>JANFOE010001253.1:600000-955628 GCA_025667525.1 Glebionis coronaria | reverse complement strand
TATATATATATATATATATATATATATATATATATATATATATATATATATATATATATATATATATATAGGTGGGGTAATATGAGAAGAGTTGTTAAAATAAAAAGTCTAAGAAGGCTTCCTGTGCTGCCACGTGTCCAACCCCCACCGACTTTTTAATTTATATAGCCAGGGGTATTTTCGTCATTTAACACACTAGGCTATATATACCCGAGACAAACACATCGCATCTCATTCTTGTTTTGTTCTTTTTTTCCTTCGTCTCTTTCTTTCCCTCGACGACGATCACTGTAACAACCTAACAACCAATCCTCGCTGTTTCTCCACCATTAACAACCAATCGCCGCCCCTTCTCCACCACTAACCACCACTCATGCCGCTTCTCCACCATTAATAACTACTCGCCGGCAATTGAATAAGATGTGTGTTAGTACAACTATCAATAACAATTGTTCTACATCAACCGTTGATGATTGTTCTACATCAACGAGTAATAATTGTTCTACATCGCGATCTAATTCGATTGCAGCTGATAATGAGGGTAACATGTTCATTTTTTAGTTAATTCAGTATATTTTTTTTGTTTACATGTTTTTTTGTTATATTTTTAGTTTTGTGTATGTTTATAATGTTTAGTTAGGCTTTTGATCGGTTTACATCTGATGTTTAGGCGTTGTTATGATTTTTATAGATTTTCTGATAATTGATGCATATAGTTAAACAAATTGATGCAGTAGATGACTTAATAAGCTAAACAACTGACAGTTGGGATGAAATTGTTGATCATTATTCTAGTAGTCCATGTACTAATAATTTTATTTGGAGTGTTGTAAGGAGAGTTGTGTTAGCAAATGTTGTTTGTTATATCTCGAGGGAAAGAATTCTAATGTGGATTAAACTTGTTTAGGATATGATTTTCAGCTAATGCTGTAAGATGCAAGTGAAATATTGGGCGTTTGGGACATTATTTTCAGGTTTTCTTAAGTAACTTTTGCGCCTTTAACTTGTTAGGACCGTGTTTGGGGTTTTCTTAGCTTTACAATGTCCCTTGCGACGCCTACATAGCATTATTTGGTTTTGGACTTTAGGGACATTAGAAATCGTATGTGCACTGAATTGTAATTTTACACTTATACGGATGAGTTTGCTTTTGGTTTTTGTGTGAGGATTATGAGGACTTTAGGAAAGTAAGGATTACGAGTCGCCAGGTTTTTTGAGTTTTGGTGACTAACGCACTGGAATATGGTGATAGGGAGTCATAAGGATGGTGGGCTCTGAATTTGAGAATGATGTCCGATATATAGATGGTTAATGTGTCCATATATGGGCATGGTAGGTCTTTATAGCAGGAAGCGTAGTTCTCTTGGATGATGCTTCTATGGTCTGCTACGGCGATGGAGCTGCAGTTGTATCATAGAACTATCTTCAGCAAGGATATGTGATTTGGTGTAAGAGCTTAAACAATAATAAAGGCCAATTTATTTTGTTTATTATACTTTGTTATTAATTGGAATGACATAAGTAGCAGGATTGGTAAAGGAAATGCAGTTGTTAATGTGAAGACTTGTTGATTTATCTTGATAGGTTTTAAACAGTTAGACGATGTAGTCTGTTTGGAATTTAGAGCATCGGCATGTCAATTGCCTCTATATCATATATATCTTCACATTTTCACAAAATTTTTTGGTTGTGAAAATATAAATGGTGTACCTAGGACTTTTATATGGTGTCAACTGTGAGCTCCGGTATAAATATAAATGGGATTTGTTGATTTGGAGGTTTAAGGCCGTGATTTGGGCCTAATTTAGTGCCTTATAGTTTACTTAGTTGCATATTCCTAAAAAAGTAGGTAGCATAGCTTATGCAAAGTAAGAATATAGCTTCCCCATCCATCCCACCGGGGTTGATACGTTTCACGAATAGGTGCATCCGAGAATGCACAAGCGAAGCATGATGCACCTTCACCACCAGTAGTAAGGTACTGATTGGCATAACTCAAGTCTCCAACCATTAGAATCATAGATGGATCATTTTCCAAATGATCAATAGTGGATGTCGTATTAGCTGTGAGTCCAAGGTCCCCAACAACTGCAATTCTACGAGGATATGTGTTTGGGGTCGGAAATGGTAATGTTTCAAAAACACGCTCGTCACTCATTGCTGGAATAGAACTGTCTCCGCATATGTAGTAATATTTTGAACCAGGTTCAAGACCTACATTACATAAATCGGAAACTATTAACACTAAAGTACTAATAGCAATAATTTGAGTTGATGAATACTTACCGTCAATCTTGACGTGGTGAATGATACCCGAAGTGTAGTTCAGAAGTCCCTCAAACGGATACAACTGATTATAAATCACTGAAACCCCGTTTTGTTTCTTAGTATAGTTTCCACTATTTTCATCATACCACACCTCACTAGCAACTGTAGATGGATCAAGTGGCGTCACGTTCTTCCCAATCTGTGCATCCCCTTTAGAATGACAACAAGGTGTTTAGCATTTAGGTGATATATATTGTTCCGAACACTTGCTAACTTATGCAACTAATCAGAGTCAGTTTTTGTTACGGGCGTACGGCTACTTTATAAACAGAATTTTCCGAGAATTCTAAGGCTTAAATTCAAAACCTAACGCGGCAAACATCAGACAAAACTTATACTATATATGAAATAAACGAACCATATATACCACATACCAGTGATCCAAGAAATCTACATAGAATCAACAGAAGAAATTGCCAAAGCAATTTTCTCAGGGAAATTTAATGTAACATTCTTCCTTAACCTTGTATGATTCATGGGCAAGTCATCACTACCCAATCTAAGCGACTTGTCAAATTTTCGTGTCACGGGCTTAAAAGGACCATCCAATGTAGTAGGTATATGTCCCGTAACACTTACCAGTATGACCATGATCATGATCATGGTTAAGGATTTCATAATACTGGTGTTCATGACAGATGTTTTATGTGAATGGTATAAAATATTTAATTTGACAGAGTTGAACTTTATTTTTTTATTTTTTTTTAAAAAGTCTAAAATGGAATATGATAAAGCATATTCAATGGTTAGTTATAGTTGCACGTACTTTGCACTTCGATAGATTTTAAGATTCCTATATATAATTCAATAACATGTGATAACAAACATATTTGTGTCAGGTTCATGTTTTTTTCTAGGAATATGAGGGCCGACTACCCGCATTGCGACAAGAATCTAAAATTAAAACTTGCAGCGGGCTTGCAGCGAGCTTGCAGCGGGCTTGCAGCGAGCTTGCAGCGGGCTTGTAGCGGGCTTGCAGCGAGCTTGCAGCGAGCTTGTAGCGGGCTTGCAGCGAGCTTGCAGCGGGCTTGCAGCGGGCTTAATAGTTGATGATATAAGCCACTGTTCCAAAAAAGTTTCCAACGGGCTTTATAGTTGTTGATTATGTGTAGGTTACGTTTAGGCTAAATTATGTTATGTGTAGAAGTTTATACTGTGATGCACTTAATTTATATCATTGATGAATTAACTATTCATTTTGTTTTTAAACATACAGATTTTGAGATTGTTCATGTCAAGGATCATGTTGGATATTATAATTGTGATGATGATGGAAACAGGACGTGGTTTCCAGATAAAGATATTGGCGATGTATCTTTGGAAGGTGCTAAGTTTGTGTCTATTGATCAAGCTTATGATTTCTAAAAGGATTATGGTAAAAGGGCCGGTTATGATGTTAGAAAGGGTGGGCATTATAAACCTAAAGATGGTGAACCACCAAGCTTGAAGTGGTTTGTATGTTCAAAAGAAGGTATCAATCCTGAACCTAAAGAGGCTGCTAATAAGCCTAAGGAGGTTATATCTGACGTTAGTGACTTTACTATGGATGAGAATGTTGAAGTAAAGCAGACAAGGAATCGAGGCTCTAGTAGATGTGGTTGTTTGGCTAAAATTCGTATTAAGAAGATTCCAGGAGGTCTTTATAGAGTGTACACTTTATAGAAGGACACAACCATCCTCTGGTAGCCGAAAAGGATATGATATTCATGAAGAGTTCTCGGGAATTGGGATTCACAAAGCAACATTTTCTGTTTCAGGCTTCTAATGCTAATTTTGGTCCTTCTACGGGGTTTAAATTGTTGAAACAGTTGTGTGGTGGTTTCGATCGAATTGGAGCTATAGTGGTTGACTGTAAGAATTTGAAGAAGAAAGTGAACTTGTTTCTTCGTGATCGTGATGCACAGATGGCCGTTGAGAAACTTTTGAGCAAAAAGTTGCATTCGCCAGGATTCTATGTTGAATACAAAACAGGTAATGCAGTTCATTTTTGTGTTTTGATGCAGTTCATACAACATTTTATTTTCTATTAGTTTCTTATTTAAATTTTTTTTAGGTGTTGACGATAAATTGGTTGGTCTTTTTTGGGCTGATGAGCAAGCAATTAAGGACTATGGTGTTTTCGGTGATATCGTCTCATTTGATGCTACTTTTCGTTCTAACAAGTATATTCTATCTTAATTCTCTATCAAAAAATTTAATCGTGTTTTACAGCTTTATTTAGTATTTTAGTTTGTTTCTTTGTATATTAAAATGTAGGTACAAGATGGTGTTCGTCCCTTTTACCGGCATTAATCATCACAACCGCTGTATAACCTTCGCTGCGGGTTTACTATCTGATGAATCGGTTGGTGCTTACCAATGGCTACTTGAACAATTCAAAAAGGCGTTTGGTACAGATCCACAAGTTGTAATTACCGATCAGGACCCGTCTATAAAGATCGTAGTACCAGAATACTTCCCAAATACTATACACCGTTTTTGTATGTGGCATATCATGCAAAAGTTGGTTACAAAGGTATGTTCTCACTTGTCTGTTGTAAAACATTACTGTGCTAGTTTACCTTTTTTTGGCTTTGTTTCTCGTGCACGTTTTAAGCGACTCAATGATCAACATGGAAAATTGTTTTGGTTTCTTAAAGTATCTATTACTGTTTATTTGTTTTTTTCAAATTAATGCACTATCTTTTACACTGTGATGCAGTATTTTTTAAAGTCATGTTTTTAGAGCTAGAGTTGTTTGGAAATTTTTCATATTAATGCACTTATTTATACTTTAATGCAGTAGTTTTATAAATTTATGAATTTTTAGGTGGGGACTTCAATCTGCAAAAACACAAATTTCAAACGGCGTATATGTGATATAGTTTGGACCGATCAGATTTTGCCTTTTGAATTTGAAGCAGAGTGGGAACGTATGATTGAGGATTTCCAACTTGGTGATAACAAATGGTTTCAAGATATGTTTGACCTACGGGAAAGCTGGATCCCGGCATACTTGCGTGATGTGCTTATGGAAGGCCTCATGTGTACCACCTCTAGGTCCGAAAGCGAGAACCATTTCTTTGGTAAATGGACAAGTAAATATTTGACACTTGTTGAATTTCTTAGTCATTATGAGACGGCTATCGAGTACCAGAGGTATATTGAGCGTAAGAACGATCACGATTCAAGATATAAGAATCGTAAACTCAAAACTGATCTTCAGATTGAAAAAGAAGCAAGTACTCTTTATACTCGAACTATATTATTTGAAGTTCAAAATGAGATATATGCTTCTTATTCCCATTGCATGTCGATAATGTTGCCCATGTTGATAATGGTGAGAGATATTCAATCCGTGATATGCAAGCTGAGAACAAAATCAGGGGTGAAAATAATTTTGTTGTTTATCAGGTATGTGTTCTTATATTGTTTATAACTATAATGCAGTAAGTTTTTAGCACTGATGCAATGTGTTTTTAAATTTTAATATTTTTAAAAACTGTTATGCAGGTGGAGTTTTGTAAATCTGAAATGGAAGTTCAATGTAGCTGTAAACACTACGAGTCATATGGTCTTCTTTGTAGGCACATTTTTTACGTGTTGAGAATGAACAATGTGAAAGAGTTTCCTCGGAAATACTTGAAGAAAAGGTGGTCAATGGATGCTAAGCCTTTCAACGCTACAGTTAGGACAGTCAGTGGGTCAGATTCGGTTTTGCAAAGTGAGGTTTTTGATTTGTACGAGATTTTTGAATCTACGATTGATCGCTTGGTTCATGACATTGGCATGTTGAAGATTTATAAGGAGCAAATGATGGAGTTGTTGAATAAAGCTAAAACCGATGTTCCAACGGTTCCAAAACTTAACTCGAAAGATATTATTAGTGCAATGCTTGGTGTGAAGGAGCCAACCTCAACTTCAAATGTTATAAATAATTCAGACGTGAGCTCAAATAAAGGATCCGGTGTTCATACGAGGTGGAAGTCAAAAGCTGAGATTGAAAAAGAAGCAGCTAAATCAAGTGACAAGCGGAGGACATGTAGTAAATGCGGGAATAAAGAAGGTCATAATTCCAGAACATGTACAAACGAAAGAATGCAACCATCTGAAAAAAAATCAAGAAAACATCTCAGGAGGCGTCGGCGACAAGAATTGGTCTCAGATCTAGGCGAAATTGATGATGATAATTTAATGCAGCTACTTTTTACATATTGATGCAGCTACTTTTTACATATTGATGCAGCTATTGTTTACATATTGATGCAGTTGCTTTTACATACTTGTTTACCTACTTTGAATAATTGTGACAGATACTTTTGCATATTGATGTAGTTACTTTCTCATATTGATGTAGTTACTTTTTACATAGCAGTTTAAGTACACCTTTTTTACATAGTGGCATTTTTTTACCTAAATCTATTTATATAAAACCTAAAAATAATTTTTGTAAATTTTAAACCTAATTAATCTATTTTTAAACTATTTTATAAAAAACGGGTATTAAAATAATTATAAAAAATAATTGAAAAACGTGAAAAATAAAAACTTAGTACCAAAAAGTCCTAAACTACTAGAATAACAAAGGAAAAATGAAAAGCTTGACGTTTGCTTAACAAATAAGCTTGAAATAAGCTTATAACTCTCGAATTGATTATTAATAAGCAGAACAAAACCGTGTTAAATATAGTTTGAATTGAAAGTAAATCAGTAAAAGACCCAAGGGCAGAGCGGTATGTGTGTTGTGTTGTGAGAGGAGTGGCGCAGGTTCAAGTCCTGGCCACGTCCTTTTTGGTAAAACTTTTTTTTTTAATTTTAAAACTGAATACCCAAGCTTAAAACAATCCACAAACACAAATTAAAAATGAAATCAACAAGAATTAAGCTATTTAAAATAAAAAAACGTGACCAGATTATTAATAATCAGAACAAAACCGCCTTAAATAGAGTTTGAATTGAAAGTATATCAGTAAAAGACCCAAGGGCAGAGCGGTATGTGTGTTGTGTTGTGAGAGGAGTGGCGCAGGTTCGAGTCCTGACCACGTCTTTTTAGGTAAAACTTTTTTTTTAAATTTTTTTTTGTAAAAACTAAATACCTAGGCGTAAAACAATCCACAAACACAAATTAAAAATGAAATCAACAAGAATTAAGCTATTTATCAACAAAAACGTGACCAGATTAAGTAAAATGCTAGAGTGATGAAAATAAGAAAATAATGAGTCGTCCGATATACTATGCAATCGTTCTCTGACAGAACTAGAAAACCAACTGATGAAATGGTGACCTGATTTGGCTTGTTTATTATGATTACTGATGCAAAGGGTAAGGTCTGGGCACCTAATGCTACTTAGTTTAATGAGATTTGAGTCTCAATGACAATTTGATGCAGCTATTTTTCACATATTGATGCTGTTACTTTTTACATAGCAGTTTTACACCTTTTTAACATAGTGGCATTTTGATGCAGTAAATTTTGCATAATAGATATATTTTGATGCAGTGAAGTATATATATTTTTTAATTTCATATGTTAAAAAAACAATCATTGAATTTCAACAAATAGTAACACACACTAACAAGTGAATAAAATTGTGTAAAAATCTTCATGTTTATAAGTAGTTTGTAAAAAACACAATGAGTACTTCAATTAAAGAGTAATAAAACAAGCTTTTTAGTTAACAGTTGTCTTCCTAGGGTAGTATTGAAATTGACGATGACAATTGACGATGACAATTTGATGCAGCTCTTTATTCATCAATTGTCTTACTTATGGTAGCACTAAATTTCTTCCACAAAGCTTTATCAAATCAAACATCAACATCCGTTATAAGCTTTGAAATTTTTGGCTTTTTCATGAAGTATGCTTGTGCGTCCTTTAACAACTTTCCTTTTTTGATGTTAAAATCCATTAGAAGGATTTTGGCCATGTACTTTGCACGAAGCATCTTTAGTTGTGTTTTCTGAGGTGGTCCTTCTTTCTTCAATGGTTGTAAGAAGTTTCCTCTTCCAATATATGTTTCCAAATACCGCATAACAAATACCCCGCAATCGAAACCATTGTATTTTGTTTTCCAATTAAAATCAACAATGTTAGGTTCAGCAACCAAAATGGCAATGTGTTTTGGGTGTCTATGTCTCTCCAGGTAATTTGTAAAGGAATCAATCTATGTAAATTTAAATAAACAGTTATGACATTGTAATGCAGTTATTTTAATACTATGATGCAGTAATATTATCAATATTATTCATATGGTATAAGACTGTAAAAATAGCACCATAAAACATCAAGTATGTTATAAATCCAGTTATAGTCTTATAAAGGGTTTTCCTCTATTTAAAATAAACATATATATCATTTGTAATGCACTATTCATGAGATATAATACTTTGATGCAGAGAAAAATAGCACAATAATGCATTAAGTATGAGACTTACGAGGGCAAATGAGAAAGAACCATATCGCTTTTCTATATCATCAATGTCGTTTTCTATGTTGTCTATGATGTCGATCTCAACAGTCTTCAAATTAAAACAAATGATATAGAAATGGTTTGACGAAGTATCTTTCGTCATCTTTACACAAGGAAAAAATACCTGTATATATTTATTATAATTATTTAAATTTATTATAAACAATCTCACAAATACAATCATTTAATTCTCATAATAAATATACTTACCAAGTCGACGTCAAGAAAATTCTTCCGTTTTGCTTGAGTTAAAACGTTTTGAATATTTTCATCAAAAACTTTCATCCTTTCTTGCACATTCTTCCCCGACACAACAACATAATTATTCTGTTTTAGTTAACGTCAAATGATTACTAATGATAACAAAATTTATTCAAAAATAAATAAGTTATATATTAGAATTACTTACAAGCATCCCCGTGTCACAATATACATTTCCATTGCCCGAAAGCTTGTCTCGATGTTGTTCCTCATGATTTAATACAAAAGACCATAAGTCTAGTATGAGTGACGCAATTTGTATCTCAGGGTATAGGCTCAAGAAAAAAACGCCTTCTACACCAACTCCTTTTTTGGTCTGGTAAATAAACTCCCTGTACATTTTGATATAAACATGGGTTATCTATCTCTGATGCATTAAAGCAAGGAAGTGATGCATTGGTAAAAATATGTGATGCAGTGATAAAATGTTTGATGCATAGAAAATAATTAAAATTCATACAGAGAACATTTATAAATAATGCTATGATAATAATACTTGATGCAGTGACATAAGGAATTGATGCAGTTATATAAATATATGATGCAGTGAACATTTGAAAAGTGATGCAGTGAAAAGTGATTTTTTTAGTATGATGCAGTAGTTTAGAACTTACGAGATGCATAGAAAATAATTAAAATTCATACAGAGAACATTTATAAATAATGCTATGATAATAATACTTGATGCAGTGACCTAAGGAATTGATGCAGTTATATAAATATATGATGAAGTGAACATTTGAAAAGTGATGCAGTGAAAAGTAATGTTTTTAATATGATGCAGTAGTTTAGAACTTACGATTCGGGTGTCTTATTGCCCCATATGTATTCTGCTAATTTTTTCCCCTCTTCAGTTAGTGGTTGCCCCAATACGATTTTCCGTTGATAAAATGGCGACGTTAAAGCAGGAGGCAACTTTACTTCACGTTTGTCATTTTCAATATCATCCGGTGGAGCAATGCAACTAATGGGTGATGCGTGCATATATATTTCATTTTCTTCTATCCTTTTTCTTTTTGCAGGTAGCGACTTAGCTTTTTCTATCTTAGATTTCTTTCCATTCTCTTTTGACAATTGAGTGTCACTTTGCTTTCTACCAAGATTTTTAAGCACTTGATTTTTAGCCTGTGTCTTTTTAGAGACCTCTTTCCCAACATTTTCATCTTCCACGGCTGTTTCTTTAGCTTGTTCTTTGTTAGATCTTCCTCTTTTACCAATCTCTTGTCTTAGACGAATTTCAGCTAACATATCTCCCTCTATGTTTCCTTTAGCACCTAACTTCCCGACATCCTTTTTCATTAATTTCTCCCTTATAGCATCAAATTTTGTAGTCTTTGGTTCGGTTAGAATTTCGGCTAATAGCGGAACATCCGTATATTTTTCATGTTGTTCGACAATAGGTTGTTCACTCAATGGTGTATTTCCTTTTAAAGTTCTTGTGTAGTTTTTCGGTAACCTCAACTTCATACTATGAAAAGGTTTAATAATTTGGACTTTTTGAATTTGGGGAGATTTTGGTGCATCTTCAAATAAGAAACTTTTTGGCATGTTGTCTTCGACTTCAGCTAAGAAAGGTAGTTTCATAACCAAGTATTCCAAAAGCTGTTTATTTACTTCTTCGATAGAAGGTAAGTCAAAGTTGGTCACTAAACTGTTGATTTCTTCAATTCCAATTGAAGGAAAGTTAGCTTCTTTGAAAATTTTAGAACCTGTAATTAAAACAATCAAAATAAACAATAGTTTTTTTGAAAAAATAGAAAAACTTGTTTGTTACTGCATCATAGTTACATTTAACTGCATCATGTATTTTGGTAACTAGTCATGCATTAATCTTTAATGATAGTTCACACTCCAGTGCATTACTAATCTAAAAACACAATGATGCAGTGAAATTTATAGACAATATAAAAAGAATAAAATTAAACAATTTTTTTTGTTTGGGAAAACAGTATAACTTGTTTTTAATGCATCATAGATACAGTTTTACTACATCATATTGTTTTGTTAACTAGTCATGTAGTGAATTGTAATGAGAACCCAAACTCCAGTGCATTACTATGATAAAACACTATGATGCAGTGGAATTAATCGACAAGATAAAAAGACAAGATAAAAAGGGTTTTTGTAATTTTACTTTTATCTGCTCCCAGGATTTCCATTCCACCTTGCATTTCATTGTCTTCCATTCCAACTTCTGTATCCATGTCAGCGTGAAACACTTCTTCCTCACTATCAAAGAGTAGCGTTTGCGAGTGATATTCAAGGAATGAATCATCATAATTGACGATAGCTCCATCTTTATTGTATATTTCATCGCATATTTCAGGATTTGCACAATCTGTTAATAAAGAATCAAACTTTTTAAAAATACTTGATTGAAATTTTCTTTATAAACCAGTTTGCATTATGTTCTTTAACTAGTATAGACTATAATGCTATGATGCAGTGGAATTAATCGACAAGATAAAAAGACAAGATAAAAAGGGTTTTCATTCCACCTTGCATTTCATTGTCTTGCATTATGTTCTTTAACTAGTATAGACTATAATGCTATGATGCAGTGGAATTAATCGACAAGATAAAAAGACAAGATAAAAAGGTTTTTCATTCCACCTTGCATTTCATTGTCTTCAATTCCAACTTCTGTATCCATCTCTGGGTCCATGTCAGCGTGAAACACTTCTTCCTCACTATCAACGAGTAGCGTTTGCGATTGATATTCAAGGAATGAATCATCATAAATGACGATAGCTCCATCTTTATTGTATATTTCATCACATATTTCAGGATTTGCACAATATGTTAATAAAGAATCAAACTTTTTAAAAATACTTGATTGAAATTTTCTTTATAAACCAGTTTGCATTATGTTCTTTAACTAGTATAGACTATAATGCTAACTGCATTATAGTTTAGTTTATTACTAGTTAAATAAACCTTATGAGGCGGCCGAATTGTAGCATTAAACATAATTACTATTCACATTAAACCCAAAATAGGAGATACGAGTTTTAAGTTTTCTTCTAGTTATATTACAGACATTCAAAAGCTGAATTCAAAATATACGATCCTAGATAATAAATATTATACAAAAGCAAGAGAAGTGTTAGCGTTTATTTACTTTTAGGGGATTTCTTTTTCCCCACTTCCAATTTTTTAGCGGGTGATGATGTTGCTGCTCCTTTTGTTGATGCTGTTGCTCCTTTGGTTGATGTTTTCGCTTTTGGCCCCTTGTTCCCCACTTCCTTTTTTTAGCAGGTGATGCAGGTGATGCTGCTGCTCCTTTAGTGGGCGATGCTGCTGCTCCTTCTGTTGATGTCGTCCAATTTATTGTGGAATTTGACCTTGTCATTCTCGTCATTTCTGGTGTTGAGTTTGGGGTAGAATTTTCTTCCTCCATTGAACTAAGCGAGATATTATCATTGGTCTTCCCACCATCAATCTGGACACTGGTCATAGCATCGACATTCTTATTCGCCACATCAAATTTTTGCAAATCAAATGCAGTTGCACCATCATTCTGAGTAGCATCAGTTGCACCATCATTCTGAGTAGCTTTCACGGCGTCAGCACTCTTATCATTCTCGGTACTGTGATTCGCCCCATCAGACACGCCTTCATACAAGTCTTTAAAAAATGATTTACTTTTTTCTTCAAACGTCTTAAATTCTTCATCATGTGGGTATTCTTCGAAAGCAATCTTAAGCTTCTGTTTGTTACTTTCAAACACTTCCTTAATCGTTGACAGTGAGGCATTCAAGCTATCCTTCATTTCCTGCATGATTTTTTAAAAAATACATTATGATGCAGTGAATAATAACTATGATGCAGTTTTTAAAAGTTTTAAAAACTGTCAAATTAAGACATAGAGCTTGAAGTGGTATGTTAACTCGCAAGTGGTATGTTAACTCGCAAAATATCAAATGCATCAAAATAAGACATAGAGCTTGAAGTGGTATGTTAACTCGCAAAATATCAAAACTGTCAAATTATTTAAACATATCACCCTATGTTACAGCAGCAAAATGAAACTTAGTTTTTACCTGACTTGTTTTTGATCTAAACTGTATAAGATCCTCGTCTGGTTGACTTGTGTTTCCAATATTTTTCTTTTTCTTTGTGTAACACCCCCAAATTTATACAACTCAATACAGCGGAAGACTCGTTGGTGTTACGGGATAGCACATTACTCACATCATAGATAACGCTTAAAAATCGCGTCGTTTAATAATAAAGCATTTCCATTCATAAATATCAAGTTTACATAGGTCCCAAGTCATTGTATTTAATACAGGTTCTACAAAGCATTTGAATGGAAATAGGTATTTAGGTGTGGGCCATGAATTCTTGTTGTCTTCCCGAGAATTACCTTCAAGTACCTGAGATAAAACATGTTAAAAGAAAAGGTCAGCGATAACGCCGAGTGAATTCATAGAGTTTAATAAATTCCATCAATATAACTTTGGTATAAAATTATTACCAAAAATCATTTCGTACAAATCATTGTAATAGGCCATAAAATAGCCAAAGTCATTTTTATACATATCCTTATCGAAAATAATAATATAGGCATTTGCCCTAAAAATCATTATACGAACCAATATCGTAAAAATATCATACAATACATTTTATAACGTTGTATGGAGTTAAACAAAAACCGTTATATGAATATGGTTATGAAAACCAAAACACGAACATAATATCAATAGTATGACCCCGTATTGCTAGTCAGGCAATACGTCGTAATTCGGAGCGTATAGCAGTATTTCGTTAATTGGATTATTATAAGCCGCATGACATTGTTACCTTACTAAACTAAACAAGGGGTAGCTAGCCCGAAACTCAATTTGCCCATCTAAATTAGCGTGTCGTCACAAAGGTCACGCTATGGAATCTTCTCATACATAAATTCTCTTACCAATCAATGTGACACGACGGGGATCAACCGTTAAGGCGCGAACTGGGGTGATCGTCCCCAAATAGTACTATTATATGCATAAGCGTCTACCAAATCCCGGTAGTTCACAATTCATGCCAATGCGACTTTTAGTGACATAACCTAACTTTAATAATCCATTTTATTTCATCTATCGGGTCCTTTAATCATTCATCAGGTCATACAATCGGGTCATACAATCGGGTCATATAATCGGGTCATATAATCGGGTCATACAATCATTCGGGTCCAAATCAATAAACAAACAATCGGGACAAATGGTGTCCTATTTTATAAAAACTAACATGTTATCTCCCTCGCGGGTTTATAAAACATTTCATAAAAACATTTAAAAGAGTGCGAGGCTATGAACTCACGTTGATGTGGGAAGGCGGGTTATCGGCAATTCGGACGTACGGTACGTGCTTCAATCACGGAAACCTAGACAAATAATATTCGTCTTAGACTCATGTCCAATGACTTTATAAAATAACAATTATGTATACGTATGATGATTTTATATATATGATGATCAAGTGGGTTTACATATTCTTATTTACTCATTTTAGTGTTTACGTATTGGTAACTTCTTACTAGTTTACTAGTTTTACCTATTTACGTGTTTTAGGTCCAATAAACTTATTATAAGTTCTTTAACTTGTATTATTCCACTTTATACTTGTATTATCAGTATTTACACTTTACATGTTGGGCCCAAATGGGTTAAGCCTAATAAATAAGTTTATAAGTGTTTTAGCCCATTTTGTTGTATTATTAGTCCAATAATGTTAACTTAGTCCGTTAATGTCCGTATGTCATATAGTTCGGGTTTTATGGGTTTTTACTTGTTATATATTTCTATATATCAGTATACGAGTTTATAAAAGTTTACATTAGACGGGTCCAACCGTCTAAGCTTTATTTAACAAAAACGTTAATTTTACGGTAATAGCCGAAAAAGTCGTAAAAATCATGTTTATAGTTTTATAACTTATAAAACTTATCAAACTACCATTTTTATAAAATGTATCATTTATTTATCCTTATACATATTTATATAAATGTATTATATAAGTTAGTGGGTTTTAGTTCACATTTTATACTATTTTTATTTGAGTGCTTATATAATACTATTATACTTTAATTTCCAAAATCTGATTTTTATTTTCATGTTCACCAAAACTGCCATATCTAGAGTTCTATATGGAGATAGAAGCTCAAATTTTTATTACATAAACTACATGATATGTGATCCATTTAACTCTTTTATAGCTACTGTTGAATCATCTTCTAAGTATTTTCTAAAAATTGTCCAAAACAGTGAACTCAGATTTGTACTTTAAACTTGTTTTGATCATATCTCACTCATCCTAATGATTCCATTGCATGGCCAACTCTCACATGTGTACAAGACCCATAGCTTACTGTAAATGGATTCTACTTCATCATTTTATCAGTCTAACATGAGGTTAGTTACTGTTTTTATACAGCCTACCATTTAAACAAGATTTTACCCATTTTTACATGTAGTTTGTCCATCTTTTTACCCATGTTTATCCAATCTATCATCACCAAATACCCACATAACATTTTTAATCATCATTCATCATCATATACATATACATAAGTAAAAGAAATACAAGATTACATAATCAAAAATAACAAGAGGATGAGAAGAACTATCTTTATACCACCATGATGATGTAGGTTGTGATCAAAACATGGATTTTGATGGAGAAACTTGTGAATAACCAAGACCATCTTCAAGACCACCATTATTCATGAACACCTTGTGGAAAATCAGCCCCAAGACTCCATGTAAACTCCTCCTTGGATGTTAGGATCACCTCCAATCTTCAAGGCTTCAAGGTTTCTTCATTATATGTGTAGATAACACATAGTTTATGGCTAGAAATGATCAAAATTTGATCAAAATGGCATTTTAGAGAGAGAGTGGAAGAAATTAGGGAGAGAAGGAGAGAGTGGTTTGCATGTATGAGTTTTGGAGAAGTGGTTTTGTGTGTGTAGTTTTCAGGTGGAGTAGTTGTAAGCTTAGCTTACATGTGAAGCTAGTTACAAGTGTTAAGACTTGTTGGTTAAGCTTGACACCTCATGGGATGAGGTGTTTCATCCTTGGCCATACCATATGTTAGTGGGGTGGGATAAACTTGTTTTGTCCCATCCTGCTAATTTACGGGTATTCCTCGATTCTAGTTTCCTTGATTTGCGTGCCCTCGGGTCGTTTTACGAAAAACATTTTTATAAATTGTGAATCAACGGCACAAAACGAATATAATAAAAATTGTCTCATTAGAAACGGAGTTCGAAAACGTAAATACGTAATCCTAAGGTTTCCGGTTTAGTCGTAAAGGACGTTAAATTAAAATCGTAAGTCCTAATCTCTTCTCGTAAATTTGTGAGTTTATGAACCAACACAAATTTAAAACTCCAAAATAATATTCACGGATAAATTTATTTTCTGAAATGTCGGACTGTCACAAAAGACGGTGTATGTAAACGTAAGCACGTAACGTTGAATCCTCCGGTTTAGACGTAGTCGACGCTACTTCAAGACGTAACTCCAAATTACTTCCCAAAAATAAGTGAGTTCATATTATAACATTAAAATAATGTTTTTAAATAATATTTGAGAATAAAATATCAACCATAAATTGACGGATTGTCACAGCATTTACCCCTAAACAGGATCTTTGTCCTCAAAGATCATCTTACTTTACTACTCGCTTCTTATAGAGTTAAAGCCATGTGGGTATTTCCTCCACATTCGGTCTTTTCTCATAAGTGTAATCCATTTCAATACGCGAGTTTCATCAAACATAACTACGGGAATAAGATCAGGCTTAATGTTGACTTACTTTCTCTATCCATGATGTTCACGGGTTTCTGATGAATGCAACTTTTCGCCGATCTAAACTTTACTAAGAAACAATCAGATTCTCACTTGATAGACATTTCATCAAGTTCGATATAGGAAATATATTTCACGCAGCTCTTGAAGTCCTAGAGTAGATCCAGCTTATATGCCTTTCAAACCAATCTTTTACATCATCTCAATGGTCCCATACAACGGGGACTTATATCCCATGATCTTTCAGATCATTAATTCATTTTCCCAAGGTTAAAAATTTTGGCATAACTTCGCTACCCATCTGGCACTTCAAGATCTACATTTCATATTCACATAACCTCCTGTCCACTACCGACAGTCAATAATCAGATCCTAATTTCAACAATCATTTCAGGTCTCGCGGGTCGAGTATTTTGCAAGGTTAGGTTCGCCATCATAGGAAACCTTAAACCTAAAAGACATATCCAACTCACAATGGGTGTTTGTCGGGTGTCTTTATCTCAACTCCTGCTTACAGATGCTCTAATATTTAGATCCTAACAAGATTAGATCTCGATCCTAATACGATGATTATCAAGGATAATCTCTCCAAAGGAAAACGATTATACGGTCTATTACCTAAGGTCAATCATTCAAACATAGAACAACGCTTATAGTATTTTGTATCGTTACTTTACCTTGTCCCTTCGATTGGGGTGGTACACAGTACTCTCATCAAGATTCGTTCTTAATGACTTCTGAGCAAATCTGTAGAAATTCGATGCGAAGCGAGGATCTTGATAGAGATGATTGATACAGGCACACCATGTTTACACAACTCTTTTTAAATACAAAAGAGTCTATTTCTTCATCAAGAATTTATCATTAACGAGAATGATATTAGTAGATTTGGTCAGTCTGTCGACGATGACCCAAATCGAATCAAATTCAGATGATGACCTTTGCAATAGCTAGACGTTTACTAATGTATGAGGCGATGTCTGCCTTCATAATTTGCCATTAGTACAACTTCTTCAGACAAAGATACTTTTAGTCAGAAATGACATAAATAGAATACTTATACTTACAAGTTTCCAACATAACTAGATTTCACAAACCTCCATATTTAGGCAACCATAAGTGACCTTTTATACACTTAACGCTATCGGCTTCTCAATTCTAATGGTTCATATTAGCCGCGAACCCCTTTTTAGTATCTATATTATCCTTTTTACAAACATTGTTTATTTTTATACCGTTCGGCAATTTATTTTGCACCTTCATTATTAAGGAACACAATCCTAATTGATTCTTTGTCCTTTTTATATAATGTGTCGATGTCTATATTCACCTTTCCTGATGATATAATTATCATGACCAAAATTCACTCATAATTTCTTTCTTCATATCTTCTATGTTTTAGTTTCGTCTCAACTGTTATTTTTATCTGTTTTACTCAATCCGACGTCTAAAGCGTCGATAATTATTACAATTAATTAAATAATAATTATTAAATATTTATGAAACGTAAACGTAAAGATTTTAAATTTCTTAGTCCATCCAATTATATGAAAATGTTCAAAATAATTTTTAATTTAATTAACGCGATTTTTGTTGATTTATCGGAAATAATTAGTAAGATTCGTAAATGTTCGAGAAACCTTTGTTTATATTTTGGTCAAAATTTTCTTAGTTGAAAAGCAAAAATTGTTGTTTCATATTTCAAGTTATGGTTTAAATGGTTTTCGTCAATCCTTCTTAAGTTGTCCTAAGGTATGCAAAAACATTTACCCCTAAACAAGAGTTCAGTTAAATGTTTTGTGTATAAGGGAATAATCCCTTTAAAATCCTTTGTTGAAACATTTGTCAAAAACTTAATTCCATTTTCTTTTTGTTAAAACCCAAAGTTTCAAATGGCTCTAATTTTTAAAGAGTCAATATATATATATATATATATATATATATATATATCTTACCATCATTAGTCAAATGGTCATTTAATATAAAGGATTAAGTCTTAAATCACATGTTAATTATTCAAGGTACATGTTTTTATTGTTCGGCCAATTCAGGGCAGTCTATAAATAATTACTAACTCCTTCTTATTCTTAGAAACAAACAAATGGTCCTTAATGATCACGAGCATGAATTTATCAAATTACAACCTTCACACATGATTCACCAAATTTATGAATGCTACATGTGTATTAGTCAATCCAAACAACATCATGTGAAACTCATAATGTTCATTACAAGTACCGGATGTAGGGATTGGAATAGATAATCTTCTTCGCGGATGCGAAGTTGATAATAACCATGCCGTGGATTAAATCTTTAAAGCATACGCTAGAACCTTGTAAATGATCGAACAAATCTTCCATTTCGAGTTATGGATATCGTTTTCGATTGTCAATTTACTCAGTTCACGGTAATCTATAAATATAAGGAATGATAACACCATAGCTCTTCATGATGACGAGCTCGGTAGAATAAAATCTTTCTCCGACAACTCTCTCAGTTGTACGGTAATTCCTTTCATTCAGATGGTGCTGACGTATAGTGCACATGCCACAGGTGCAGCATCGGGAATAGAATCAATACCAAATTCAACTTGCCTTAATGGCGAAAATCTAGGTAATTCACCAGCAAATACCTCCTAAAGTTTCAGTTAATGGAAACATCTTTTTAATAAATTTTCTTTAAGTTCTTTTTAGATTATAATCTCTATGACTAATTCACAACCATTCAAGGTATAATTTCAAGTCTAAATGTCGGATATGGTCATCCATCAAGAAGTATTTAGATCACTTTTGATAATCAACATCTTATCATTTAGGGGAATTCTACTCGAGTTCCCATCAATTAAGACAATGTCGTCATGTCATAATCAATCAATCCATTCTACTAGCATTATCAACTTTCCAGTTTCATTGCCGTCGATAAGATGTGAACTTCTCAAAAGACTAATAATAACTCATAATCCTTCACAAGTTCAAGGATATATGGAGACACAACTACCATTAAAGAGTAAGGTCAACGCATAATCTACGCGAGAGAATTTCAAATCAGATACAGACGAAAACATTTAATGAATATGAATATATCCCATGTTTTCATAATTTGAGTACGCATTAGAAAGCTCCTCGGATCGTTACCCAGGTCATTCTAATGAAATTAAATCAAAAGAAACGATAGGAACGTCGATACATCCAGTCGGGTATCAACACTCAGTAATCAGATACTTTTCCTAAGAATCTCACTACGGGAGAATTGGACAAGAAAGAATTGTCAATTGTCAAATAAGACAATTTCCACAGATGAGTAAATTCGACTCAGAGGAATAAATAGTACGGGCACATATGTAGGTGTCCCTAACACTATGTCCCTATTTTTTACTTCTTGCAGATCTCATTTTAATCCTTCACAATCTTCAAAGAACATGTAGTGTTTATTCATTAGTTTTATGGTGACTACTAATCAGCCTTGCATGGTCAATTCTAAATTGTATGTAGGCGCGCAACTATATATAATTTCAAGATTAACGATGCAGTACTCAGTTCGTCAAAATTTTTATGATCATGTTTATAATAAAAACATTTTCATGCTTAATTCTTAAATAAGAATCAAAAATAAATTTACAAAGATTTTCTTTGTTATGAAAACAATTAAGTTTTCCAAGGTGTTTTATAAACAACTTTATTTCGATAACGATTACTTATAAATCTCACTTTGAATAATCCGTATGATGATGAAAATTCAATTTTTCTCAAGGGATACGGTTTTATCTTATAAAAACAATGAGTGATCTGCAAAAGAGTGATGAAAAGTTGTTCACCAAGAACTAACTACAATATGATAGGAAATGAGCTTAGCCAAATAATCATGAGGTTCATGATATCGATGGCACTCAAAAGAATAATCCACAACGTAACTCGATTCAAGATGAGTACTTGTTCAATGGTTGCATCACTAATGCGAGCATTAGAGACAAGAAAGAAAAGATAGATATCATCGATACATGTAGAATTTAGCAATCAAAGGTAGTCTTTTCATTAATCACAAACAAGTCTAAATTGTACCGTAACACATTATGTGTCACTATGTCATACAATTCCAAGAACTCATCCTACCAACTGATGTCACAGTTAAGTTAGGGATTATTTTTAAAAGATACCACAATGAATACTAATCTACAAGAGTCATTAGGTGTCCCACCTGTCCCGGAAGATCCATCGGTCCCAATTCAGAAGAAGATTTCTTCAGATTATTTGTTGGACACTGGGCATCCTCGTTAGTGGACAATGGCCTAGGAACAACCCTTAACGCAAACCTAAAATCATTTAAAACCTCATAATTCAATCAAAGAACTTAACGACTTCTTCTTAATAATCTCATATTCCATACAGGTTAAGTTTTACTTTATTCAAGTTTCAACCAAATCATACTCAATGCGATATCCTACCTCATTCTCCAATACTTGCAACCTTATTCTTTGGCCTTGTAAAGGCAATAAAAGCTCAATATGATCAACACTTAATTTCCAATCCTATAGCCCTTACAACAACAATTATCAAATGAGTCACTAGTATGAGATGACTCATACATTCAATTAGACATCTCGGAAGGTATTAGTGGCATGAGGCTTTTGGGTAATGGTTCCAATGACAGCCTCAAGTGCAACATTCACCCTTTCGGTTTCAATTTAAGAATTGGGTGACAATGAGTCAGATGACACCTTTCCAGGTGGTAACGTTTTGTCAAACTCCACTCTATAAGGAAAGATCGTCATGACATCGATATCAGATTTAATCTTACCAATTCTTCTTCAATATCACAATCAGCTAATATCTATATTTCTTACGAATATCAACCATTTGTTGGGATCATAAATATCCACAACTTGGTTTAGATCTAGGATAGCTAGAATTCCTACGAGAATAGCTTCGATTAATTTACTAGGGGAGTTAGGGTTCCTTGTGACAATCTACGTCGTATAAATACCTCGTATAAATATCAAAATAATCATCAAACAATCATGTAATAAAATTACATCATATATATATATATATATATATATATATATATATATATATATATATATATATATATATATATATATATATATATAATCCAAGTTATATATATATATATTAAAATAAAACTTCTCAGTCTGGCCTTGTCGGTAACTCGGGAATTCTTCAGCACCGTTATAGTCAAAATATTTTTAGACATTTTTAGAAAAATGTTTATAGTTAAAGGATTTTGAAATGTTTTATTCAAAACCTTAGTTTTAAAAATCTTTCGTTCTCTATAACGAGAGCTCTGATACCAAACTGTAACACCCCCAAATTTATACAACTCAATACAGCGGAAGACTCGTTGGTGTTACGGGATAGCACATTACTCACATCATAGATAACGCTTAAAAATCGCGTCGTTTAATAATAAAGCATTTCCATTCATAAATATCAAGTTTACATAGGTCCCAAGTCATTGTATTTAATACAGGTTCTACAAAGCATTTGAATGGAAATAGGTATTTAGGTGCGGGCCATGAATTCTTGTTGTCTTCCCGAGAATTACCTTCAAGTACCTGAGATAAAACATGTTAAAAGAAAAGGTCAGCGATAACGCCGAGTGAATTCATAGAGTTTAATAAATTCCATCAATATAACTTTGGTATAAAATTATTACCAAAAATCATTTCGTACAAATCATTGTAATAGGCCATAAAATAGCCAAAGTCATTTTTATACAAATCCTTATCGAAAATCATAATATAGGCATTTGCCTTGAAAATCATTATACGAACCAATATCGTAAAAATATCATACAATACGTTTTATAACGTTGTATGGAGTTAAACAAAAACCGTTATATGAATATGGTTATGAAAACCAAAACACGAACATAATATCAATAGTATGACCCCGTATTGCTAGTCAGGCAATACGTCGTAATTCGGAGTGTATAGCAGTATTTCGTTAATTGGATTATTATAAGCCGCATGACATTGTTACCTTACTAAACCAAACAACGGGTAGCTAGCCCGAAACTCAATTTTCCCATCTAAATTAGCGTGTCGTCACAAAGGTCACGCTATGGAAATCTTCTCATACATAAATTCGCTTACTAATCAATGTGGCACGACGGGGATCAACCGTCAAGGCGCGAACTGGGGTGATCGTCCCCAAATAGTACTATTATATGCATAAGCGTCTACCAAATCCCGGTAGTTCACAATTCATGCTAATGGGACTTTTAGTGACATAACCTAACTTTAATAATCCATTTTATTTCATCTATCGGGTCCTTTAATCATTCATCGGGTCATACAATCGGGTCATACAATCATTCGGGTCCAAATCAATAAACAAACAATCGGGACAAATGGTGTCCTATTTTATAAAAACTAACATGTTATCTCCCTCGCGGGTTTATAAAACATTTCATAAAAACATTTAAAAGAGTGCGAGGCTATGAACTCACGTTGATGTGGGAAGGCGGGTTATCGGCAATTCGGACGTACGGTACGTGCTTCAATCACGGACACCTAGACAAATAATATTCGTCTTAGACTCATGTCCAATGACTTTATAAAATAACAATTATGTATACGTATGATGATTTTATATATATTATGATCAAGTGGGTTTACATATTCTCATTTACTCATTTTAGTGTTTACGTATTGGTAACTTCTTACTAGTTTACTAGTTTTACCTATTTACGTGTTTTAGGTCCAATAAACTTATTGTTGGGGTTTACTTCATTCCAACAGGGTGAAGATAATCAATAGCCTAACTACGTACCAATGAATGGTTATCGGATATCTCTTGGAGTCGTGTAATCACTTTCCAAAGAAGATTATTCGACCCTATGCCTGGGTTAACACGAATACCTCCTTGGGATAAAACCAAGAGTTAGTTCTTGTTTTAGGCACAAATCAAGAACTCTGTGCGTGTAAGTGTTTCTTGTTTTCGTATATCTCATCATGCAAAATATGATCACTATTTATAGTGATCCTATTCCTTAAGGAATGTAACTCCTAGTCAAAGGTATTAAGAGCATTAATCGGCCTATTAATCTCATAATTACCTTCATAAAGCATAGTGGTTACATGACCATAAACCTGGTCATCAAGTCAATATTCAACCCTCATTAACTGGTCAAAGAGGTTACAAAGACTTTGTGCATCACCAGGAGCAACGTCCTAACCAGGAGCAGCTTCCTAACCAGGAGCAACTTCCTGACCAGGAGCAACTTCCTGACCAGGAGCAACTTCCTGACCAGGAGCAGCTTCCTACTGATATCACAACCACTATATTGAGTCCAGGGAGGTAAGGGACTTAATGGGTGTACACTCCGTACCTCCAAACCCATTTACAAGTATTACCCGTTCCCACAATTGCACTAAATTTCCAACAATCCTCCCCAATTTAGTACAATTCCTTTTTGCATCAAAATTAACTTTAACAAAACCAGTGCATAAATGAAAATGTCCTGAGGATTGAATTTCCATCTTAGTACATCACTCCAAATATTCGAGAATCAGGGTGTTCTAAGAATTGAACCCTTCAACTACTTTGAATACCTGAAGATAACATACACCCAAGTTTTCAAACACTTAAAACGCTCTTGACACCATACAAGCCATGTGTCCATATCCAATTCATAAATGTTGTAAGAGCCAAAGTCCATGCTCCTTGAGGCGGCGAAACCTCAACATTTACATAGGTGGTTCCTCTTTAGTTCATGCTCCTGCTTAAGCACTTTTTCAAAGAAATTAACCATTAAGAAGTTTATAACTTCATCCTCCTTTCAGCAGGTACAAGCACATCCTTGGGATGATATGTAAAACATGTGCTTCAGTCCCCTGAATGTTCAGCTTTCCACATTGAACTCAGCTCCCAAGTTTCCTCAGGAGGGAGTTGGGTGTCCTAGCATTCAGTGACTAGAGTGGACTTTTAAACCCATCCCTTTACCAGACTTTATAACCAAGTCTCTAGCCAATCCCTTCGTCAAGTGATCAGCTAAGTTTTGTTGAGACCTCACAAACTCTATTGAAATCACCCCATTCGTGATCAACTCATGAATCATGCTATGTCTAACACCTAGGTGTCTAGACTTGCCATTGTACATCTGGCTATATGCCTTAGCCAATGTAGCTGCACTATCACAACGGATAGAAATGGGTGCCATAGGTTTTACCCACAATGGAATCTCATGAAGCAAGTTTCTCAACCATTCAGCCTCTTTACCAGCAGCTGCTAGAGCCACAAATTCAGATTCCATTGTTGAACCAGTAATGCAAGTTTGCTTCTTGGATGCCCAAGAAATTGCACCACCACCAAGAAGGAATACCCAGCCACTTGTGGATGAATTATCCTGAGTATTGCTGATCCAACTTGCATCAGTGTAACCTTCCAACACTGAAGGATATCCAGTATAAGACAAACAATAATCCATTGTTCCTTTCAAATACTTCAGTACCCTCTGAATTGCTTGCCAATGCTGAGTACCAGGATTACTAGTATACCTACTCAGTTTACCCACAGCAAATGCAATGTCAGGCCTAGTACTAGTCATGGCATACATCAAGCAACCAATAACCCTAGAATACTCAAGCTGGGAGACAACCTGACCATTGTTAGGCATTAGTTTCTCACTTGTATCCATAGGTGTACTTACTGGAGTACAATCAAAGTGATTGAATTTCTTCAGCACCTTCTCAATGTAATGAGACTGAGAAATTACAATACCATCACTTTCATGTTTAATCCTTATGCCAAGGATAACATCAGCCTCCCCCATATCTTTCATGGAGAACTTTGATGACAAAAAATCCTTTGTCTGATCAACCTTAGCTTGGTCAGTACCAAAGATTAACATGTCATCAACATATAGGCAAATGATGACTCCTTTAACAGATTCATCAAATTTGCTATATACACATTTGTCAGCTTGGTTAAGTGAATAACCATTAGACAAAACCACTTCATCAAATTTCTGGTGCCATTGCTTAGGTGCCTGCTTTAGTCCATATAAGGACTTAATCAGTTTACACACCTTACCTTCATGACCAGGCATGATGAAGCCCTAAGGTTGGTTCATATAAACCTCCTCATCCAAGTCACCATTCAAGAATGCTGTCTTCACATCCATTTGATGAATAATCAGATTGTGAATACTTGCTAGAGCAATCAGCATTCTTATGGTACTGATACGTGCTACTGGAGCATAAGTATCAAAATAGTCTATCCCTGACTTTTGTTTAAAGCCCTGAATGACTAACCTTGCCTTGAACTTTTCAACAGTTCCATCTACCTTCATTTTCCTTTTGAAAACCACTTGTTACCAAGTGGATTACAACCTGGAGGTAGATCAACCAACACCCAAGTGTTGTTGCCCATGATGGAGTCCATCTCATCATTTATTGCTTCTTTCCAGAAAGCAACATCCTGGGACTTCATTTCTTCATCAAATGTTTTGGGATCATCCTCAACATTAAAGCAATAGTAGTACTGGTCAGAGACCTCATCCCTTGTTCCTTCAACTAGGTATAGTTGATATTCAGGCCTAAAATTCTTTGGAGTCCTATGCCTTGTGCTTCTTCTAAGCTCAGGCTCAGGTTGCTGAACCACAACCTCATCAGTGACCCTTTCAGGTTCCACTGAAACACCAGTGTCCTCAGCTCCTATAGGAGTCCTAAGGCTTGGTCTAGGGACTGATGAGAACCTAGTCTCATCAAAGTTAGCATCCCTTGATTCAATGATTGAGTTTATTGAAACTGAATCATTAGGTTTAATAACATAGAACCTATAAGCCTTGGAATGCTCAACATATCCAACAAAGATGCATTCAATGCCTCTTTCACCCAAGGTTTTCACCTTTGGATCAGGGAGTCTTACAACAGCCTTACAACCCCAAACTTTGAGGTAGTTCAAGATTGGTTTCCTTTTAGTCCAAAGTTCATAAGGGGTAATCCTGTTCCTTTTATTAGGAACCCTATTTAATAAATAACAAGCTGTTAACATAGCTTCTCCCCAAAACCCTTGACTCAGTCCTGAGTAGGACAACATGGAGTTAACCATCTCTTTTAGTACTCTATTTTTCCTTTCTGATATACCATTTTGTTATGGAGTATAGGGGGCAGTTGTTTCATGGATTATTCCAACAGACTGAAAATACTGAGTATTCATGTACTCACCTCCCCTATCAGTCCTAAATCTTTTGATTTGGACTCCTTGTTGTAATTCAACTTCAGTTTTAATTACTTTAAATTTATCTAATGCTTCATCCTTAGTATGCAACAAATAGACATAACAAAACCTTGAAGCATCATCAATAAATGTTACCAAGTATTTCTTATTCCCTAATGAGGGAGTAGCATGCAAATCACATAGGTCACTGTGGATTAGCTCCAAAACTGTAGTTACACGTTTTACATCCTGAAATGGTTTCTTAGTAATTTTATTCAGCATACAAGTCTGACACTTATCAGTGTCCATGTCAAAAGCTGGAATTAATCCATCCTTAGACATATCTTGCATCCTCTTATAGTGGACATGGCCTAGTCTAGCATGCCATAGTGATGAATCATTCAGTTTAGTGGTAATCATCAGGACAGAATCAACATTTATACTAGAATCAATATTAAGCCTGAACATTTGATTACTCAAATAGCCAAAACCAATAAACACACCATGTTTAGATAAAACAAATTTATTAGATTCAATCACTTGTTTATAACCACAATTATTCAAAACACTACTGGAAACCAAGTTCTTCCTAATATTAGGAACATGCAAAACATTAAACAAAGAAACAATCTTTCCAAAACTAAATTTAAGATCTACACAACCACGTCCATGCACTAGGGCTGTTGACTCATTTCCCATGTGAAGAATAGATCCATCATTCATTGACTCATAAGTCTTGAACCAGCATATATCTTTACACACATGTACTGTTGCTCCAGAGTCAACCCACCACGCAACATCATCATCCTGCACAAAATAAGCTTCAGATACATATGTAACATAATAAATCTGGAGAGATTCATTAAACATATTCTGACCTTTTGTGCCTGATCCATTAGCTTGGTTGCCAATGCTAACACCTTTGCAATCCCTTTTGAAGTGTCCAGGTTTCCCACACTTCCAACAAGCCACTGATGACTTCTTGTTAGGATTAACTTTGGTGTTATCATGATGCTTACGTTTGCCCTTGTTGTCATTGTACCTGGCGGAGTTGTTATGCTCCACCATATTGACAACAGATGAACCAGCAACATTGTTGCTCTTTAGCTTATCACTTTCATGCACCCTGAGGGATTCCTCAATGCGCAAATGACTGCCCAACTCAACAAGAGTTAACTCCTCCTTCTTATGTTTCAAGGTGTGCTTGAAATCTTTCCAAGAAGGAGGTATTTTGTCAATGACACACGAGACCTGAATGGTCTCATCCATGTTCATTTTATGTTGTGTAAATCTGCCAAGTATTCCAAGAAGTTCATTGTATTGTTCCATGACTGGTCTTGAATCAGTCATTTTGTAATTTGTGAAATCACTCACAAGGAACTTCTTACTTGATGCATCCTCAGCCATATATTTGGCTTCCAAGGAATCCCATAGTTCTTTAGAAGATTCAACATTTTGGTAAATATCAAATAAAGAATCAGACATACCATTGAGAATTATGCCGCGACACACATAATCATCATTCTCCCATTTGCTCCTTTTCCTCAGTTCCTCCAAAGTAGCATCATCACCACCATCAGGAATGGGAGTGGTCAGCACGTACACCACGTTCATGGTAGAAAGAAGAAAGTGCATCTTCTTCTGCCATCTCCTAAAATCAACCCCTTCAAACTTGTCCAGTTTGGAGAAGTTAGCCACCATATGCTTCATTGCCGCCGCCATTGATTATCACAAAATAATCTTCTTTGATTGTTGGGGTTTACTTCGTTCCAACAGGGTGAAGATAATCAATAGCCTAACTACGTACCAATGAATGGTTACCGGATATCTCTTGGAGTCGTGTAATCACTTTCCAAAGAAGATTATTCGACCCTATGCCTGGGTTAACACGAATACCTCCTTGGGATAAAACCAAGAGTTAGTTCTTGTTTTAGGCACAAATCAAGAACTCTGTGCGTGTAAGTGTTTCTTGTTTTCGTATATCTCATCATGCAAAATATGATCACTATATATAGTGATCCTATTCCTTAAGGAATGTAACTCCTAGTCAAAGGTATTAAGAGCATTAATTGGCCTATTAATCTCATAATTACCTTCATAAAGCATAGTGGTTACATGACCATAAACCTGGTCATCAAGTCAATATTCAACCCTCATTAACTGGTCAAAGAGGTTACAAAGACTTTGTGCATCACCAGGAGCAACGTCCTAACCAGGAGCAGCTTCCTAACCAGGAGCAGCTTCCTGACCAGGAGCAACTTCCTGACCAGGAGCAACTACCTGACCAGGAGCAGCTTCCTACTGATATCACAACCACTATATTGAGTCCAGGGAGGTAAGGGACTTAATGGGTGTACACTCCGTACCTCCAAACCCATTTACAAGTATTACCCGTTCCCACAATTGCACTAAATTTCCAACACTTATTATAAGTTCTTTAACTTGTATTATTCTACTTTATACTTGTATTATCAGTATTTACACTTTACATGTTGGGCCCAAATGGGTTAAGCCTAATAAATAAGTTTATAAGTGTTTTAGCCCATTTTGTTGTATTATTAGTCCAATAATGTTAACTTAATCCGTTAATGTCCGTATGTCATATAGTTCGGGTTTTATCGGTTTTTACTTGTTATATATGTCTATATATCAGTATATGAGTTTATAAAAGTTTACATTAGACGGGTCCAACCGTCTAAGTTTTATTTAACAAAAACGTTAATTTTACGGTAATAGCCGAAAAAATCGTAAAAATCATGTTTATAGTTTTATAACTTATAAAACTTATCAAACTACCATTTTTATAAAATGTATCATTTATTTATCCTTATACATATTTATATAAATGTATTATATAAGTTAGTGGGTATTAGTTCACATTTTATACTATTTTTATTTGAGTGCTTATATAATACTATTATACTTTAATTTCCAAAATCTGATTTTTATTTTCATGTTCACCAAAACTGCCATATCTAGAGTTCTATATGGAGATAGAAGCTCAAATTTTTATGACATAAACTACATGATATGTGCTCCATTTAACTCTTCTATAGCTACTGTTGAATCATCTTCTAAGTATTTTCTAAAAATCGTCCAAAACAGTGAACTCAGATTTGTACTTTAAACTTGTTTTGATCATATCTCACTCATCCTAATGATTCCATTGCATGGCCAACTCTCACATGTGTAAAAGACCCATAGATTACTGTAAATGGATTCTACTTCATCATTTTATCAGTCTAACATGTGGTTAGTTACTATTTTTATACAGCCTACCATTTAGACAAGATTTTACCTATTTTTACATGTAGTTTGTCCATCTTTTTATCCATGTTTATCCAATCTATCATCACCAAATCCCCACATAACATTTTTAATCATCATTCATCATCATATACATATACATAAGTAAAAGAAATACAATATTACATAATCAAAAATAACAAGAGGATGAGAAGAACTATCTTTATACCACCATGATGATGTAGGTTGTGATCAAAACATGGATTTTGATGGAGAAACTTGTGAATAACCAAGACCATCTTCAAGACCACCATTCTTCATGAACACCTTGTGGAAAATCAGCCCCAAGACTCCATGGAAACTCCTCCTTGGATGTTAGGATCACCTCCAATCTTCAAGGCTTCAAGGTTTCTTCATTATATGTGTAGATAACACATAGTTTATGGCTAGAAATGATCAAAATTTGATCAAAGTGGCATTTTAGAGAGAGAGTGGACGAAATTAGGGAGAGAAGGAGAGAGTGGTTTGCATGTATGAGTTTTGGAGAAGTGGTTTTGTGTGTGTAGTTTTCAGGTGGAGTAGTTGTAAGCTTAGCTTACATTTGAAGCTAGTTACAAGTGTTAAGACTTGTTGGTTAAGCTTGACACCTCATGGGATGAGGTGTTTCATCCTTGGCCATCCCATATGTTAGTGGGGTAGGATAAACTTGTTTTGTCCCATCCCGCTAATTTACGGGTATTCCTCGATTCTAGTTTTCTTGATTTGCGTGCCCTCGGGTCGTTTTACGAAAAACGTTTTTATAAATTGTGAATCAACGGCACAAAACGAATCTAATAAAAATTGCCTCATCAAAAACGGAGTTCGAAAACGTAAATACGTAATCCTAAGGTTTCCGGTTTAGTCGTAAAGGACGTTAAATTAAAATCGTAAGTCCTAATCTCTTCTCGTAAATTTGTGAGTTTATGAACCAACACAAATTTAAAACTCCAAAATAATATTCATGGATAAATTTATTTTCTGAAATGTCGGACTGTCACAAAAGACGGTGTATGTAAACGTAAGCACGTAACGTTGAATCCTCCGGTTTAGACGTAGTCGACGCTACTTCAAGACGTAACTCCAAATTACTTCCCAAAAATAAGTGAGTTCATATTATAATATTAAAATAATGTTTTTAAATAATATTTGAGAATAAAATATCAACCATAAATTGACGGATTGTCACACTTTGTCTTGTCAACCTTCTGCTTGGGGGGGGGGGGGGGGGAGAACTCGTAACCTTCCAAGATTGGAAATTTCCCGAAACCTTTCATAACATCCATTTCTTCTTTCTCTCGTTTTTTAAACAACTCGGTGTTCCATCCTTTGAAAACAGGTGATGTTGTTTCCACAGTTATAGTTGGTGAGATTGTGGAGCTGCAGTATAGTAGCTACAAAAAAAGGAAGTGATGCAGTTAATATAGGAAATGATGCATTTAATATACGGAATAACTGTTATGTTTTATCTTATATATGATGCAGTGAAAAAAGGTATTGATGCTGCGAAAATAAGATTAAACATACTAAGAAGTTTAGAAGCATTAAAAAACGTACCGCCAAAAGAAGTTTGGAAGCACGGAAATAACCTCCTGGACTTGTTTTCCATGTCTTAACTCCTGACCGAATGCATTCTAAAGCATATCCACACCAATCATAGTTTTGAAAATCTTCAATATCTCTTAATGTAGGTAAGAACCTTTGATTGATTGTGCCATCCTTATTACCCCCAGCCACAATATTTAAAAACACCACTAAAAATCCAACTTTGAACTCCCAACCCGTTGTTATCAAATTACAAACATGATCAACAACTATAGATATATGAGGCCTTGGCGCTTTATCCCCTCCCCATGGAGTTGTAGCTCTCCAATCCGTTGTTGTTTTGTCTTCCGTCGTTGTAGCTCGAAGAGCAATCACTTCTTTACCTCCCATGGGTATTCCAAGCATTTCATGAATTAACTCCTTTGTGACCTTAATCTGTCTTCCATCATCCATGTGTATTGTGTCCGTATCACAATCAAAGTTAAACGCAACCCAGTACGAAAGCTTTGATGGAATGGAAGGGTAATCAAAATTATTATAATATTCTCCCAAACCCATTTCTTTTATAGTCTCAACCTGGGCGTTTGTTAAAGATTCCAATACAAGCTTCAATTGATTAGAAGATATTCTTTAACTAATATTAGGAAAAGTAACCTTTTTTCACCATCAGAATCCATATTTCCAACATCAATCGATAGAGGATCTTGCTCCATAACATCATCATCACTAACCTTCTTTTTTCCTTTAATAGCAACTTTCTTTTTTACAACGACTATTTGACTATCGTGAATACCTTTATTCCCCTTTGCCAGTTTCTTTCTCCCAACCAACTTTTCTACACCCACTTCAGTACCTTTCTTTGCCATTTTCCCAACAACATCTACGTCGTTTCCAAGACTTAATATTTTACCCTTCAACTTATTCACATCAACAGGTGACGGAGCATCACTCACAGTTTTTGTTGCTGCATCAAAGAATAAAATTAAGTGCATCACACCAGTACATCAAGTACAAAACTAAACAAACCTACTGTACATAATGCAAAATTTAAATACATCATACCAAACTAATGAAACACAAACGTAGATTTAAATTTCAGTTTAAACTAATGCATCACTCACAGTTTTTGCTGCTGCATCAAAGAATAAAATTAAGTGCATCACACCAGTACATCAAGTACAAAACTAAAACAAACCTACTGTACATAATGCAAAAATTAAATACATCATACCAAACTAATGAAACACAAACGTAGATTTAAATTTCAGTTTAAACTAATGCATCACTCACAGTTTTTCCTGCTGCATCAAAGAATAAAACTAAGTGCATCACACCAGTACATCAAGTACAAAACTAAAACAAACCTACTGTACATAATGCAAAAATTAAATACATCATACCAAACTAATAAAACACAAATGTAGATTTAAATTTCAGTTTAAACTAATGCATCACTCACAGTTTTTGTTGCTGCATCAAAGAATAAAATTAAGTGCATCACAGTTAAAGTAACTGTATCACACCTATACAAATAGCGATATCAAGTACACAACTAAAAAAAACCTATCATAAATAATGCTAAGAAAGAATTTTGCATTTAGCAAACAACCTAGCATAAGAACACATTTAACCTAGTAGCCTAACTCATACTTACACATGATTGCCACATACTGCATCATAACGTATATTTAAGTGCATTAAGCAAACAACCTAGCAAACAAACACATATTGCATTATAAACACATTTACACAAATAACACAAACTACACTAAACAAAACAGACCAGTACATTACAATTTAAATTATCTTCTATCAAAATGATGTTCCCTGAATAATTCTAAAAAATTTCGTTAGACACCATAACCTACGTTTTCGTATATAACGCAATCTACGTTTAGCTGTCCTTTAAAACATCTGACCACTACGGCATCAAAACTTAAATTCAAATGTATTAAAGAAAAACCTTTTCTCTTTTTCGCCTGCTTCGGAGTATTCTGAATATCATCTGATTCTGGTGGATTTTGATCAGGTAAATCATTTCCATCCGAATTTTGGCTCTTTTTCTTTTTTGCCCAATGGCTACTTTCTTCGGGTTCGTCTCCCTGGGCATGATTTCGCGTACCGACAAGTTTGGTTGAACAAACTTTTTGCCTTTTTGATGATCTTGTGCTTGCTATCTCCTCATTTTGATCAGCTTCATTATCATTACTACCCGTAAGACAATAAATTCACACGGTTAGCTATTATCACATTCAACAAATTAAAATAAATGAGTGATTTATACATAATCTAACTTCTCATCAGTGACTTATACACAATCAAAGTTTACTGCATGAGTGACTTATATCTTCAATAATAAACAAGGATAACATAGCTACTCACTAGCTTCGGTAACACATATTTGCTCTCAAAGTTTTGAATTCAACATAAACGACATATTTGCTCTCAAAGTTTTTTACACTGCATTAAAGTTTTACAAATGCGCTCAAACAAACACACAATTCATACATCTAAACAAATATGCCGCCTTTTGTATCTTATTCTCAGACCCGTTGATAATCGTAAACTACATTAATTCAATGCAAACACTACATTAAAGTTATATAATCTGAATAAAGATATACAATTTTAAAAAATCAGAAATGACATTAAATCAAACACAAATACATTACACATCCAAAAACTAAATATATATAGTTACTCACTAGCTTTGGTATCCCATGTCTGCTCTTTTAAAGCTCCACATAAACAACATATTAAGACAGTTTGCTCTTCAAGGTAGCTATGGCCAGGATTTCTCTTTCTCGTGAACATCATCTTTTTCCCTAATAATTGAATCCAATATGGACCAACTTCTTTTCGTTTAGCCTTTTTTTATGTAAATAGCTCAAATTTTGACCTTCGCATTCGGTCTTTGATTGATACTGTAGAAACTATAAGGGGGGGTTGAATAGTTTCTCTTCGATTGGTGACCAAATTAAAATTACTTTCAATTTGGTTTGTATCAAAACTATCTTTTACTTGATGCTAAGTTGCATAATGATTAGGTTCAATTGAAATACACTAGCAAGGATAATAAGCAAGTATAATGATAATGAAATAAGTAAAGAGAAAGGAAGGAGACAACCTAGTGGGAAGACACCAAGATTTATAGTGGTTCGACAACGAGGCTCTATCCTCGTTTCTACTCCACTCCTCGAGTACACCTACTCGAGATTTACACTATATCCACAAGCTCCCTTCTCGGCGGAGAAAACCTTACATCGTTGCTTACATTATTTTTCGACACTAAGCTAAATGTCGAGACATAATCTTTAGCTAGGACCAATCTACACGACGTTGCCTACTTCACAATTTAACGATACAAGGCTAGATGTCGAGTTCTAATCGAAAGGTAGAACCAATCTTCACGACGTTGCCTACTTCACCATTTTATGACACAAGGCTAGATGTCGAGTTCTAATCGAAAGCTAGAACCAATCTTCACGACTCTTCCCTTTGAAGCTAAGTTAGAACTTCACACAACACAACTACTAATCACTTTAATGTTTAGTGAGAACTCACAAGACACAACCACATCACTTTATAGTTTAGTGAGAACTCCTAATCAAATCTATTACAACTCAACTAGACATATCCAAGTACACACATGTAGCTTGGATTTACACAACACAAATCCAAGCAAACACATATGCAATGGATGTACACAACAAATACAAGTATTCACAAATAACTTGGATGAACACAACTAGTCCAAGTATTCATAAATACATTGGATTGACCTAAAACACAAAGGTATCATGATGAATATGACTAGCTCATAAATTCATCTTTATCACTACACTAGTGAGTGAGTGATCTTCTCATTGGACATGGTAAAGGAGGGGATCAAGAGGATAATCATATGTAAACATCCTTAACAAATTAAGTGATCATTTACTAATGATTATGCTATAGAAAATAGAAAGAGGGCTGAGAAAATCGTCCAAGAGGCTTGCTGGAAAATGAGATTTGACCCACTATTTAAAGGATACAAAGTTACAACGGATCTATAACGGCTACTGTGCGCGGTACCTTATCTTACCCCGCGGTACCATATCGCTAAGGTACCGCGTAGGTACTTAAGGTACCGCCACTAGACTCCGCTCCCTTTTTTGTCTTTAAGTGGGGTGGAAATATCTGAGGTATTTAAACCCTTCAAAGGATATTCTAACAGCATTTGGAATATGCCATTTTCAAATTTTCATTTTCCATTTTAATAAAACATTTTCTAAAAAAGAAAGTTTATTAAAAAGTCTTTTGTCTTATTAGCAAAAGTGAGTTTTAAGGATAATCATTTTGATGATCACTAAGTATGATTAAGAAAGGTTAGTGATATGATTATTACCTTGATGATAGTGTTAGTTAAATAATTCATTTTGTGTTTCTACACTAAATGTGTTGTATGGTTTGTTGTGATCAAAACCAAGAAAGATTAGTTAACACTAATAATGTTTTTAGGCATTACTTGCATTAACAATCTCCCCCTTTTTTATTACGACAAACGATAAACTCATTTACGTATAAACACAAACTATGGAATTATTAACTAGTTTATCACTATCATTTCTCCCCCTTTGTCGTAGCAAAAAGGTTAGCATAAGTCTTTGAAGTGCATCGAACTTTGCTAGTAGCTCCCCTTTGGTGGTTGCTCCCCTTGCTTGGGGCACCAAGTTTGTGAGCTAAGGTGATATGCTACACAAAGGTTAGTAGACAGGAAAGAAACACCAATGTATATATGATCACTACCTACTAAGTAACTTGAGAGGGAGAAAGAAAAGAAATCTCAAATTAGAAGCAAGTATTTGCTAAGTATGTCCAAAGAGGTAATTGACAAAATCAAACTTCAATAAAATGAAGATGATAAGCTTGTCAATGGGTTAAAGCTTTAGAGTTGATGGAATCACCCCATAAGCAATTGTAAAAATTTAACCAAGATCAACTCAAGAATAGAACTAATTAGATAGCACACAAATAACACAAAAGTTAAAAAAAATAATACAACAAAGAAGATAGTCATACACATAGTATGAGTATCTAAAAGCAATAAATATAGAAAATAAACCACTAAGCATAAGCTAGTCTAATAGTGATATTTTCCAAGATTGCAAAAAAAAAAAAACTAAAAAGACGACGATGCATCATTCGAAGTTTTGTCCACCGGAACGAAAACTTGAATAGGAGGTCGAGTGAGGAGGAATTCAAGAAAATTTAACTTCTCATACACATGAGCAAGTTCAATTTGTTGAAATCGGCAACAATCACACGAGGATCCATGATGCAACACAAAATCGTTTGATGGGGGTATGGCATCAAACTTAGGGTTTGGTGGTGGTGGGGTAAAGGGTTTGGGAATGTTTTCACAATGCCTTGTGAGGTTTGGGAATGTGGAAAGGTCATTGAGTTGGGGGGGTGTTGAAGGATTGTGGTGGTGGTGGAACATGTTCTTTTGCTCCGGTGATGGGGTTTATGGTGTAAGTCTCATTCCAATACTTGATTGGAGAGAAGGTAGGGTTTTTGGGTGGTTTGGACGAAGATGGTTCATTCTTCTTAACCCAAACGGGTCGAACCGAGATTTTCGGTTTCTTTGAAAGCTTGGATGAGCAAGCTTTGGGTGAGTGGGGTTGTGACAAAGAAATGTAAAGGTTAGGAATGTAGGAGTTAGGCATTGTGAGAGTGTGAGAATGATATCTCAAGGTTATGTGAGAATGAATTCTCAAGGTTATGTGAGAATGAATTCTCAAGGTTGGGAAGGTGTGAGAATGAAATCTCAAGGTTGGGGTATAAGTAAAATGTAATCAAGGTAAGAATTTGAATACAAAATGTGTATTGTCAAGGAATGTTTAGTCAATTTGAGTAAACAAGGAATCTTAACTGGGAATAGGGTTTAAAGGTTTTGACCAAAAATTCGTCAAAAGTCACTTTCTGGTCGCGGTACCTTATATGGGCTGGCGGTTCCATATCGCTAAGGAACCGCGGGTCCTTAAGGAACCGCGTCCAGAGGACTTTAAACCAAGTTTTTCCTGGGTTTTGGAAAAACTAAAACTTGTTCAAAAAATTGCAAATCTTGGATTTTTACCTCTATTAGAACCAAAATATGCTAGGGTTGCATAAAGCAACACATTCACAAAGAATGTCTTGACAAAGGGTGACAAAATAATTAGATATCATTTTGAACCAATTTTAGTCAAGTTGTAGGGGTTGTAATAGATTTAGGTTCAATTTTAATTTCAAATTAAAGTTGATTAGTGTGCACAAAAAGATAGAATCACACAAAGCTAAATCCATAAGTCAACAACATAAAACATTCATTAGTGAAACAAGTACAATGATAAATAAAACTAACTAATACATAGCTAGCTTATCATAAAATCTAGATAAATAGTTTTCTTTGGCTTGTTGAAAACTATTATTATGAAATGACTCCGTCATTCATCTCCTAGGAGGGGGCATAGAGAACAAAGCAAGCAAGAAGTTTTGCAACCTCCTATGTAGTTCATACATGTCCATCCTAAGGTTTTGGATGAGGAAGTGGTTGTTGAGACAACATGGACATCTAGGACCATGAGTTTGTTGAAACCCAAAGTAAGGATCATCCAAGAGGAGGGAAAGAGGGACACCCAAAATTGGGATGTTTGAGTTGGGTGGAGGTGAAGGAGGCAAGTTCTCCAAGGGTGATGTGGGTGAAAGTGGAGGCAGGTTCCCCAAAGGGGAAATGGGAGAGTGTGGAGGTAAATCCTCCAAGGTTGGTGAAATTGGTGAGTTATGAGGGGTAAATGGTGAAGTCACCAAAGAGTCATCAAAGTCATTCCCAAAAGGAATGCTTTGGATTGGTTGAGGTTGTGTGGTCACTTCCAAGGGTGCACTTGGAGTGAAGGGTGAAGAAAGCTCATTCATTCTAGAATTAAATGAAGAGGAGGTAGAACCAATGGAGTGGTTAGTACCATGGGTCGAGGAGGTCTTGCATGGTGCAAGAGGTGGGGAAGGTGATGAAGAGATGAGGATAGGAGCATTCTCATTCTTAGGTGTGTGGAAAGGTGAAGAGTTAGGCTTAGCTACCTTAACCCTTATTTTAAGTGTTTTTCTTGGGTTGGAGGTCTTGGAAGTGTTTGAGGTTTTGGTACACACCATGGTTGATTAGGGTGGTTTAAGGTTTAGGGAAGTATGTTTGATGTATGGAGAACATAGCAAACAAGGTGGGTTTAAATGGTTGAGGGGATGATCCAAACTAGTAATGGGTTAAAAACATTTTAGGTGAATAATGAATTTAGATACCCTAGTTTAGGAAATGTGCAGTGTATTACTGAAAATCATGCAAGGTTTACACAAAATTAAGAAAACAGTGTAAAGCAAAGATGTTGTCGTGCACAGTGGCCGGCGGTTCCTTATCTAGGACCGGCGGTACCTTATCGATAAGGAACCGCGGGTCGATATGGAACCGCGACCAGAAGGTTTTCAAAAATTTCCCATCCTATTTTTTGATAAACCCAGATTTTTCCCAGAAGTTTCACAAGCCAAAGTTAACTACAGATCATAATCCAATAAGCTAACTATCAAAAGGCATGCACAAAGCTATGTAAGACACAAACATGAAGGCATAATTAACATTAAGGATCAAAGAAAATAATAATCCAAGCAAGTTAATACATAACCGAATGAAGAGAAGAGAGTCAATAAAACATCCTAGATGAGTGTTGCAAGTCACTAAGAGCATAACATCTAATTCCTTGATTCACTTCTGAGGCGTTCTCGAAGAAGATGATTGAGATAAAATTGATAATCAGAATCAACTTCATGGGACGACAAGATGGAGATTGAAGAGGACATGAAGTTAATGAAGTTTGAGGGAGGGTTACTAGAAGACTTTTCTTGAGAAGTATTTTCGACTTGACACGAGTTCACATTGATCTCGCGTGAAATGTTCCCTTGAATGGGAGACATGACACGATCAACGGAGTGATAGGGTGAAGATAGAAGAGACGAAAAGTCCATAAGGACTCTTCTAAGAAGACGAGAAAGAAGCATTCCATAGGGAAGACTTGACTTAGGCTCAAGAATAACAAACCTAATTCTTCTAGCTATGAAAAATGCGAGATTGTAAGGAGTTGTGGTGGCAACACAATACAACATGTGTGCAAGACAAGCGGGTACTAAATCCCGATTTCCATCAAGACACATTGCATTTTCCCTAATGATTTCAGCCCAAGGAGACATGAAATCATTAATATCACTAGATAGTAATTCCCAAGGAGAGAGAGTTCGAACAACTCCTTGAAAATTTACCATGAATAGGATGCTCACGAGGTTTGGAAATGGTATGAATGATGTCTGAAGGAGTTGGAAGCACGGTCAGATAATGAGCATCAATAAGGGCCGATTCCAAAGAGTCTAAACTCCAAGCATCGGTGAATCGACATTGACCATTAGATGGCACTCCAAGAATATCACCAAATTCTTCAAGAGTGTAAATAATGATTTTCCCCATAATGGAAAATCGTATAGACAAACCATTATTGATGCTTATCAATGTAAATGAGCTAAAGAACTCCATAAGAAACGAAGGGAATATTGGCTCATCATTATCAAGAAGACAATCAAACCCAATAGATTTAAACATGAAGCGAATAAACTCATTTGCGAAATTGGAACAAACAATGCGTCCTTCATGGAAACAACAATGTTCGAGAGACTTAGACGAGTTTTTGTGAGAGTGAATCAAAAGAGGGTGAGAGGGCATGTATGCTCGTGTTCGTTCGTGATCTTTTTGATATCTTGAAGACATGACAAGTACCTAAACACGAAAATATCTATCCAATCACTCATATGAAAAATTAAAAAGGAAAACGAAAAATGAAAATGTGTTATATCAATTGCTTGACAAACATAGGATTGAATCCATATCATTTTCATGTTCACAATGTGTCTATTCTATTATTGACCAAGAGCACATGATCTATGTTAGATCAACAATGGATTAGAACATTGGTTTTTCAAAACAAGGTTTTTAGGTAAGCATTAACAATGTCATTACCTACTTGTTCATGGGTTCATCTCAAATCCATAATTCAACCAAAATCATTTAGCCTAAATTCGGATTTGTTCTATAAGTGGGTTTTAGTGAAATCTTAATGAATATGAACCTAAGGAATCATAGTAAAATAACTATGTCAACCCACATTCCTATTAAGGTTTTAATTGAATTTCAATTTTAAAAATCCCCAATTATGAAAGGATGAACCCTAGAACAAAATAGATGAAATTTGAAAGAAAATACTTACAATTAATTGATGTTAGATGGAGGATGAGTGAAACCCACAACTTGGAGTAAATTAATTTGAGTGATTGAAGGTTTTGGAAGCTTCAACAATGGTGGAAAAGGTAAAACCCGTCGGCTGTGTGTTTTTGGGAGAGAGAGTTTGGTTTGAAAAAGAATAAAAAACACAAACTGGCGCTCTGACAAAAGTTTCTGCCCGCGGTACCTTATCGATAAGGAACCGCGGGTTTGAGCCGCGGAGATAAGGAACCGCCTACAGAGGCAGGTTTCTATCTCTGAAAAACGCCAAATTTTGAAAATCCAGTTTTTCTAAAATACTTAAAATTAAATCATGAGCCTTTTAGAATATCATTGGATCATCACAACACTAAGCAATATGCCTTAACGAAGGATTACGAGTTAAATCAAGATCGAAAAGAACCGAAACGGATAAACGACTACTCGTAGCAACACGACTAAGTGGAGAGAAGTCAAGAGAAGTGAATCAAGACTAGGATCAATGCTCAAGGGATTAATGACAATCTTCAAGTGGATGAAACGAAGAGCTTGTGTCATATATAGTGGTTTAAGACGTGCCTTTCCGGCGAAACGATAAACGGCTTTGGTAATGAATAAGCACAAAGCAATTATTCAAGTCTAAACTAAGATCACTTTCAATAATAGTCTTAGTCTAAACTAAAATATGAGCAAAGTATTAATTCACTTTCTCTCCCACGAAGGGCCTACTAACCGTATGGGTGCAAACCATGTAAATCATGCTTGATACTTTAAGCTTCTACTAACTCGCTCTACATCACCATAGTGAGTCAAGTATCCAAGCAATGAAGGTTTGAGAGGATAAAAGAAAAGAAGCACAAACCACAAATAAATGTCAAGGCAAGGATGCCGAGAACAAGCACATAGTCAAGTAATGATCAAAAGAATGATCAAAGGGCGTGTGGAAGAACGAAAACGTACCTTGGCCACAAAGAGCAATCCATGAAGGAACAAGTGCTAAGCCCAATCAATGACTATGATGAGTACTAAGTCTTCAAGGACTAGTATCATTCCCAATTATCTTGGTATCATCATTCAAAGATGAAGATGATTCTTCTACAAGTGCAAGTGATTCAATCCACAACAAATTAAGTGATTGATCTTCATGAGTACCTACACAAAGCAAGATGCAAACTAGTAGATACATTTCAAGAGTATATCTAAAATGCATAAAGGCTACTAATCTTAAGTGGGATGCAATATTATCAATTAAAAGACCTATTTTTCAAAGAAAACATAGTTTTGACCAAAGAGAAACTTTAGTACAACTAGACCTTCTAATTTGAGGAGACAATGGATCTATCCAAGTTTTAAAGTACAATATACTTCAAAGATCTTGAGTTACCATCGCTCTGATACCAATTGTAGAAACTAGAAGGGGGGGTTGAATAGTTTCTCTTCGATTGGTGACCAAATTAAAATTACTTTCAATTTGGTTTGTATCAAAACTATCTTTTACTTGATGCTAAGTTGCATAATGATTAGGTTCAATTGAAATACACTAGCAAGGATAATAAGCAAGTATAATGATAATGAAATAAGTAAAGAGCAAGGAAGGAGACAACCTAGTGGGAAGACACCAAGATTTATAGTGGTTCGACAACGAGGCTCTATCCTCGTTTCTACTCCACTCCTCGAGTACACCTACTCGAGATTTCCACTATATCCACAAGCTCCCTTCTCGGCGGAGAAAACCTTACATCGTTGCTTACATTATTTTCTGACACTAAGCTAAATGTCGAGACCTAATCTTTAGCTAGGAAAATCTACACGACGTTGCCTACTTCACAATTTAACGACACAAGGCTAGATGTCGAGTTCTAATCGAAAGGTAGAACCAATCTTCACGACGTTGCCTAATTCACCATTTTACGACACAAGGCTAGATGTCGAGATCTAATCGAAAGCTAGAACCAATCTTCACGACTCTTCACTTTGAAGCTAAGTGAGAACTTCACACAACACAACTACTAATCACTTTAAAGTTTAGTGAGAACTCACAAGACACAACCACATCACTTTATAGTTTAGTGAGAACTCCTAATCAAATCTATTACAACTCAACTAGACTTATCCAAGTACACACATGTAGCTTGGATTTACACAACACAAATCCAAGCAAACACATATGCAATGGATGTACACAACAAATCCAAGTATTCACAAATAACTTGGATGAACACTACTAGTCCAAGTATTCATAAATACATTGGATTGACCTAAAACACAAAGGTATCATGATGAATATGACTAGCTCATAAATTCATCTTTATCACTACACTAGTGAGTGAGTGATCTTCTCATTGGACATGGTAAAGGAGGGGATCAAGAGGATAATCATATGTAAACATCCTTAACAAATTAAGTGATCATTTACTAATGATTATGCTATAGAAAATAGAAAGAGGGCTGAGAAAATCGTCCAAGAGGTTTGCTGGAAAATGAGATTTGACCCACTATTTAAAGGAGACAAAGTTACAACGGATCTATAACGGCTACTGTGCGCGGTACCTTATCTTACATCGCGGTACCATATCGCTAAGGTACCGCGTAGGTACTTAAGGTACCGCCACTAGACTCCGCTCCCTTTTTTGTCTTTTAGTGAGGTGGGAATATCTGAGGTATTTAAACCCTTCAAAGGATATTCTAACAGCATTTGGAATATGCCATTTTCAAATTTTCATTTTCCATTTTAATAAAACATTTTCTAAAAAAGAAAGTTTATTAAAAAGTCTTTTGTCTTATTAGCAAAAGTGAGTTTTAAGGATAATCATTTTGATGATCACTAAGTATGATTAAGAAAGGTTAGTGATATGATTATTACCTTGATGATAGTGTTAGTTAAATAATTCATTTTGTGTTTCTACACTAAATGTGTTGTATGGTTTGTTGTGATCAAAACCAAGAAAGATTAGTTAACACTAATAATGTTTTTAGGCATTACTTGCATTAACAGATACCAATATAATCAATACCATAAAAAGCGAATATGAATGCCAAATTATGAGGTACTTTACTAAAAAGGATAAACTAAAAGATGCTAATGCATATTGGATTCAATTATTAGGAAAGACGATCATGTTCACGAGAACGAGGAATCATGGTGATAACTACCTTGAAGAGCAAACAGGCTTAAAATGTCGTTTATGTGGAGCTTTAAAGAGCAGATATGTCATACCAAAGCTAGTGAGTAACTATATATATTATCCATTTTTTAACCACAGTAAAAAACAGGCAAGTTTAATCCTATTTCACCAAACTCTCAAGCCGAATCATACCTAAACAATAATGTATGTTCGTAAATTAACAAAATTTCATTCACAAAATTCCACTAAAGTTACTACGAAGCACATGTTAAAACTGCATCAAAGCACATATAAAAACTGCATCAAATCCCAAAATTTCATACAAAAAATTTCACTCACAAAATTTTTCTAACGTTGCTACAAAACACATATAAAAACTGAATCACAGCACAAAATATCATTCACAGAATTTCATTCATACAACCACCTAAGCAATCACATTTCGACATATAATTACACCTACACATGACCTAATCAAACCTTATACACCACTTCATGTAACCAAATCGAATCTTATATTATACAAACGAGTACTTACTGCATTAATTCATGACATAAACTACATCAAGCACATAAACACATAATGAAGACATAAACTGCATCAACTACATATTCACATAATGAAGACATAAGTATCTTCGTCGAACATTCTTTGTCACAAAACATAACCTAGTACATCACTTCATCAGATCAAATGCATAATCCTTTTACTAAAAAGCAAACACTTTTCGACATGTCAAACACACTACAAGCATACTAATGTAACCTAACATTAAATACCATGGACAAGTGTATGTTGTATTACTTCATTAGACTACCTGCATTACTTCATTATATCAATTGCATTACTCCATTAAACCAACTGCATTAATAGCACATAAACATGGAAAAATACATTTTTCGAGAACTAAAAGCTTTGTGAGTAAATGAACCCAGACTCATACGCCACACGCTATTCCCTATTGCATCATTTTATTACAACAACTAACAACTGGAGTAATAGCACATAAACACACACACACACACAAACATAAACTTTTTGACAACTAAAATGTGAATCTGTTCTACTAGATTAAACTTGGCATTTTGAAACATGAGTTGCATCACAATATAAAAAAACTGGATTGAACAACTAAATTACTATAGTTTAAAACAAAGTGTGTTTTAAAACAACAATATTAAGCAACCAAATAACTGCATCAAAAACCCAGTAAACTGTATCACAATATAAAAATAACCGCATTAAACAACCAACCAAATACAAAGAAGTTTCACGCATAGCATACCTACGCTTATTCATCCTAATACATGATAACTTAGGACCTGCTACATCACAGTTCAAAACCAATTGCATACTTCATACAACCACCTAAGCAATCACATTTCGACATATAATTCCACCTACACATGACCTAATCAAACCTTATACACCACTTCACATAACCAAATCGAATCTTATATTATACAAACGAGTACTTACTGCATTACTTCATGACATAAACTGCATCAAGCACATAAACACATAAACAAACAGACACTTTTCGACACCTAAAACACAATGAGTGTATCCTAATATGACCTTATACTTTACATACAAGTACTTACTACATTACTACATTACAAAAACTGCATCAAATAAACAAACATATACACTCTTTTTATAACTAAACCACACCACGAGTAACCAAATCTAACTTTATATTGTACAAACGAGTACTACTGTATTACGTCATGACAACCACTATGTCAAGTACACAAGCAAACATGCACTTTTCGACACCTAAAACACAATGAATGTATCCTAAACTAACCTTATACTTCACATACAAGTACTTGTTGCATTACTTCATTACAAAAACTACATTAAAAAAATACATATATGATATTTCATACACAGAGGAGTTCATGGTACCTAAAAACTGAAAAAATTAAAAACCATCACATTTTTAGTGTATCCATTACAGTAATTTCAGTGGTTCGAGCCTTAAGCAATACTCATCACACAAGGTGTTTGATACTGAGTAAAATAGTCCTGCCTTAGTAGTGGGAGTTCTCTAGCTTTTTAAACAAAGCTCAAACCTGATTGATAGACTATAACCATGCTCTTAACAAATGAAGACCCCTTATACACAGGTTTACATCGTATCATATTATCATGGAACCTCATGAGACTGGCTACGGATCATATGCTAGTTTAATTCTACTTCATAGACGAGAACAGATGTATGGTTGACATTTACCAATTCTAACCATCATCTAATACACCAGAACAAGTTTCTAATAGCCATAACTAAACATTCCATCTCAAGCAAACATAATGTTTTAAATGCAGTAAATCTAATTGAAACATGCGTCTAATTCAAGGCTGTAAAATGTACAATGTTTAACTAGATTCAGCCACTAAACTTAGCCATACATATCAGCGACCTTGACCAAACAAATCGTCTTTCGGTTCAGATTAATCGACCAGATGACAAAAAGTTTAATACAAAAAATTTCACTCACAAATTTTTCTAACGTTGCTACAAAACACATATAGAAACACTACATTAAAGTTATACGATCTGAATAAAGTTATACAATCTTAAAAAATCGTAAGCCGCTGCAAGCCCGCAGCAAGCCTGCTGCAAGCCCGATGCAAGTCCGCTGCAAGCACGCAACAAGCACGCAGCAAGCACGCAGCAAGCCTGCAGCAAGCCCTCATCAAGCCCGCATCAAGCCTGCATCAAGACTGCAGCAAGACAATATAAAAACTAATTGCAAAACATTGCATAACTAGTACACTTAACATAATTTAGCCAACATATATCATACAAATACTTCATAACAGTCTACCATATAAAAACTAATTGCCAAATAAATATAAATCATAGATCAATTTTAACAAAATCACTTACTAGATGATATAGTTATCGAGTTTTCTGGCGACTTTTCTTTATGATTCCCATAAAACACTTTTTTTTTCAACCACAGTCTAGCACTTTTTCTTTTTACTAAATCAATTAAATTAAATTTTGTATAAGTATTTAATAAACATAAAATAAATAATAAAAATAATTAGGGTTTTCAATAATATTTACCTGAGGGAGAAAAATCCTTCAAATTCGTCCTCACCATTTCTAACCACTACCAACCAATTGTCTCCTGCATCAATCCATTACATCAACTGCATCAAGGACAAAGACATTTTTAGACAGTTAACAGTTCATATAAAAACTAACCCTAAAACATCATATTAAAACCGCATCAATGTCTAATATTAAATACTATATATAAACATTTAAACTACCAGATTGGAACCAGGTCATATCAAATCATTTCACATCTGATAACGACCAATTTCATTCAGAAAACTTCATTCTTAAAATCTCATATGCAGATCCTGATAGCAACCAATTTTATTCACAAAACCTCATATAGAAAATAACATTAAACTTGATAATACCGAATTCACTAATGTTGCTACAAAGCACATATATGTCATAGCAAAAAAAAAGTAGCATAATAACTAAAATAGAAAAAAAATGTTGCATCAATTTTATACAAAAAAAATGCATCAATTCATTATTTTTTTAACTATTATAACCTCATAAACCACAATAACTACATCAATGTTTTTAGAATACATAAAGTAAGTGCATCATATCCATTTTACTAACATTTCATTCACAAAATTTCACTAACATTGCTACAAAACACATATAAAAACTGCATCAAAGCACATATAAAAACTGCATCAAAGCACAAAATTTAATTTACAAAATTTCACTAACGTTGCTAAAACACATATAAAAACTGCATCAATGTATAATATTAGCTGCATCAAAATGATATTTCAGATAAATAAAAACAAACATCATCACACAAACTTATCTAACCTTAGAATGCACAAAATATATTCTGTTAACTACCAACTTCACATCAAAACGACCAATTTCATTCACAATCATTTCATAATGCACAACATATATTCTAATAATGCACAAATCATTTCACATCTGATAAAGACCAATTTCATTCAAAAAACTTCATTCACAAAATTTCACAAATGTTGCTACAAAGCACATATAAACACTGCATCAAAGCACATATAAAACTGCATCAAATCATGAAATTTCATTCACAAAATTTCACTAACGTTACTACAAAGCAGATATAAAAACTGCATCAAAGCACAAAATTTCATTCACAAAATTTCACTAACGTTGCTACAAAGCACTTATAAAAACTGCATCAAAGCACATATAAAAACTGCATCAAAGCACAAAATTTCATTCACAAAATTTCACTAACATTGCTACAAAGCATATATATGTGATAGCAGAAAATAGTAGCATAATAACTAAAATAGAAAAAAAATGTTGCATCAATTTTATACAAAAAATGCATCAATTCGTTGTTTTTTAACTATTCTACCATCATAAACCACAATAACTGCATTAATGTTCTACAATACATAAAATAAGTGTTGCATAATATCCATATTCTGAGTTTGATTAAGAAATAATATATAATAGTGTGTTTAGGACAGTTCCACACAAGGTGTTTAGTATAGTCACTGCAAGCCCGCTGCAAGCCGGCTGCAAGCCCCGGGCAAGCCCGCAGCAAGCCCGCTGCAAGCCCGCTGCAAGCCCGCTGCAAGCCCGCTGCAAGCCCGCTGCACGCCCGCTGCACACCCGCTGCACGCCCGTTGCAAGCCCGCTGCAAGCCCGCATCAAGCCCGCATCAAGCCCGCAAAAAGCCTGCTGTCTTAAACACACTAGTGTGCAACTGTCCTAAACAAACTTTTATCTATTATTTCTAAAAATGTTCTAAACATCACAGCCTAAAACTAAGTGCATCAAAGTGTAAAACTAGTACACGTAACATAATTTAGCCCACACGTAATATATACATACTGCATCACAGTCTAACATGTAAAAACTAAGTGCAAAATATATATAAATAATAGATCAATTTAATTAAAATCACATACTAGATGATATATTTATCGAGTTTTCTGGCGATATCTCTCTCCACCACTAGCCACCGCTTACCCACCACTCGAAGCCACTTCTCCAATTATCGTCCCGGCATCACCACCACTAGCAACAGCATAAAACATACATTAAATCAATGTATTAATAAATAAAATCAATTACAAAATCAATCTATTATTAAATCTAATATAAAATCAAAAATTTAACAAATCTATTAAAATAGATGGAATATAAAATCACTTACACTGATGGATTTGAAGATTTGATAATTTGATGAATAGATGATTTGATGATTTGATCTATTATTTGCTCGATTAAAATGATTTAACAGATTAGGGTTTGGTGCGTTTTTTTTTGTGTGTTTTTTTGAGACGGAAATGAAAACCTAGTATAAAGGAACCAGGTAACGGCTGGGGGTTTTTACCCTAAAATAAGGAGGAAGTTGTTAGGGGGTGGAAATGACCGATTTACCCTCAAACTTTCTAGGAAATTACATAAGTGCCACTCCGCTTTTTTTATGATTAAAATCAAATCCAAGGGCCCATATTCCTTCATAGACTTTTTATTTTAAGGGCCTTTCTATTATATCCCCACCCTATATATATATATATATATATATATATATATATATATATATATATATATATATATATATATATATATATATATATATATATATATATATATATATATATATATATATATATATATATATATATATATATATATATATATATATATATATATATATATATATATATATATATATATATATATATATATATATATATATATACATATATTTATACATATATATATACATATATATATATATATATATATATATACATATATATATATATATATATATATATATATATATATATATATATATATATATATATATATATATACATATATTTATATATATATATATATATATATATATATATATATATATATATATATATAAATATATGTATATATATATATATATATATATATATATATATATATATATATATATATATATATATATATATATATATATATATATATATATATATATATATATATATATATATATGTATATATATATATATATACACTACTAGTTGTAAAACCAGCCCGATGGGCGGGTATGACTTTTGATTGTCGTTTACGTTTTTTATTTAGCAAATTATTGTTGTTTTAAATATATTTTATTTTTATTTTTAGGCATGGTAAGTTATATTTTTGGCTTTTTTTGTGGAGTTTATTTTGTTATTATTGTTTATATAAATATAAATAAATGTAAATTAAATTGTAGGTATATTAAAAATTTTATTGAATAATTGCCACGGTTTTCTTATTTTACGAACACTATCTCAAATTGACACAACCGTGGAAAACCAAGATTTTGACCTATTAATTTTTAAGAGCGAGAGGAGTCGTGGTATTTTGGTCTGGCGCCAACTGTCCGCACGAGAAAATACCTTGGCGCAGGACTTCGTGTCCTCGCGCCAAGGTTCTGGTGCCATACCCACCAGCCCACGCGGTTCACTATTTTGTTTTCTTTTTTTTTTCTGAGTTGCTGGGATGAAGAAGACAGAGGTACATGAGGTCAAGAAGAAAGTGGCTAGTTTTTTTGTCAAACAAGATGGATGGGTATTTTTAAGCTCAATATTTTTTTATAAAAAGAGTGAGTATTTTTAAGCTCGATAATTTCTTATAAAGAGGAGAGAGGTATTTTTTTTCTCAATATTTATAAGTTTAATAATCTTTTAAATGTTTTTTTCCCAATATTTATAAGTCTAATAATTAGGGGTGAGCATAAAACCGAAAAACCGAACCAAAAACCGAAAAACCGAAAAAAAACGCACCAAAAAAACCGCCCCATTTTAAAAACCGAAGGGATGGTTTTCATATTTTTGAAAACCGAATGTTTGGGGCGGTTTTTGGTTGCATGTATAAAACCAAACTGAAAAAACCACCCCGCCCCACTTAGGTCTTTAAAATTAGTATACTTTTATATTTTTAGATAGTTCTACTTGTGATATTTCTAATATGCTTAGTTGTTTTTCTTTATTTAAATATAGACATTGTAAAACATATTAAAGTAATAGATGGTGTTTTTTTTCACCTAAACTTTGTTATATTTGTGATTCTTATATACGAGTTTTCATTATAATTTTTGGTTTTTTTATAATTTGATGGTAGCTAAAGTTGTTATTATTGTAGTGTATATAATTGATTGAAACTATTATTTTTGGTTGCAACTTGCAATTATGATGAGTTTAATTTTTGTCGAAAGTGAACGACTATTAATGTGGTTTTTATAAATAGAAAATGACCCAATCCGTAAAATGAAAGGAGAAGAAAAACCAAAATAAAAACCGAAACCGAACCGTTACAATGAAAAACACCGAAAAACCGAAACCGAAAAAACCGAATTCAAATGGTTTGCAATATGTAAAAACCGAAGTTTACGGTTTGGTTTTTGGTTTTAGCATAAAACCGCCCCAAACCGCCCCATGCTCACCCCTACTAATAATCTTTTAAGTTTAATATAATGTTTTTTTATTTAATAAAATTTTATTTTAAGTCAAAAAATTTTTTTAAAAAAAGAAAAAAAGACCTATGACACTTGACACACCACTCCTCCAAAAAACTGGTGTCATAACAATTCTGATGTCAAAGCTCACTTTGTTGACGTGGCATTACTTTTTGCTAACGACACCACCTCAACCATACCACGATTCTTAATGCTCTAAAGCTCAGAAAGCTTCCAGTTTTGTCTCATTATCATTAGGTTAAAAATCTGACATTAATCAATAATCTTACATTTACTCTCTATTATATAGTAATATAACACGCTACCGTGATAATATAAATGGTACATTATTAATTATAAATAAATGGAAATTTGGTACTAACTCTAGATGTTTTTTTTTCAACAACTCATATGTGGTTTTGGTTTTAAAAAGCGAGAAGCGATTCGTTGTGTTAAAGGTTCAAAGCAAGGAGCGCTTATAGATAAGGGAAAAACGTACCCCTCCCGTATGCGAGGCACATGCTTTTTACACGACGATTTTAAGTTTGCTAAAAATCATATTTCAAAGTCTTTGAGTTTAAATATCATTTTCAAACTAGTAAAAGTCCAAATGCCAACCAGAAAAGACTAATAAAAAACGTTTGAGTTTACATGTAATTTTTAGAAAAAAAACCACTTGAAGCGGTAAAAACTAAAAAGCATTCCTCTAAGGCGTCAAAAAATACCGCCTCCAATCGTTTTATGTAACGGCTGCACATCAAGGGTCTCGATGCGATGACCCGTTGTCTCACCTTGCCTCACGCCTTAAGCGCAAAAAGACGTGCTTTTTAAACCAAGTGTGTGGTTAGTCACTTAACCACAATGCTATAGCGAAAAGAAGAAGAAAAAAAGTCTCCTTATGATAAGGCATAATGTATTATGTCATAATCGGCCGAAGCTGATACATTCTATCAACATTAAAAATTCTAAGCCAATGTGATTATAATAGTACTGATATAGTGATCATATCCATCAATATTATAAAATAAATCTAGCCAGTAGTTTCATTCCAAAACTTGAGGCTCATTCTTGTTGTTTTCTACGTGCAACCAACCTCCATCAAACAAAAATTATACATACACTTGCTACCCAAAATTTCGCAAAAGAAACCGTCTAGTTACTTTCACCAAAGTTTTATTTAATCAATAATAAAGTGTGAGGACTTTACTGCTAACAAAATAAATTGTTCAGATTTTTCTTATATATACTTTAGATCTTTAGTGCCCAGTCAGCTAAAAAATTCTCCTGGGACTTGATTGCTTTAGGCTACCCGCAACGCAGGCGATTTAACTCGATCCTCGGTCCGTCGGGACTGAGTCGGCCTGTTGCGACGATTCGGTCGCAAATACTCGGTCGACCGAATTTGGTCTTACCCACGATCTAATATGTATCAGTTGGCACGACCTTGTGTATTTTTTGCAGACTTTTTTTTTCTCTTTATAAATTTTTAGGATAAATTATATTAGTTTTAGTTAAGTTTTAATTATAAAATTTGTAAAAAAATTTCAAAATTTAATATATTAATCTTTGTTTAATTTCTCACAACATATATTAATTTGACCATTTTTACAGTTAGTTTTAGTGAATGCATTTTACCCACTTATTTCTAATTAAGTTTTTTTAATCATTTTTTAACGATATTTAACTATAAATATTATTATAATGTTTTTTATTTTATTTAAATAATTATTTAAAAGACTATTTATATTAAAAAATTGAATTAGGTCGTCTTGTTGGGGCAAATAGGTCGCAAGAGACGTATCAAAGTCGCGACCCATTTAGCGTTGCAGGTAGCCTTACGTATAGAAGTGTTTAGGATAGCTTTAGGGATGAGCATTTGGACCCGAATCCCGAAACCAAACCGGAACCGTACCGATTCCCGGTACCCGAATCCCGTTCGGTACGGTACCGGTACCACGAAATAAGGTGAAAAAAATTCGGTACCACTAATTCGGTACGAGACCGGTACTAAATCGGGAAATTCCCGAAAAAACAGGAAAATCCCGATTTCCTGGTACCGGTACCGATATGCGAATCCTGTTCGGTACGGTACCGGTACCATTAATTTATGCTCGGGAAAAATTTGGACCACTGCTAATTCGGTACGGTACCGGTACCGTGCTCATCCCTAGATTAACTCTTTATACATACAGAGAACATTGTATCTGATGTTGGAAGGAGGATAGGTAATAATTCTACTTTAGCAAATTATTAACCAAAATCCATAATCAATTCTATGTTTATATATTTAGGTAATAAATCTACGTCTGTTAATAGGTAATAAGCTAGTTTTAACTATGATCTCTACGTTATATATTTAGGTAATAATTCTACGCTTGACATCACCAGTATCTAAAAACCTCACAGGTAAGTTGGATAATGAAGGCGTCCTCTATGTTGAGAGTTGGTGATCACATGGTAGATATGTCAAGAAAGATCAAATGGACATGATCAATTATCTGTAAAAAAGACATGTCTCAGTAAAAAAGGTTCTATATCCAGCCACAGTAAAACTAAGGTATGCATTACTTTAACAAAAAAGTACAGGAATATAAACCAAAGTGTTGATCTGTGTTGTCGGCTCATCTCCAACACCAACATGTTCGTACATAACAACCCCTCCCATCCAATATACAATGACAACTGACCCTAATACCTGCCAAATTCAAATGAATAACATTACATTTCCTGATACGATCTTATTTCTGTTAAAAAGGTATTTTTAACTCCATACTTCCAAGAACAGCTGTAGGAACTTTAACTAAGTCTTTCAAATTTCTCTCTAGCATGATAACTCATTTAAGCCGGTAACGATGTGTTGCCATACGTGGTTAGTGGCATGTTAAAAAGACTCATTAGAGGTGGCAAAGTCGGAAGTGACAATCTGAATGTTAAAGAGACTGGTAACTGATTAGAGCTGCCCAATACATATCAACTCAATGTCGTCAGTCGATCTTATTTACCTGCATAAAAATATTTTTATTCTACTAATACCAGATAAGAAAAAATGTTGACCAAGAAAAAGAGCACCATGTTTCAAGATCTTGGGGTTAATAAAAAAGAAATGAAGATAATATATGATTAGTGTATCATCTCACTATGAGCAGTACCGGCGCTTGACCATCTTAGTAGGGGGCCAAAAATATGTGAACCATCTTTATAATCATAGATCAGCATATAGACAATGTCAAGCATTTTCTCTAACTTTTGATATTTATATCTAGTTAATTATATTGAATGAAACTTGTTTATATTAAGAAATGAAAAATAAACCAATAAGAAGAGAAGAGGAAGTGATAAACATAAGCTCTTTTGTTTCACAATTTGAATTCTTTGCACCCACAACCCACGTCTTGCTGTTATTACCATATTTTTCGGAACCAGTATATAAGCTTTAATACTAAAAATCCCTATATCCATAAAAATAGTTAATTATGTCCTAAATTTTAGGGGGGGCAGCACATCCTCCGCCAGTGACTATGAGGCATGTGATCATTGACAATCTTGACATGATTACTTATGATGTTTCGATTTGAGCAGGCCTGAAGATACATATAAGTTCTTACTATTTTATGAAGCTTGCTATCGTAGGAAAAAATTGCTATCAGTTGAATGATCTTAGAAAGTAATTGTGCAAATATCTGCATGATCCGTAAATATCCGTATATAAATGCTATAATCTATGTATCTAAAAACCTAACAATAGCAGAATACCACAATACCATTACTGAAATACTAAGCACTGGAATAAAGTAAATATGATGTAGATAATACCTCTACTTTAAAAGTGTATGCAACCTCATTAATGCAATTCTTATGATGGTTTGATGATGCCCATTAGTTTATCTTCCAAAAATAGATTTCAATAGATTTCTTATGGCACGGTTCATATTCGTAAGCTAAACATATCTTTATGTCGCGAACTTATCAATATATTCCAGGAATAGCTACCACAAAAACAATTTTGCACAGTACATGAAAAAATATCAAAAGCAGACATTGAAGTTTGTCTCTATAAATTAGTCAACTGGGCAGCTTCTGTTTCATAAATAGAAATTGTCGAGTGACATCTTAGAAACGGTTAGTCTAATACGTTCAATAAACTTAACATGTCATCATTTTGGAAAGTCTTTCAAGGTTTACCCATTTCTTTGATAAAAATGTTTGTCTAATTAAGCATTGTGATTTTCAAAGGAAATATTAATTATTCTTTGAATTCTTTCCATGCGAAAGATGATTGTCGTGCACATGGACTGGGAACAGCTGCATTATAATCAAAAGAACCTGAAGCCCTACCATTTTTTGCAACTTTCGTTTTACCAATTGTTGCAACAAATTGCTTGTGTGTGAAAAAAACTGAATAATACATTATATCACTTTTTTTACTTTTGAGTTTTTTGTTGCACCGCAATGTGTAGTGACCTATATTTTTTTCCTACAACCAATATTATACTTTATTTAAATCATATTGTTGTGAGGCAAATAAGTTCATAGTGTTTAATATAAAATTTATTTGGAAGAAGATTTGGAAACATAAGTACCTTGACCAAGCAATGAAAAATCGATCAAAAGACTTCATTCACAGATACTTTAAAAAACAGAGATTCAGTCACATAGTTTTCCATTTTTCCAGTTGGACAAATTAGTAACACGGTCTCAAGCTTCACATAGTTTTCAAGGCATGTTTATTGAGAAGCTCATCAAACATATTGTGAATGACTACCTTCATTTCTTGTAGAAAATTAGAAAACAAACAGACAAGTAAGATTTCATCTAATGTTTCAATACTTACCTTAGCTACCATCCATCCGTTTGCATGATCCAATGCTGCGTCAATAGCACCATAGCAAATTGCCTTGGATACGATATCATGCTCTTAGCATTTGGCACCGGGTTTAGTGAGTCCAGTCTCAGCTTCTTTACCACATCAGCAAGTGAGATATGGGAGTAGGAGATGTTGATGTTGTGGAGCCTGATTCTAATCACAATGTGATGAATCTCACAATTAAGTTTTCAGTTTGGTCTGATGGGAAAGTGGTGGAGAATTTCTCTGCAATGCTTTTTAACAACTCTAGGTCTCCAATTCTCAGAGCCTGAAAAATAAACAAATTATGCTTTGAAAAGTGAAACCTATTGAGACCAGTAATGAATATTGTTACTGCTGTGATTTTAAGAACTTGTATTAATCTAAATGTCAGCAAGTGAGATACAGGAGTAGGAGATAATGATGTTGCGGAGCCAGTTCTTATCACATTGTGGAAGTCTCACAATTAAGTTGTTAGTTTGGACTGATGGGAAAGTGGTTGAGAATTTCTCTGCTATGATTTTGAATAACTCTAGATCTCCAATTCTCACAAACTGAAAAAGAAACAAACTGTGATTCAAAAAATGAAACCTACTAAGACCAGTAACGAATATAGTTACTGTTGTGATTTTAAGAACTTGAATTACTGTAAATTTCATATTATTTTGCTCAACGATATCGCGAGCCTTTTCCCCTATTGCACCAAAATGTGTAGTTCCCTCCTTCTGATGTTGTCATACCAATGACATAATGAGCTTTAATTTATATCATTTTCGTTCTGATGCACAAGAGGGTCCTGCACTTCTATACATAATACAGTTGTTAATTACAGTATATTTGGAATTTCTTATTTATATTTGCTTTTTATAAACAAATAAGCAGTTTGTAGTGTTTACATAGAAAATTGATTATTTGCATGTTTTACACTGAAATAAGCACTACTACTTTTACTAACCCTTAAAGAATATAATACTACTAATCAGGAGGCAAAGCTATAATCATGTAAAAAATAAAGAAAGGAGAAATAGATATGAGGAACTTGATAGAAGAGAACCCGCGTGGCCATAAAAAAGCAGCAAAAAAGAAACCATCAAGAGCGTTAGTAGATGATAAAGAGACTACAGCGGCATCATCACATTATATGTTAAAGAACTATAGCTTTAAGTACACCAATTCACCGATATCTTCATCGAAATAAGACTCGATTAAACTGTCTCAGTGGAACAGTTATGTAAGAATATCAAAATAACATAAGCTAAATATTTTATCAAATAGTCAAACACAACGAACATATAAATCCCCATACTATGGCTTCAATCATGCGAATCTAAAAGTATGTTTAATTGTAATTGATAGATTATTTCTTTTGGAATCTTCTCACATTCAGCAATACATTACACCTATTTTTGTTAAATTTAAGGCATGTTTCTTGTAAAACATATTTAATTGTCCAAAATTTCTTTCAATAATGATTTTACCCGTCCTTCCACTAAACCCATCGAAGGTCCAACAACGGTGACGTGACCATCTTCCTTTGCTTTCGCATATCTGCAATGTCATGGATAATATGTTTCTAGTAATCAGCCGATGGTGTGCGGAGAGCTGCGTGAATACATACCTGGCTTATCATACCAATGAATGGTGGCCCATGGAGTACACAATGCCCTCTTAATAATCTGATTTGCAATAATAAAACCAACTTCTCCCTGTGCAAGTCATAGTAAAATATACAGATATAGATTGTTGTTACCTCATCTTCACCTAGAATATTGTACATCATGGAAGCTGGAGCCTTCATTGATGAATCACAAAGAGGAAGACCAACAACTACCCACAATGCTGCTCATATTTTAAACTATAGCATGATTCAATTGTGGGATCCCCGCTACTATGAAGTCGAGGGGCAACTTTATTTAGTAAGCAAAGTCCTGCCGTATGTGATATAGTTACGCATCCTGAAAACAGATGTATCCTTTTACTAAAAAAATTCAACACAAGACATTATGTTTGCAATTCCGCTTTAAACCAGATGTATAGATGCATAGCAAGGGAGAAACACTTCATCTTAGAGATAAATTCCGGTACATGGAAATATTTAAAAACAAAAATCAATAAATTATCCAAAAAACATTCGGGAAAACACGTCCATAAGTATGTTCGCTTATTAGTATTTCTTACTTGCGAATTCCAATCGGTGTCAAAAATAATAAATTATCTTCAGCTTGAAGATTCACTCCCACACCCCCGGCTCGTATACTATGATCATATAAAAAATACTCAGCGCCGTTAATAAATCCACTATAATTTTCTGTTAATTGTTTTTAGAATATAAGAAATCAGATTCACAAAGCAAAAAGGAAGGTAAAGCAGAGACGAATCTAGAAATCATAAAAAAACTGAGCACATACTTTTTCGAAAGTGCAAATTAGCAGGAAACTCACGACTAAAGGGTAGTCAACCGTGTTGTTTTTATTACTTAAAACACCCTAAATCCGTCTTTTTATAATAATTACTATTTATAATAACAATTCTTGTAAATCACATTCAACACATTAATCGAAGAAAGAAAAGTTTTCATGTTAACCTGTACCAAATGGCTACCTGTTTTGACCTCTTAGCTAACCAACCAGGCCCACCCCTTTTCAACTTCTATTTTGGTATCAAGAGTTCTTCTAGCTTGTTAGAGTCCTTTATAGAAGGGTGAACCTAGATGAAAAATCAATAAAAATATGACACTTCAGTTGATGTATTCATGTATAATAAAACGGATTCCTTTGAGAACATGCAAAAGGATAGCTCTAAGAAGTTATTTAAACCATTTGGTATGTTTCTTGATTGGTTTAAACTGATTGAATAGTCTGCTAATTTGATATACACATTATTTTGCATATGCTATTGCAAATATCAGACGACCCGCTTTCTAATATGCGTATCAGTTTCAGTTTTTCTACTAACATGCTAAACCAAATAACCCCCATAGCCTAAATATTTAAGCTGCCCCATAGAATAGGCTAACTCAAACAGCCCCCATAGCCTAGAAATTTAAGGCTACATCATTGGAATAAATGCTTCCTTTATAATCATGTGTAGAATAAATGTTAACTAATTGATCAGCAGCTCAACTATAGTCAATAGTCCTCCTGCATTGTTAAACCATAAACAAAACTATTCAAATAAGACCAAACTGTCACACTCTTGCATTTGCAATAGTAACAATCCTACGACTCTCGCTTTCATACCAAATAAAGCTAGTTTGTGTACCGTTGAGTGAACAGGTAAAAAAACCTTTTAGACTGCAGTCATGAACCACCAACTTTGATGCCTATCTATGCCCATGGCCCCAAGGAAACCCTTCCAGCCAACAAAGATATCACACCTGATATAGTCATACGTAGGATTAAAATCGTTCACTTACTGGTTCAAATTTGACTAATATACTTTATTCATTACACTTAGTAGTCATTAGTGTTTTGAGCACGGTTACTTTGTTTAAATCTTAGTATGAGTTCCATGATAAAAGCTCGGTATATGTATTTATTTTAAACATAAGACTCCTCCGTCAAATTTTAATCTCAGATTCTCTATGTTCATATAACAATACAAAAAGAGATGCAATGTTTTTGCATGTTTCTGATTATAACAAATAATTAATCCTCAAGGTAACTACAAATTTGCGTACCTAATGAAGAAGATTGACTGTGATTATTGTGAGATTCGTCAGGAGGATGTGGGGTGTATGGTGGTTGAGGGGGAGCCGGGCTAACCGAAACTTCCATCATATATATTTCAATTAAAGAAGGACATAGGGTAAGTGTCATACATATGGCCATTCATAGCTTACAAAAAACAGGTACGGAAATACATCCACTGAACCGATTCTTTTTTATATTCCTGTGATGAAATAAGTCTATCAGATACATGAGAATTTACACTTATACGATATTTAAAGGCATAGCAGCTAGCGAAAACATATAATCAGCTTAACAAAAGTAGCTCAGTTTGCTCAATGTTCAAAAAAAAAACCTTTGATCTCGATTGAATCACCCACACCTACTGTCGTAACTCCAAGATAGCTGCTACGATCTGTGTCTGCTGTTGAGAATGATGTGGAAGTGGTTCGAGTGTCATCAGTGACATCATCGCCACCGACTGTGCCTGTTTCAGTGCTAACAAAAGCTCAACCTGCTCCTAAGATCGTCTACAACATGTATTGGGTCAGGAGAAATCCTAGAAATCATCGGAAACATGTGAGAGCAAATCTCAAAATATCAAAATCAAGAAAGTTCAGATTTCTTACTTCACCTTGAGCGGATAAAAAATCAGGATCTTCAGGATCAAATAAGTATAGCGTAACTATAGCTTCAAGAAAACCAATTAAGCATTCGTCTTCTAGTTTCCGATTTTGAAGAATTATAATCTCTCGATCTGCAAAAGGACTCCATGTGAGAAGTATATACTAAACGTGAAACAAAACATCAAAAGGGGTCAATATGTTTTTTAGTTTACTTTCAACTTCTAGGCTTTCGATTCTAGATTCGGGAACAGAAGAGTTCTTGCAGGTGCAAATAAGTGTTATTGTCTACATATATTAGGGTTCTAGAAATAAAAGACACTTTGTATTTGTCAAACTATATTAGGGTTCTAAGAAAATTAGTAACGCTTTCTGTGGATTTAGGATGTATAGCTATTAACCAAGCATGTTCATAATCAACAACACATAGATCAACATAATAAATATAAACCTGCAAAAAAAAGTCATTAGGTTTGTGAGAAGAATTCATACCTTTTTTTTATTGTACGTGTTTTTTTTCCTTCTGCTAATAGATCGACTATTAGTAAAAAAGATAAGCAGGATACATTTTTAATTAATCTTTGGTTGGTATATTAATTTAGTTTTGCTATTAAGTATCACAAATATTGGTATGGTCCAATGGTTTGGCGCCTGTTGTTGTTGATGCTTATATTTACTACAGGTACCATGTTCGATTCTTGTTGTCGGCATTATTTTTAAATTTCCGAAACTATGGCTGATAACAGGTGTGCTGACGTGGATTTATATAATGCTTATGTGGCATATCCCTCCTCTTATATATAATGTATATATATATATATATATATATATATATATATATATATATATATATATATATATATATATATATATATATATATATATATATATATATATATATATAGGATGAGGTTATTCTACAAGAAATCTTATAATAAAATAAATAGGGTGAATTGTGGAGGTGACATGTGTCATCCTTTCAAATCATTATTCCACATCATATTACCATATCATGTCATTTAACTTCAAAAGAAATTGAATTTTTTTGAAAATAATTTTCGAGAAAAAGGTATTTCGTATAAAAAAATTTCAAATTTTTTTTTTTCAAAATTTTTTTTTAAAAATTTTTTTCGAATTTTTTTGTTTTTCGATAAAAAATTTTCGAATTTTTTTTTTTCAAAATATTTTTTCCAGAAATCTTTTTTCGATTTTTTTTTCAAAATTTTTTACTGCATCACAGTTACATGTTTTACTGCATCACAGTTAAATTTCAAAAAAAAATGCGTAATTTTTTTTTTCAAAATACTTTTTTCGAATAATTTTTTTGGAAAAAAAAATTTCCGAAATTTTTTTTTCATAATTTTTTTTACTACATTACAGTTACATGTTTTAGTGAATCATAATTATAAATTAATGCATTGCAATTTTAATTAATACATTATAGTGCATTCACCAATGTTTTATCTATGATGCACAAAAATTATAACTACGATGTGGTAAACTATTACATTAATGCTCTAATCATACAAGTGATAACTAATGTAGAATTTTTATTCTTCAACGGATAAATATAATGCATTTACTTATAATGTATCAATGTCATAATTATGATGCATAAAAGTTATAAATTAGTACATCACTCGTGATGCACAAAACTTATAACTACAATGCGATAAACAATTATTATATTGCACCAAAAATAAAAGTGATACTAATAATATATTTGTATTCTAACGGATAACTATAATGCATTTACTTATAATGTATAATTGTTATAATTCTGATGCATTAAGGTTATAAATTACTCCATCATCCGTGATGCACAAAACTTATAAATATGATGCACTAATTATAAATTTGGTGCATTATGATTTTTACTTACTGCATTATAGTTATGCATATAGAAAATCAATGTTATATTATTAGTAATCACATGTATTTTTTGTGCATGATAATTATAATTTGACACATCGTAGTTTTAAATGTGTTGCATCATATATATGAGAATTACACCATAATTATAAGTTTTGTGAAGGAATTGTGATGCAATAACTTAAAACTGTGATGCATTAACTTATAAACATGATGCTATAAAACGTATAACTGTGATGTACCGAATTTTTATTGAATTGCTTTAGTGCATCACACTCCAAATTTCAGTGCATCAAAAGTATAAATATGGTGCAGAAAGGTAATAAATTAGTGTCTTATTCGTGATGCACTAAATTATCTAACCGTGATACTCTAGATTTTTTCCATAATAGTTAAAAAAAAAGATTTTGGAAAAAAAAATTCGAAATTTTTTTTTAAATTTCGAAAAAAAAATTTTAAAAAAAAAATTTAATTTTTTTTTAAAAATTTTCGAAAAAAAATATGTTTGAAAAAAAAAATTTTTTGAGAAAAAATATTTAAAAAAAATAAAAATTTTTGAAGTTTTTTTTATTAAAGAGATGATATGGAAAAATGATGTGTGATAATGTTGTGACAAGGTGACACATGTCACTGTCACATTCATCCCTTCTTTTTTTTATTTATTTTTTATAAAAATTATTTTATTTTACCACAACTATATATATATATATATATATATATATATATATATATATATATATATATATATATATATATATATATATATATATATATATATATATATATATATATATATATAGTTGGTTTATTGTAGTATATTAGCTTAAAGTTGTTAAAATAAGAAGTCATGTTAACCATTGATTTCATCAATTAACATGTGATTTATTTAATATTAAACACAAAACAATAAATCTTATACATAAAAATTAATATAAAACCACTATAAATTTGATACGCAAAATTTTATAAGTCATACATACGATACATAGTTTGCTTCACAAAATATTATTAGAATAAGTAATCATTTTATTCGCAAATTAAGTGATACATTATTACAAATTACATTCATGTTAACAAACAATTCTTAAACTATGATACACAACTGAGACACGAGAAACTAGTCATATTAAAAATCGTGAAGCAACTACTCGTACACGAACTCAGACTTCCAAAAGACTCGTACACGAACATACAACTCATAAACGAACCAAAACTAATCAATAATGTGACATTTACCTATTTTTTATTGCTTCTCATTTTAAAAACTTTAAGCACCTACACCATTTTATCTAAATTCTCTCTCTCTATCTCTCTCTCTCACAACAAGGTGCTAGTGATGATGTGTTGGTAAGCATTGAAGGGGTTGAAGAATGAAAAAGAAATGTAAAGATAAAGGGTGTAAAGAAAGAAGCCCTCCTTACAACTTAGGCAGAAATCGGGTCAACACATCTTGAAGACACTAAAGTATCATGGACCCAGTGATACGATGCACAACCCCTCCCAGCTAACTCAAATATCTCTCAAAAGATATTTGTTTTAATGTCACGGAGTTCAACACGTTATCTATCAGTTTATTCACTCTGAATAAATTGACATTGAAAAGGTGGCAATAGCTCACCAAATCAAAATGCCTATTGAGTCTATAGCAACGAGATCATCAAAAGTCTCATTAGGACACTTTTCAAAGTAATCAAGATTTTTTATGAGTCCTACGTAATATTCTTGTAATATTTCCAGAACATCAGAGTGATACGAAAGTATCACAATGAAGATGGAAATCCTGCTTGAGCCAACGTCAAACAAGCTCATGGTAGGTGACACGTGCGGTTCTTTAAGAACCAATATTGTGATAACTGGAAAGAAACGATGGTTTTACTCTTAATTGAGATCAAACTTGTTCCAGGGCCTCTACGCAAAATCCAAGTGATCTTGCCAAAACACTCAGAGTGACACTATTCAGTGTTTACAGTGATGAGTGGAAATCCTTCTGGTGTCAACATTAAACAGCACAGCGGTAGGTAACAAGCAAGATTCTATTAGAATCGAGCTCGTGACAACTAGAAAGCAACGATAGTGAAAATCTTAATTGAAATTCACTTGTTCCAGGCTCATGAATTGACGGCTTCAATCATAAGGATAATTTTATCCAAATGATTCACTCTTTATGTTCGCAGTCACCTTTGGACGGTCGAATAAAGAGAACGGGTTTACCCGTGAAATCTTGTCAAGGAGATCTTTAATTAGAGCTACCTGTCACAAGTACGATATTTAATATCGTCCAACGGTCTTCACCAACCGGGAAATGCTACCGAATCAGAATAAAATGTCAAAGCCATTTTATTCATGTCTTATTATGTTGTTGAATTCGAAGACGGTGGCGTTGCGGTATACCAGATGAAGTCGTCCTCACATACATATACTTTCTGCACCAAATATTTTAGCAAAATTCAAGAAAGTTCAACCTAAAATTCTTCCGTTGTATCAACTTTGAAGCTTTCAAGAATTCAAAAAAGTATAGGTATGTGGGACATGAAGTCACGAAGAGGCGAACATCACAAGAAGGCGAAGATTGCACGTGAAAGGTCAAAAGAACATGCTCTAAGCCAAAGCCTAATGGTAATCAACACATATTCACAAAAATGAAGAAAAGAAAGTGAATAAAAGTGAAAGTGGACTACGAGCACGAGAACGAACATCAAAAGTATAAATATGGTGCAGAAAGGTAATAAATTAGTGTCTTATTCGTGATGCACTAAATTATCTAACCGTGATACTCTAGATTTTTTCCATAATAGTTTAAAAAAAATAAATGTTGAAAAAAAAATTCGAAACTTTTTTTTCAATTTCGAAAAAAAATTTTAAAAATTTTTTTTTTCAAAATTTTCGAAAAAAAAATTTTTTGAAAAAAAAAATTTTTTCAGAAAAAATATTAAAAAAAATAAAAATTTTTGAAGTTTTTTTTATTAAAGAGATGATATGGAAAAATGATGTGTGATAATGTTGTGACAAGGTGACACATGTCACTGTCACATTCATCCCTTCTTTTTTTTATTTATTTTTTATAAAAATTATTTTATTTTACCACAACTATATATATATATATATATATATATATATATATATATATATATATATATATATATATATATATATATATATATATTATATATATATATATAGTTGGTTTATTGTAGTATAGTAGCTTAAAGTTGTTAAAATAAGAAGTCATGATAACCATTGATTTCATCAATTAACATGTGATTTATTTAATATTAAACACAAAACAATAAATCTTATACATAAAAATTAATATAAAACCACTATAAATTTGATACGCAAAATTTTATAAGTCATACATACGATACATAGTTTGCTTCACAAAATATTATTAGAATAAGTAATCATTTTATTCGCAAATTAAGTGATACATTATCACAAATTACATTCATGTTAACAAACAATTCTTAAACTATGATACACAACTGAGACACGAGAAACTAGTCATATTAAAAATCGTGAAGCAACTACTCGTACACGAACTCAGACTTCCAAAAGACTCGTACACGAACATACAACTCATAAACGAACCAAAACTAATCAATAATGTGACATTTACCTATTTTTTATTGCTTCTCATTTTAACAACTTTAAGCACCTACACCATTTTATCTAAATTCTCTCTCTCTATCTCTCTCTCTCTCTATCTATCTATCTCTCTCTCTCTCTCTCTCTCTCTCTCTCTCTCTCTCTCTCTCTCTCTCTCTATATATATATATATATATATATATATATATATATATATATATATATATATATATATATATATATATATATATATATATATATATATATATATATATATATATATACATGGATAAAATTGAAAAAGACCTAATGGAAAACCCAACTTAATATGTGTTATGCATATGTTAAGGGGGCATTTTCATGTCAAAAAGACTGAAGGTACAAAACTTTTGATATCCATATCACAAGTACCTCAGTGATTTCAAGGAATTTTCATGGTGACAAGGACTTACCTAAAACACACTTAACTCACGACGGTTGTGGTGACAAAGGGTGGTAGGATTAGGTATAAGTCCAATGATTCTTCCAAAACCGGAGGAATCTTCCCAAGGACAATTCCATAGCTAGTAAATAGTAGTCCTTAGGAAAGATGGGGAATGGATTGTGAACGTAGCAAAATGCCATCCAAGTACTGATGTTAGCACTGAAACAATCACAACAAGGTGCTAGTGATGATGTGTTGGTAAGCATTGAAGGGGTTGAAGAATGAAAAAGAAATGTAAAGATAAAGGGTGTAAAGAAAGAAGCCCTCCTTACAACTTAGGCAGCAACCGGGTCAACACATCTTGAAGACACTAAAGTATCATGGACCCAGTGATACGATGCACAACCCCTCCCAGCTAACTCAAATATCTCTCAAAAGAAATTTGTTTTAATGTCACGGAGTTCAACACGTTATCTATCAGTTTATTCACTCTGAATAAATTGACATTGAAAAGGTGGCAATAGCTCACCAAATCAAAATGCCCTATTGAGTCTATAGCAACGAGATCATCAAAAGTTTCATTAGGACACTTTTCAAAGTAATCAAGATTTTTTATGAGTCCTACGTAATATTCTTGTAGTATTTCCAGAACATCAGAGTGATACGAAAGTATCACAATGAAGATGGAAATCCTGCTTGAGCCAACGTCAAACAAACTCATGGTAGGTGACACGTGCGGTTCTTTAAGAACCAATATTGTGATAACTGGAAAGAAACGATGGTTTGACTCTTAATTGAGATCAAACTTGTTCCAGGGCCTCTACGCAAAATCCAAGTGATCTTGCCAGAACACTCAGAGTGACACTATTCAGTGTTTACAGTGATGAGTGGAAATCCTTCCGGTGTCAACATTAAACAGCACTGCGGTAGGTAACAAGCAAGATTCTATTAGAATCGAGCTCGTGACAACTAGAAAGCAACGATAGTGAAAATCTTAATTGAAATTCATTTGTTCCAGGCTCATGAATTGACGGCTTCAATCATAAGGATAATTTTATCCAAATGATTCACTCTTTATGTTCGCAGTCAGCTTTGGACGGTCGAATAAAGAGAACGGGTTTACCCGTGAAATCTTGTCAATGAGATCTTTAATTAGAGCTACCTGTCACAAGTACGATATTTAATATCGTCCAACGGTCTTCACCAACCGGGAAATGCTACCGAATCAGAATAAAATGTCAAAGCCATTTTATTCATGTCTTATTATGTTGCTGAATTCGAAGACGGTGGCGTTGCGGTATACCAGATGAAGTCGTCCTCACATACATATACTTTCTGCACCAAATATTTTAGCAAAATTCAAGAAAGTTCAACCTAAAAGTCTTCCGTTGTATCAACTTTGAAGCTATCAAGAATTCAAAAAAGTATAGGTATGTGGGACATGAAGTCACGAAGAGGCGAACATCACAAGAGGGCGAAGATTGCACGTGAAAGGTCAAAAGAACATGCTCTAAGCCAAAGCCTAATGGTAATCAACACATATTCACAAAAATGAAGAAAAGAAAGTGAATAAAAGTGAAAGTGGACTACGAGCACGAGAACGAACATCAAAAGTATAAATATGGTGCAGAAAGGTAATAAATTAGTGTCTTATTCGTGATGCACTAAATTATCTAACCGTGATACTCTAGATTTTTTCCATAATAGTTTAAAAAAATAAATTTTGAAAAAAAAATTCGAAATTTTTTTTTCAATTTCGAAAAAATTTAAAAAAAAAATTTTTTTCAAAATTTTCGAAAAAAAATATTTTTGAAAAAAAAAAAAAATTTGAGAAAAAATATTAAAAAAAAATAAAAATTTTTGAAGTTTTTTTTATTAAAGAGATGATATGGAAAAATGATGTGTGATAATGTTGTGACAAGGTGACACATGTCACTGTCACATTCATCCCTTCTTTTTTTATTTATTTTTTATAAAAAATATTTTATTTTACCACAACTATATATATATATATATATATATATATATATATATATATATATATATATATATATATATATATATATATATATATATATATATATATATATATATATATATATATATATATATATATATATATATATATATATATATATATATATATATATATATATATATATATATATATATATATATATATATATATATATAGTTGGTTTATTGTAGTATAGTAGCTTAAAGTTGTTAAAATAAGAAGTCATGTTAACCATTGATTTCATCAATTAACATGTGATTTATTTAATATTAAACACAAAACAATAAATCTTATACATAAAAATTAATATAAAACCACTATAAATTTGATACGCAAAATTTTATAAGTCATACATACGATACATAGTTTGCTTCACAAAATATTATTAGAATAAGTAATCATTTTATTCGCAAATTAAGTGATACATTATCACAAATTACATTCATGTTAACAAACAATTGTTAAACTATGATACACATCTGAGACACGAGAAACTAGTCATATTAAAAATCGTGAAGCAACTACTCGTACATGAACTCAGACTTCCAAAAGACTCGTACACGAACATACAACTCATAAACGAACCAAAACTAATCAATAATGTGACATTTACCTATTTTTTATTGCTTCTCATTTTAACAACTTTAAGCACCTACACCATTTTATCTAAATTCTCTCTCTCTATCTATCTATCTATCTATCTATCTCTCTCTCTATATATATATATATATATATATATATATATATATATATATATATATATATCTTTACATTATATATAAGAGGAGGGATTTGCCACGTCATCTATTGGGGCACTAATCTACGTCAGCACTAAGCATAGAATTTCGTCTTTTATTAAAAAAATTATTTCCTTACAGGATTCGAACCCGGGAATGCATGTTCACAAGCAAATGCCTCAACCAACGGAGCAAGGGCGAACCTGTGATAGATTATCGAAAACACCATATATATCTTGTGATCGGATAGATAAGTATATACATAATATTAGATCTTAAAATCAGTCATTCGCAGTGTTTTCGATCGATGGTTTCTCTAAACCCTTTTATCTTCTCTCTCGGATTCTTCGTCACAAATATTCTCCAACGTCTTGCGATGAGGAGTAAATAACGGCGACACATATCAATAGGTATTTTATTTTTATTGAATCCTAAAAAAATATAAAGCTCCTAATCCCTAAAATTAGTTTCGTCTACAATCTTCATCTTTGCTTATTGCTTTTAATGATTTTGGGCAGCAACCCTTTTTGAACAACAAGTGGCTTTTCATCGGCAAGAAAAGATTAGAATCTACATCCGAGAGTTTTAATGGTATGTTTGTTTACTTTCCATGTGAGTATTATAGTTCAAATTAGTTAGTGAACATTGATGTTTTGAAGCCACTACTGTGGATAATGACTCTGATCAGAAACTTTTAGGGGGTGTTTGTTTTAGCTTATATATTGGGCTTATAAGCTTATTATATAGAAGCCATAAATGGCTTATATAATATAAGCCTAACTCCACTCATAAGCTTAACCAAACACCCTCTTAGTCACATTTAGTATTTTTAAATAATTTGATGATTTACAGTTCTTTTTGCAACTATTTGTTATGTACCCAGTGATTCGGCTGCAACATACTCTCAACACCTTCAATGAGACATGATAGGATAGGTGGTGGATTTAACATGCTCAGAAGAGTAAGGTTAGCGAATCTTGATATTATATGTGTGAATTTAAAGTTACGCTTCTTTGTTATGTGAATTTTAAATTACACTTCTTTTTTAGAGATCAAAGTTAGGTTCTTTTGCTATGCACTTGATACTGAATTTGGTGTACTATCAAAGCTGGACAGTTATTGATGGTGATCACACTGATGTTTCAGAGGGCCGAAAGACATAGTTTGTGGAATAAGATCACGAGTTGGAGCTAAAAGCCGGTATAACAATTTCTCAACTTTTCATTCAAACGTTTAAAAAAGCAAGCGTGAATAGAAAATTAAGGTATGATCAGCAAGAAGTTTAAAAGGGTTGCTTAAAGTTATGTATTTCTAATTATAGGCGTTGGGATTTGCATTTTACTGACTTCTGTATATTTATGGGTGTTTAAAATTTGCTAAAAAGTGTAATTATTCCTTCATATTTTGTATTTAGGGATCCTTGGGAAATGAAAAGCAGAATAAACGCCAATCAAACTAATTCAATATCAGCATAATTGCCAAAGTTAATTAAGATGTAACAAACAACTAATGTATTAGCTTGCCCGAGTTAGTAGTTTGACAAATTGCCTTTTCTTTATACTGTGAATATAATAGTTGCATTGTGAACTGTAGCATACTCTACGTCTATATGTTGTCAAATGCTTGTGAATCTAACTGTTAGAAGTTGATTAAGTTGTTTTGCGATGTTTGTTTTTTATTTAACTTTGTCTACTAATCTGCTATTATTCTCTTTTTGATGCAGTTTGAACATAAGATTTGACTATCAAAAAACATGGCTTGGTATGTAAGCAACTTTTATCCCTGCAACACTAATTTTGTACATTGCTTGAAACAACTGCATTGAGTGACTATTTTTATTTGAATAGTCAAGAAATTAAATCGTTTTAGTGGTTTTGCAGTGAAGAAGCTGTCATTCCATTTAAGGTGCTAGCTGCACATGCTCCACTCTTGGTGAAGTAGTTGTGGGGATGGTTAATGGTCAACACTCCAAATGATTTAAAAAGGATCACGCCAGGTTAGCAACTGAATGTTCATTATCAATAGTTGAAAACTAGCAACAATCCAACTCAGAAGCTTCTTAATTTCAATAGCATGTAACAAACGAACAACCTCACTACTTATTTTTCATAATCCTCAACTTAATTTGAGAGAGGATGATTCTATGTAACTTATAATAGAAGTCTATTAATACACAGGTGTTTAGATATTGTTAGAGTAACATTGCTATGCTATATAGTTTGATGTATCAGCTAAATCTCATTTGATTGGATTGATATTGACGATATTGATTGGATTGATATCGGTGATAATTTCATTGTTGTGTGTTATAATCTAGATGAAAATGTTTCTCCGTTTTTGCTCCTCTTATTTTATTGAAATCTTAATTTTAAATCATAAAAATAATCTTTATTTGCTACTACAGGGGAACATTGTGGTAACATTGGATGGCAAATGCAGTTTCTATGATATCATTGGTATACACTTTAATTTAAAAAGAACTCTTTCACGTTTCTTTTTAATATCTGATGTGTTGTAAGCGAATTAAGTTATTTGTAAATGATCGACTGCAGTTGCATACTCAAATATTTTGCATACTCAAATATTTCTATTATATAAAAAGAAGTGGACAAAGAGAGTAACTTGATTTCAGGAGTTAGTAGGTTGTATCCATTCTATAAACACTTGCATCAACCTTCAAATTCTAATCAACTTGATTGCTTTCCTAAATACTAACCATTTGGTATTACGTTCTAACTCTTTAAATTTATTGATTTATCTGATGAAGAATTCATTTATAGTTTCTGATTTTGTTTATAGGGCAATGGCATGGTTTTTTGTGTTGATGGGGATATTGTTACCGTCCATTATATGATTAGAAGAGGTACATAAAAGAAGTTAGTTTTGTTGCTAAGACCATTTTCCAATATGGAAGCTGTGATATTTACAAATATCAACTAAAAAATATAATTCTTAATGATACAGGTATTTGAGGGTTTGTCTATATTGCTCTCAGAGCTTGATGTCTTGCTTAGTTTTACCGCCAGCTAGCAGCCCCACTTCTTATGCAACACCAAAAATCACATCGTCCGTAATGGTTTTAAACTATATTTATGCTGTTTTTTGAAGATATGCAAAGGTGGCAACGGGCGGGTTGGGTAACAGCTTTATTTTTCTACTCAGACTTGAAGCCAAAGAAGCATCAGCTGCAACATATGTTGTCACTTGAAACGGAACCTAGATGGGAAATATTTTGAGTCGCAAGTGGTCAGCATGAGGAGTTTGAGTCCATGACTTATAATTGGGTCTGTATGTTTGGTGGATGAAACGGGGTCACTTTCTGGAAGCCAAGGTTGGTTGTGACACCTGTATTTTCACTTATAAGTGCAGTTCAGATAGAGCTTTTGTAATTTTAAATCATTTCAGTCTGTGTTTGCATCAACACCCATGTCTTCACCTCTCGTCGGTTGGATGATGAACCCTTCCTTTGTGCCTCATCCATCAATTTATACCAGGGTATGCATCTTACTTAAATATTAATCTTTGAGTTTGTGTTTACTCTGTAGGTATATTTAGTTTGAAATTCCGCAAAAATGTTGGGTAACCGTGGTGTTATATCATGGTCATCTTATTTTATGTGCGGCTATGTTTCGAGAGCTATCGTGTTTTTTTAGATGTAACTTAACTTTATGATAAGCAGGTTGTTCACAATACGACAATGACACCTCTGAAAGCGAATCAAGCAGTTGATTCTATAAACCCAATATGAACCGAGTCGTAGAATATTAGGAAACATGCTTGAAACCCTCATAGATTTTACCCAAAATTAAACCTTATTAACCACAGATTTAAAGAATAATCAATTTTGAGTTTCAAAACCCTACCAAGAAATCGAAATATCAAGAGGTTTCTCCATTTTTTATAGATGTAGAAATATGGGTGGGATACCTAAATATGTCTGAATGCGTAAGTCTTTCTTGGGGGTGACCCTGAATAGTTGAGTCTGAAGATTTATGTGTCAAACCGGCATCGTTGGCTACCTTTAGTCTCATTCTTTCGACAAGATACCTAAATGCGCTTGAATGCGAAATTGTAGGTGGAGCATGAGACAAAAGATATAGCCAAAGATTATGCTGCTGGTTTGACGTAGCCAATGATTATGCTGCCGATTTGACGTACCTACACAATGGAATTAGAGTTGACCCGACCGTCAGGTGTATATCAAGTGTTATTCTATTTTCTCTTACCTGTTTGATGGTATATTGATAATGTCTCTATATCAGTGTGGCATACATTACAGGTCATCTTCAAACATTTCAAAATTCGTATAGACCACCAAATGAATGCTATGCTTTCGGACTTTGGATTCTCTAGGCAAAAATAGGTTCATTTCAAGAATTCTTTTTCATTATTTATCCATTTGTGAGGAATTTGTACTGAAGTTACATGTGTATAATTTAATCTAGGTGGTTGGAACAAAGCGATATGCAGCTCTTGAATATGCCCAAACGGGGCGTCTAACTGCCAAGATAGACGTATGGAGCTATGACATCTTTCTTAAGGAGCTGATTACATGCCGACGCCTACTTTCAAAAAAGACCCCAGGAACAAACCTGAATGCACGAGGTGGGTACTGGGTATGTTACTGTACAAGTGTGGGGAAGTCAAAGACAGTACTTGAACCGAGGCTTGAAGGCGTGTATTTTAAGAGATAAGTGCAAAAAAACTATAACAGATAAATGTTTGATCAAGGACCTAAAGTTGAGGCAAATGACGAGTGAGGTACTGAATATAGTGAGTGACGCTATAGTATTAGATAATTAACAAGCTTCAAATGGTGGCCAGACATCAGAACTCAGGTATCCTAAAGATCTGCAATTACTATGTAATTTACATATATTTCAAAGATCTTATTTCCATGTGTTTGTGTACTATGCTCTCAGCATGTGGAGATTCTAAAACCTTTTTTGTTGTTGTAGATACCCGACATTGTTTGTGTACTATGCTCCCGACATTGTTAATAAATGCATTCGTCTGCCAGGAAGGAAGACTTGAGTACATACATACATTTCATCAATTTTAACTTCTTTTCCTTTCTATTATGATGGCATTATTAGCAACTCCAGCTGTTTGAGAAGAGTAAATAATTTTAAATTATAAATTGATCCTGCAGTTCTAAAATTGTTCTGTTATATCCTCACTAGCTTTTGTCTCGAGTCAAGGAACTAAATGTTGATATTTGGTATGAACCTAACTAGCTTTTGTAGTTTGTTTGTACTTTGCTAGAATTGTACTATTAATATTGAAAAATAATACGATGAATTGCACGTCGGTGACTAGCCTTTGTAGTTTTATTCTGTGCATTACTAAAATTGTTCTGTTATATCCTTCATTTGAATCATATGTGTTTGATTTTAATTAAGAGAATTTATGTTATTAGTGGTGGCAAAAGGGACCTTTTCTCTCATCATCTCAATCCAGTTTTGAGGGCGTACAAGGTATGCATTTGCACATAACCACTCGATTTGCGTTATTGTCATTAGTTTCTACGTGAATTTGTAGCCTCTATCCGTGGAGTTGGCCCTGTAATTTTTAGGAACATATCTGATGGCATCCAGGTTTGTAGGCTGCTTTTTGTTCTACCTTATTGTTACAGATTTATTTACACTATTTTCTATAGTGACTGCACATAAGCTTAGGGAAGGACAACTTTACACTAATGAGAGTTATTTTTTTTATTATGGTATAGTTATGCTATTGCTTTAGTATATGATTAATCGTATGTTACTGGTGAATTTATTTCCTCATTTCAATTCTAAAGATCTTATGATCTTTTTTTTTGTTTCTTTCTATACTCCATCAAGGGGGATCGGGTATTTATGTATGCGTCTCTCCCGATTGTATGATAATTGTTTCTTGAAATCACAGTAGTACCTTTTTTAGTATTTCGAAAATAGATTCTACCTAGAAAATGTGTAGTATGGTATGTTTGAGATATCTAGAAACATGAACTCACATTATAAGTGTCTTTGGAAGACATGTGAGTATTGCATATTTTATATCGGCTCTTGATTCAAGTTCAAAAAACTAAATAAATGGATCAATATTGTTCTTTACTGAAAATATAGTTCAACATGATTTAATAACCACCTTATGTTAAAGAGTATAAGTTTGTCCTTTGCTTGGAAAGGTAACTTAGAAGTTTAAATGAATTTGTTGTAAATTTTGGTATCCGCGCAATGCGACGGCTAATAATAAATGATAATTTTTGAAGCGAACAAATGTTAATATCTTACGTATCAATTTCAATCAATTTTGTGTTTACATTGATATTAAAGGGTAAAAATGTGAAATCAAAATAAACTCGTTAAAAATAAAAAAATAAAAACTGAAAGTTAATAAAATTAATCGAAATTCATATTGATTTGAAGAACACAAAATTTTAGAAAATGTAGTGAACTTAAATTATAAAAAGATAATTAGATAAAAAAATATTTTAATTTAAAATAAAAAATGTTATTTTAATGGATTGTTAAAAAGTTGTTAAAAATAGTTATATAGTATAAAATGTGAGAAATATAGCAACAACTTGTTATATTTTTTGAAAATTTAGCTTTTTTATTTTTATAAGTTTTCAAATACATTATAAAATAATTATAAATTATAGATTATAAATAAAAAATAAAAACAAACGGAAAAAAAATCATGGCTCAATAAATGAATGGGCTTTTAGTTATCAAACGTTATGTCTTTTATTTGGTTTGCTTCACATTTTGTCGTTTTCTAACTAGGAATTGGTTAGTGTAATTTTACCACTTATGATTATTTTTTTTGAATGAATGAATGACTTACTGTTTATGAATATTTGTTACTTGAATACCGACTATTGTTTATGTCATGTTGAATGTGTGGCTTCTTATGCGGCTAGGAATCATTTAATGATAAGTTTTGGTAAGATTAATTTTTTAAATTTATCTTATGAATTAATCAGTCAATATGTCAGAAATTATGATTACTAAAAAAAATTATCTTATGGTAAGATTATTTTTTGAATTATATGAAGCATAGTAGCAGACCATGTCTATGAGATTATAGAATGATTAGAAAATGTTACTCTTTTGTAGTGAAATTGTTATTTGAAAATATGGCAACGTTATGCGAAATAGTAATAAAAGCTTGCTTAATTAAGAAATTATTGTAAGTTCATAGTTGATAGTTAAATTTTATATAAAGTTAGACAATTTATATAAATTATATATCCTTTAAGTTTAAATCAATTCTATCTTTCTTTACTAATTTATTAGGTGTGTTTTAGTTATATGGGTAGGCTAAAAACATCACTATGGATCAATATATTTAACTAAATACAAATACATAAACGTATCATTTGATTTTTTTAGAATATTAAGGTTTGTCATGACATATCCTACATTATTTATAAAGTTCCAAGTGGACAGATGTAAAATATTTATATAAATCATCAAACGAACACGCATAGTTACTAACAAAAACAAGTTCTTAGTGTTTGAAGTTTACACTGGTCTAATGTGTAATATAATTACTTGAATTAGGGGTGTTTGTACCTAATATTATTACTTGCTATTGGCAATAAATATTTACCCTAATAAAAAAATTACAAACAATTAATTTATTAAATAAAAAACATAAACAACAAATACAAGTTATCACAACTGATGATGTATTAAAAGACAATTATACTTACAAAATTAGAAACAAAGATTTACCAAATAAAAAAAAGTTAAACAAAAATCAGAAGTCATAGCGATCAGTCAAACATTATGAATAAAATTAACAAATAAAAAGAAGTTAAATGAAAATTATAAGTAATACCCGTCCATTGGACGGGTTTTGCAACTAGTATATATATATATATATATATATATATATATATATATATATATATATATATATATATATATATATATATATATATATATATATATATATATATATATATACATGGATAAAATTGAAAAAGACCTAATGGAAAACCCAACTTAATATGTGTTATGCATATGTTAAGGGGGCATTTTCATGTCAAAAAGACTGAAGGTACAAAACTTTTGATATCCATATCACAAGTACCTCAGTGATTTCAAGGAATTTTCATGGTGACAAGGACTTACCTAAAACACACTTAACTCACGACGGTTGTGGTGACAAAGGGTGGTAGGATTAGGTATAAGTCCAATGATTCTTCCAAAACCGGAGGAATCTTCCCAAGGACAATTCCATAGCTAGTAAATAGTAGTCCTTAGGAAAGATGGGGAATGGATTGTGAACGTAGCAAAATGCCATCCAAGTACTGATGCTAGCACTGAAACAATCACAACAAGGTGCTAGTAATGATGTGTTGGTAAGCATTGAAGGGGTTGAAGAATGAAAAAGAAATGTAAAAATAAAGGGTGTAAAGAAAGAAGCCCTCCTTACAACTTAGGCAGAAACCGGGTCAACACATCTTGAAGACATTAAAGTATCATGGACCCAGTGATGCGATGCACAACCCCTCCCAACTAACTCAAATATCTCTCAAAAGATATTTGTTTTAATGTCACGGAGTTTAACACGTTATCTATCAGTTTATTCACTCTGAATAAATTGACATTGAAAAGGTGGCAATAGCTCACCAAATCAAAATGCCCTATTGAGTCTATAGCAACGAGATCATCAAAAGTCTCATTAGGACACTTTTCAAAGTAATCAAGATTTTTTATGAGTCCTACGTAATATTCTTGTAATATTTCCAGAACATCAGAGTGAGACGAAAGTATCACAATGAAGATGGAAATCCTGCTTGAGCCAACGTCAAACAAGCTCATGGTAGGTGACACGTGCGGTTCTTTAAGAACCAATATTGTGATAACTGGAAAGAAACGATGGTTTGACTCTTAATTGAGATCAAACTTGTTCTAGGGCCTCTACGCAAAATCCAAGTGATCTTGCCAGAACACTCAGAGTGACACTATTCAGTGTTTACAGTGATGAGTGGAAATCCTTCCGGTGTCAACATTAAACAGCACTGCGGTAGGTAACAAGCAAGATTCTATTAGAATCGAGCTCGTGACAACTAGAAAGCAACGATAGTGAAAATCTTAATTGAAATTCACTTGTTCCAGGCTCATGAATTGACGGCTTCAATCATAAGGATAATTTTATCCAAATGATTCACTCTTTATGTTCGCAGTCAGCTTTGGACAGTCGAATAAAGAGAACGGGTTTACCCGTGAAATCTTGTCAAGGAGATATTTAATTAGAGCTACCTGTCACAAGTACGATATTTAATATCGTCCAACGGTCTTCACCAACCGGGAAATGCTACCGAATCAGAATAAAATGTCAAAGCCATTTTATTCATGTCTTATTATGTTGCTGAATTCGAAGACGGTGGTGTTGCGGTATACCAGATGAAGTCGTCCTCACATACATATACTTTCTGCACCAAATATTTTAGCAAAATTCAAGAAAGTTCAACCTAAAAGTCTTCCGTTGTATCAACTTTGAAGCTTTTAAGAATTCAAAAAAGTATAGGTATGTGGGACATGAAGTCACGAAGAGGCGAACATCACAAGAAGGCGAAGATTGCACGTGAAAGGTCAAAAGAACATGCTCTAAGCCAAAGCCTAATGGTAATCAACACATATTCACAAAAATGAAGAAAAGAAAGTGAATAAAAGTGAAAGTGGACTACGAGCACGAGAACGAACATCTAACATGCTAGATTTAGGACTTTGTAATTAGGAGTGACCTCCCTTAATGGGAGATTGTTGGAAATACGTTTTATAGTTAGAAAGTCTCGCTCACTCCAACAATATAGTTAAGGGCTCGTAGTATAGTTTTAGTAACAAATTATGATAGCCCGACCCATGAGCATGTTCATGGGCCAGAGACCCAAGTCTATTTATGGACTTGGGTATATAAACCCTTTCCTTCATGGAAAAGGGTGTTGGTTGTTTCACTTTGATAATACATTTTACATATTTTCTCTCATCATTCTCTCTCTACTTTCACTCACTTGAAACATCAACCTCACTTGTGATTATAGATTACGAATATTCTACACAGCTGTATCATCATCTAAAGAATCACCATTCTAAGGCAACAAGTGATTCACGTTACAAACATCAGAACAACGAATATGGCTTGGCAACATCAAACGATAAGTATTTGAGTTCATCTGTTCTACAATTTCCACTGGACCAATTTTCTTAGCAGATAACTTATTATATTCACCAACTGGAAAACAATCCTTAGTCAAAACAGCCGACACAAAGTCTCCTACTTTAAAGTCAACATGTCTCCTCTTTTGATCTGCATCATGCTTGTATTTTGAATTAGTGCGAACCAAGTTGCCACAAGCAGATTTATGAACATCATGAAACCCCTAAACAAAATCCTGCACTTTCTTCGGAACAGACCTAGAAACCAAGGAGTCATAAGATCAAGAGGACCACGTGGCTGAGCAGAATAAACCACCTGGAATAGACTAAACCCAGTGCTCTGATTAATAGCATGATTATGAGCAAACTCAGCTTGATACAACTTTTGATCTCATGCCTTTACATGATCACCCACCAAACACCTTAACAGGTTACCAATGGACCTGTTAACAACTTCAGTTTGCCCATCAGTTTGAGGATGATAAGCACTACTAAAATTGAGTTGAGTAATCACCATCTTCCATAAACTACGCCAAAAATGACTCAAAAACCTGGTGTCCTGATCAGAAACAATGGAGAAAGGTAAACCGTGTAAACGGTAGACATCCCTAAAGAAACGTTGGGCTACATTAATGTTGGAAACTCACTTTATGTGACGACATTTAAGAATTCCCGTTAGTTATCATAGTCACGCACATTTAGACTAGACTAGGTTCATTGTAAAGTTTAGGTTGTGTGCGTGACTATATATACCCCTCCTTAGCTTCCAAGGAGGGGTGTTGATTGTATTTTGTTCATTTGGGAACACACACACTTTTACTCTCAACCTCTCTTTCTCTCTCTCTAAGCCAACAATGGCTTCCACCACCACTTACCACCACATTAAACCACCGGATCAATTATAACATTTCTACATTTGGCATCAGAGCCTCGGTTCTATCCTTGGATCGTGTTTATTTATGCGATTTGGTGGTCTATATTATTCTTGTGTCTCGTTATATTATTTTTGTCCACTTTAACACAAATTTTTTTTGTCACGTCATGATTTTTGTGTCCATATGTCCATTCAGTCACACGTTTTTGGGTCTTATCATATTTATGAGTCTCGGTTTCATCATCTTTCTCATGGTCAAAATAATACTAATCTGGTTAATGTTTCTGGGTTTCTAAATTTTTTTTTTCTTGTCTATGCAAATAGATAAGGACAAATATGCAGATCTACCTTTTCTGGGTCATTCAAAACCCTTTTCAGATTGGGTTTTCATATTGGATATTCATATTGCACATTCAGATTGGGTTTTCAGATTGGGGTTCAGATTGGATATTCAGATTAGATATTCAGATTGTACTTTCGGATTGGTTATTCCGATTGAGGTGATTGTTTGATTCCGATGACACTCACAAATTTAAATATTCTGATGAGACCACTCACTTAAACATTCCGATTGAATTGTTTTTTACATTCCGATTGGACTGTTTTTGTTAAAAACTTGTGTAACAAAAATGTGACTTAAACCAAAACCACCACAACCGAGTCAACTCGGTAATTACCGAGTTGACTCAGATCACTCACTGAGTCGACCATAACTCTTCATTGACTCAGTCAACCCACTGAGTTAGACTCAACATTACTTCCAACCTTTTATCACCTCAACTCCACAATCTAACCTATACCCATCGTCTCCTATTCCCCAATCCATCTAGACTCAAACCAAAACAAATCATACCAGTAACTTTACCTTAATCTCAGACTCTTTAATTTTCGTGTTCATTCATTAGATTTCAATAATCCAATCACACGAAAAATTAATCATCATCACTGATTTATTATGTTGGGTATTACCCATGGTTAATTTTCGAAAATAATGAAAGATTTGTAACATTTATGTCAAAATCTTTTCATTGTTTCGGTTATATTAACTGTACGAACAAAGTATCATTCTTTGTTTCGATTTATTACCCAAAAACCACCATGCATGTAAAAACCTACCCGTGACCTTTGCAAAGATCATGAAGCCACATGCGAGTGATAGCAGATTCGTACTTTACGAAAACTTGATCTTGATATGGGTTAAGTGGGTTTGGTTTGTAAGATTAGGGGTTGCGTATGATGGGAGAAAAGATTCGGATGGTGAAAGTTTGAGTTAGATTGAGATTTTAGATGATTTTGGGGTGGAGGATATAAGATCTGTTTGGTGGGTGTAAAAGGCGGAGAGTTTTAGGAGGATGAGAGAGAGGCGGATTTTACTAAGACAAGTGATTAGGTTATGAGTTTATTTAGGGTTGGAAGTGGTTATAACTGAGGTTTCTTGGACCGGGTCTCATAAGGGGTGATGGGCCATGGAACTAGTGTACTCATTTTGGGCCTGACACACGTTTATATAACATAGCCATGGGCCGTACTGTTTGCAAACACAATATAAACAAATTTTTATTTCACAATTAATTATTTTGAATAAAAATTTTGTGTACATTGTCGGGATTTAACTATGACATCGGGTCGAGACAAAAGTGACGAGACATTGTTAAGGAGAATAGATGCTCAAACAAACAAATTCCTTTTTTGAATTTGTAGTTTTTTTGTCGCATTTGTGGTTCTTTAATTTTTTCTTGACACTGATGGGGTGACGAGAAATGTGACGCGACAAATTGACGTGACAAATATGACAAGAATTTATTTTGACGAGACCAAGAAAAATGGGCGATTTTTTAGTGGCTTCAGATTTTGTTTGATCGGGTATTAATTACGTGACGTTGAAGACGGATTTTTCGAAGGCGTGTATTTATTTTATCTTTTACTAGATAACTTGCTCGTGCTTAATCCTAGAATGAAGACTTGGTTATCTGGTTTCCGGGTTCGGGGTGGATGGTTGATGACTCGGATAACTATCACTTAAAGGGGTTACATTGTTGTACTCAGTGTCACGCGCTTAGTCGACGTGGATAATTTCAAGAGGTGTTGTGCTTATAGACTTCTTCAGTGATGCATTGAGTACTTAGAGATTTCTCCACCGTTCTTCATTCAACAATAGTGCAAGCTTAAGTCACAAAATCGAAGGATTTTTATTCAGCTTCACGTTTGATGTATCTGGTTCATTCTTTCAGTGGTCACTTCAAATTGCTTTCACGTGGGATGGTAAAGGTGGCCATGGAGAGTTTATGAGAAGAGATTTCCGATCAACAGCTGATTCTCACAAAGAATATAATTCAGCTTATTTATTATTCTCACGAGATTTCAGGTTCATGTGCGTACAATTTATTGATGGTTCCGTGTTTCGAAACCATCAAGGGGGAAGAAGAAGACACATTGAACGCACAACGAGTACACGTGATGAACTTCATACCTTCTTTTGATTTGAAGATATTCCGGGATGACATTTGTCATAGCCGCAGAGAAAATCAGTGTTTTAACTCGTGTCGTTATCAATCTCCAAACGGTACACTACTGATTCGAGGTTTAATTGTTTGATTGTTGCAATTAAACATCATCATTATCCTATATGCATTCCCGGGACTTAATTGACTATGGTGCATCTCCGGAAGAAGACGTGTGCATTTCCGGGACTTAATTGACTCTGGTGTTACGATGTCAACTTCATGAATGGGATAAAGTGTCCACTTCAGTATTTGAGCTTCATAATTGGGATTGATTTACCTTCTTCAACTATGTGGGGGAAGAAGTGTCTTGATTCTTTCTGGTATGCATAACTTGAATTCTCAGGGGGAAGAAAAATTCAGAAGAATTATTCAAGCGTGAGATGAAAAGTTGTTGATCTACTTGGGGGAAGCTATTTAAAAGCTTCTAAATCAAGTTTACGTGGCATGAATTAGGGGGAAGCTAATTCAGAAGCTTCTCCTTAACCAGAAGTGTATGGGTTACTTAGCTCGTGCCGTTACAGTATTTCTTCTACAAGTTACTTTAAAGATGAGTCTTTTTGAAGACGAAGGCCTCAGAAGACTTCATCAGCATTGGATGCTTCAAGAAAGCTCTTATTCTTAATCATTTTGTACTTGTTAGGAAGAATATTGTAAGGAATTCTACATGTCGTCCCATGGGGAAGATTGTTGGAAACTCACTTTATGTGACGACATTTAAGAATTCCCGTTAGTTATCATAGTCACGCACATTTAGACTAGACTAGGTTCATTGTAAAGTTTAGGTTGTGTGCGTGACTATATATACCCCTCCTTAGCTTCCAAGGAGGGGTGTTGATTGTATTTTGTTCATTTGGGAACACACACACTTTTACTCTCAACCTCTCTTTCTCTCTCTCTAAGCCATCAATGGCTTCCACCACCATTCACCACCACATTAGACCACCGGATCCATTTTAGCATTTCTACAATTAACTACATATGTTGTCTTCTTGCAAGGAATAATATGGACCATCTTAGAAAAATGATCAACAACAACAAATACTAAATCGTTACCCCTTTTAGTACGAGGTAGCCTCAACACAAAATCTATGCAAATATCAACCCAAGGTTGCAAAGGAACTGGAAAAGGCATATAAAGTCCTGCATTAGTAGTCGTCCCCTTGGAAACTTGACAAATACAACACCTCTTGACGTAACGATCCACTTCCTTCCTCATAGTAGGCAAAAAAATAAGAAGCTTGAACCAACTATAAAGTGTGATCACGACCAACATGTCCTTCATCATGCAAATCTTTGATAATTTGCAAGCGAAGACTTCAATCAGGAATACAAAGTTGATTCCCTTTGAATAGGAACCCATCATGAATAACTAATTTGTTTTCTCTCCAGATTGTAAAGCTTCAAGACAACTGAAAAGTATGGATCCACAGTCACCATGTCATGAATGACGTCAAGTCCTGGAACATCAACCTGCATGGTTACAAGTAAACTACTTCTCTTGCTTAACGCATCAGCAGCACGATTGGAAGCACCAGTTTTGTGTTTTACCACAAAGGTAAATTTCTCAAGAAAAGCCAAACAACGCCCATGCTTATGTGAAACTCATCTTTAGTACGAATATGCCTTAAGGAATCATTGTAACACCCCACTTTGATAAGTGGACCTCTACGTGTATTTATGACGTGTCAACAAAGCATGCAAGATAAAATGTACTAAAACATACATGACCAAAAGGGAGAACCGGAATCAAACATCGGTTCCTAAACATAAGCCCAAAACATAAATAAAGTAAACGAAATGAGAAGGACAACACAAGTGTCCAAACAAGCATAAGTATAAGAGGGCAAAAAGGAGAAGAAGTCTAAGGCAGCTTCCATCCAATGCACGTCCTCCAAATGCTCAAGTGTGTCCTTGGGTATCTGCCGTTTTGGGACATGGAAAGGAAAGCAACGTCTGAGCAATTTGCTCAGTGAATGGATATATATAACATAGTAAGAATGACATGAACATGATAACGACTAATAGCAGCGGAAATGTTTAATTCGTGGGAAAACCTGGTACAGGTTTATAAAATTGGATTTATAGTTTGAAAAGCTTATGATTAACTTATGGAAACTTTATTTTAAATTTACCCAAGAGGTCATATAGGTCATGAGGTATCACCGTGCATGAATACTTGGAGGGCTGACCTCATCATGCAATTAGAGGGGTTGCCTCTAATTATACTGGTCTGGGTAGGAGGGATCAAGTCCTTGTGAAGGATGCAAGGAACACACCACATTCACCATGAAAATCTTGTAAAACATGTAACTAGGATGCACCCATACGCCTCACGTGATAATATAAATAAATGGCCAAGACTGAAAGGGACGCCATGAGCAGTCACTCCGTCGTGGGGAAGTCATAACACTGGTGCCTCTAGTGTTATGGTTATGGTACCTCCATAACTAGATGACGTGGCATGCATGTATATATAGCTCATGCATTTAAAACAAAACATAAGAATTCAAAACATATAAAATAACTGTAAAAAACAGTTGGCTGCAAACGGGGAATCCTAATCATACATACAAAGGAATGTCCATACTAAAGGACGAAATATCCGTACCTTATGTCCAGTAATGAAATGAGGAAGAAAACTGAAGGATCTACTCCGACTTCACAGAAGCTACATAAATAAGGGACGCAAATGAGTTGTCTGATTATTGTATACTTTACTGGTTTTGAGTGTTCTTAACTTATTTTATATGTTCTTATCATGTTTTACTATTCCAAGTATTATCTTGTAATTATTCATGTTTTCCATGTATTCTGATTAAGTATTTCATGTATTCATGTGTTATTATACTTGTTATATCATAATGAGTAACTTCCTTAAAATATCAAGTTTCCTAAAACAGTACATTTCTAAAAATAGAAAGTTTCCAAAATTAGTAAGATTCCAAAAATAGAATGTTTCCATATTTAGAAATAAGATTAGTTAAAAATATAGACCAAAGTGTTAATAAGCATAAAATATATGTTTCATGATTGTATAGTAAAGTTTATTAAATACATACTTTAATATAAAATAATAATTATTAATTAATAATAAAATGCATGGTTTTTCTTGGAATTATTCATTAATAAAATGCAAGAGTAATTTAATAAACTTAACATTAGCTGGATGATTATATAATTAAATTAAGGTACTGTTATTAATTTAATTACGTAACTAAATACTTAGGTTAATTCCAGGATTAATCATTAACTATATATAACCTAAGTTGCATAATTAATTTAATTATAACTTGCATTTAATTATTAAATTAACAACTTACTAGTAACATATACGTATGTACCCAAGCCTACCGAGACACCCATGTCTCGGTCGCACTAAACAAACAACGCAACTAAGCATACTATCCTATAACAGTGATGTCCAACAAATGAATTTAGTTATGTCCAACATACATTTTTAGTTTTGTCCAATAACTATATTACTAGTGTCATCCAACATCTACAGTGTAGTGTTGTCCAACATATATATCCAGACCACAACCTTGTTCTTGCTGCTGTTATTAAATACTCACTGTTTTTATGTACATTCCTGTTGTTGCGAATTACTACCCACTGGCTTATGCCACCTCCTGCTACCAGTTATATCTATCCACTGCTTCATACATATTAACCACCAAGACCCATAGGGGTCTCGGTTCCCACTGTTATTAACCAAACCCCCTTGTTGGGGTGTTTGGTGTTGCCACTATTTGAACAAAAACCATGCCTACACCCATGAAGGGTTGCGGCTGGTGGAGGAATGTCACCACCGAGACCATGAAGGGTTAGATTTGTGTGTAAACCAATTCTAAATAACACCAAACAATTTCCCCCCCTTTATACTTTTTGTTTTTAACATGTTTTAAATTCTTAATCTTGGATTCTTGATCAATTAAACAAAAAGAAAGAAAAAAAGATTAAAGGTTACCTAATATGCGTTAGGGTTTAGGAATTAAAACACGAATCACGAACCTTTACCTCTAGATCAAACCCACGCTTTTCCTTTTTTCTGATGTCGGTGTCGACGGCAAAAAACACCAAGAAGGAACGATCGGTTTGTTTGTCTTTTAGGGTTTTTATGATAATGCCAAAAATATATATACACCCCCGTATTTTTGTTTTAATCGGATTTGGAGATCCAATGGGCCTTGGGCCTTGGCCCTTCCCTTCCTTCTTACTCCTACCGTCCAGCCTAACAACACCCATACATAATTGTTTTATTTTTCGTGTTTACCTATTTACCTATTTACCTATTGTTTTAAATGTCGTGCTTTATTTCTTATCATGCTTAGTTATTATACGTAACTACTTATCGTGTATTAATAATATACGTATTAGATTGTATTTATTTTTCATGACACGTGTCGCATATAATTAAATGTAAAGTTTTAACTAAATCGGTTTCATGCATTAATGTTCATGGTTATTTTATGCGAGTTTTACAACTCTTCCCCTCTAAAAAGAATAATTCGTCCTCGAATTAGAGATACGATAATATTGGAGGGACATGGATGTAACATGACTGTAAAGGATATGGAACGTGACATGACTGAAGAGAACATATTTGACTTATGGACGAAAAAGAGGATAGAAGGTCCGGATGGAACCTTCCATTTCAAGTGGCTTCCCACTCGGAACGGTTCCTCTAAATGGTCTTGGTGAAGGTATAATCTTGGTCTTCAAGACCCTGACTAGATTATACGTAAAATCTTCTGGTTCATCAGCGTAAGATAGATCCTCATGAATCTGATCGAGGGGATAAGAAATAACGTGCAAGGGTAAATGAAACGTTACAATGCAAAACAACTTGGAATAACTAACATTAGTAAAGTCTGAGCAACGATGTGTGAGATACACTGAAACGTAGTACGTGAACAATTGTGAACGCGATACGTGAACAATTGTGAACATGATACGTGGAGATATGGTGAATGTAATGTGAGAAACCTATGGTGGACGTGATATGTGCAACATACCGTGAACGTGATATGAGAAACATAGAATGAACATGACATGTGAAACATATCGTGAACATAATTACCCGAGGAGGTAACGTCAAGCGATAAGAGGTGAGACGTGAAATATGACGTTAAACGTCTGTCTAAGGATGGAACGTTTATTAAACTTGATTCTGGTCTTCCAAGCTTCCTGCAAAACTTTCGAGAACAAAAAGTGAAACATAAATCGTAAGCTAGAATATGATCATGAATGTAAATGGTGCCATGAACGTGAGTGCAAAAATAGATCGTAATCTAGAACAAACACGTGAACGTAAATAATGAATGCGAACGTGAACCTATATCTGATCTGATAGCTAAAGGAATGCCAAGTGATATCGTACGATCTTTGGCTGGAAGATATCTGATAATCTGCAAATTATGAAATTTTTGCAGATGGAATGGATATGCAGACTTGGTCAAACTGTTGAAAATACCCAGGCAGCATAGTGCTTCCTCTGAGCCTGCCGTATCCAAGTAACAAAATCCATGGAGATTTTGTCCCTTCCCGTTCATTATTTCCAATGGTGGGAATAACTCCTAGCCTGTTGTATTCTATCTTAACCTGCTGGTATAACAGGTACATAGATATGAACGTAACTGCAACTTGCTTCATAGAAACTGGGTACCTTAAAGTTTGGAAAACTACGAGTCTCTGAAATTAGACTTCTCTTAGCGTAGGATTCTTTGGAACACCTAATATAGTGTAAGGTTATCTCCTTTATGCGTAAGCTTAGTCATGGTAAAACTAGCCGTGAGAAACAATGTGATTCAGCATGTCACTGTAATCGACCAAAATTTATACCTGAAAAGGGTTCAGTGTACTATTTCCCTTGTCGTAGAATTGCAACACAGTGCGAATATGATCTTCGTTCTCTTCTCTAGGCTTAGAGAAGATCAGGTTGTCATCGATGACAATACTAACGAATTTGTTTATGAGTTCATGGGAACTCAAATTATTAAGTCCATAATGCTGCTAGAGCATTCATAAGACTAAAACAAAATCATGAATTTAGCATGACCAAGTCGTATGCGAAAAGTAGTCATGGACATGTACTGCCATTTAACTTGCCAATATTGGCAGCATGATCATAAGTCAATCTTGTAAAAGTGCTTAACACCCTGTAGTCGATCGGACACATTGTCAATACATGAAGGGGAGTATCTGTCATGAATGGTAATTTGTTTAAATCGACAGTAGTCGACACATAATCTCATGTTACCGTCCTTCTCCTTAATAAACAGAACCGGTGCACACCATGGTGATACACTTGGTGAATGAGCTTCTTCAAACATCTCGTGCAGATGATCCTTCAACATGCTCGATGTTAAGTTCCACCTTGCGGACAGAAAGTATCCTCAGAGATCTTTCTGGATTATAACAAGGAAATCTGAAATGATCGGTTGATTATGAAAGACATGAACTTCAGAAGTTGTGTCATAACTTACAGCTGGAAAATCTTCGCAGCTATGGAATAACAACGCGCGCTTGTAAAGCAAAGATATTTGTACAGATTTCCCCCTTGGAAGACCATGTTGAATGTATTCAGGAGTCTGAACATCGCTGTACATAGTCTGATATGAAAGGCGACCTTTATGGTCCTGGATATATGAAATATGTGATCGAGAAATGAAAGTACCATGTCAATACATGAGGTAAACGTGACAGATTTCACTAAACGTGTTTCGCCTGTCTCACACAGAATGAACATTGCGTGTCCAAACGTGAACAGTACGCTGGTGATGGTACTGAAATCCTGATGGCCTGGTTAATACATGGCACAACAGAATGGGTATACTCCTTGGAAGGTACTCAGAATTACTTAGGGTTATTTTTGATGTTAGACGTGAATCACGTGTCTTGGCTCGTGTCTTGAGGAAATATGTGTATGACATGTTTCTTGACTGGTGTCTTGACATGTGTCTCGAGATTTGAAACGAAATCATGCCAGAGTTGGCGGATCGGTTGGACTGCTGACCCTTTGTGTTCTGATCGTGTCCGTTACCAGAATTTCTGTCGTTATTGCCAGAGTATTCGCTGTCACGGTAGTTGTCACTACCTCCTTGTCATTCAGTTTCATGATGGTCATTGGCATGACTGTGATTCATGTAACTATTCAGCCGAGTGGCCGACTGGTACCGGTTCCCACTCATATGCTGAAAAAGGCAGACAAATGGCACGTGACATATGACTGAGAGGGTAAGGATATAGAATAAAATGGTATGTCTGGTGGAGGAATTATAATTCTATCTTGTTGCTCTGATCTATCGCCTTCGTCTTTGTTCTGTAGAATCTCCAAGCTGAGAGCCGCGTCATCTTTTGAAAAACATTGATCAGTGGAAAAACATCTGAGGAAGTAGAGAATCGATTAGTACTACACATGGAGTGCGGTGACTGGAATACATCTGGAATGTGGTACATAAAGTACACATGTGGTTCGGTACGTGGAGTACACATGGAGTACGGTACGTGGAGTACACGTGAAATTCACATGATATGATTGGGTGTCAACCATCTGACATGATCAGAGGGAGGTAAGAGATTTAATGGTTTAAAACCAAACTGAACAGGACAACGTAATAATCTATCAAATTTAGCGTAGACATAATTCTAGTTGCGTAAGAAGCACAAAAGCATGATTAAACGGAATCGAATGATGGCCAACATGAAAATATGATTAATGAAAACCAACCATGACTATCATGAAAGCATGATTAAATACAATACATCAATGTCTAGCATAAAAGCAAAGTCAACACGAAGAAACATGGAACAAAGTTAACATAAAGGAGCTTAAGAACATAATCAGCATTAAAACTAAGTTAACCATGAAAGAATTAAAACATAAATGACATAAAGAGACATAAAAATTAATGAGGGGACATGAAAGAAATATGATTGTAACGAAATGAAATCTGAAAATCGCTGGTGTGGACGACCATGGGTCGGTTCACAAAACAAGATTGACATGAGTAAGGGTGAACGCCTATGGGTCGGTTCACAAAACAAAATTGACATGAGTAAAGGTGAACGCCTATGGGTCGGTTCACAAAACAAAACTGATATGAGTAAAGGTGAACGCCTATGGGTCGGTTCACCAAAACAAAATTGACATGAGCAAAGGTGAACGCCTCTGGGTCGGTTCACCAAAACAAAATTTGAATGAAAAGCACATGCGACTAGATATGGCCAGTCCTGTACCAACCATTACTTAGTTAAAATACCCGCAACAATGATACATGAAATTAAATAAATGAAAATCAACTGTCAAAAACTTAACAGAAAACATGTGACTAAGTAAGAACAACTGTGGTCTAGTCCATACTAGTCAAAAATTCACAAGGAAACACCATGCATAAGACAATGACATGTAACTCAGTATGGATGACTATTGATCTATCCATAAAAACAACTCCGAGAGAAAACATCATGGTTAAAACGAACAAGGTTCTGGAAATATCAATACGTGAAACATCAAACATCGGCTTGGGAAGATCCTGGTGACTACCCACTAGTCATAAGTTAAGTTTTAGAGCCTACAGGTCAAAACCTTGGGCCCTGATACCATAATTCTAACACCCCACTTATATAAGTGGACCGTTACGTGTATCGTGTCATCAAAGCATGCAAGGTAAAATGTACTAAAACATACATGACCAAAAGGGAAAACCGGAATCAAACATCGGTTCCCAAAATTAAGCCCAAAACATAAATAAAGTAAATGAAATGAGAAGGACAAAAAAAGTGTCCAAATAAGCATAAGTATAAGTGGGAAAAAAGGAGAAGAAGTATAAGGCAGCTTCCATCCTATGCACGTCCTCCAAATGCTCAAGTCTGCCCTTGGGTACCTGTCGTTTTGGGACATGGAAAGGAAATTAACAGCTGAGCAATACACTCAGTGAACGGATATATATAACATAGTATGAATGACATGAACATGATAAAGACTAATTGCAGCGAAAATGTATAAGTCCTGGGAAAACCTGGTAAACATGCTTATATAACTAGTTTTATAGTTTGAAAAGCTTATGATTAACTTATGAAAACTGTATTTAAATTTAGCTAAGAGCCCATATAGGTCATTAGGTATCACCGTGCATGAATAGTTAGAGGGGTGACCTCATCATTCAATTAGAGGGGTTGCCTTTAATTATACTGGTCTGGGTATGAGGGATCAACTCCTTGTGAAGGATGCAAGGCACACACCACATTCACCATGAAAATCCTGTAAAACATGTAACTAGGATGCACCCATACGTCCCACATGATAATATAAATAAATGGCCAAGACTGAAAGGGACGCCACGAGCAATCACTTCGTCGTGGAGAAGTCATGACACTGGTGCCTCTAGTGTTATGGTTATGGTACCTCCATAACTAGATGACGTGGCATGCATGTATATATAGCTCACGCATTTAAAACAAAACATAAGCATTCAAAACATATAAAATAACTGGGGAAAACAGTTGGCTGCAAATGGGGAATCCTAATCGTATATACGAAGAATGTCCGTACTGAAGGACGAAATATCTTTACCTTATGTCCATGAATGAAATGAGGAAGAAAACTGAAGGATCTACTCCGACTTCACAGAAGCTACATAAATAAGGGACGTGAGTGAGTTGTCTGATTATTGTATACTTTACTGTTTTTGAGTGTTCTTAACTTATTTTATATGTTCTTATCATGTTTTACTGTACCAAGTATTATGTTGTAATTATTCATGTTTTCCATGTATTCTGATTAAGTATTTCATGTATTCATGTGTTATTATACTTGTTATATCTTTATGAGTAACTTCCTAAAAATAGCAGGTTTCCTAAAATAGTACGTTTCCAAAAATAGAAAGTTTCCAAAATTTGTAAGTTTTCAAAAATAGAAAGTTTCCATATTTAGAAATAAGCTTGATTAAAAATATAAACCATAGTGTTAATAAGCATAAAATATATGTTTCATGATAATATAGTAAAGTTTATTAAATACATACTTTTAGCAAAAATAATAATTATTAATTAATAATAAAATGATAATTTTTCTTGGAATTATTAATTAATAAAATGACATGAGTAATTTAATAAACTTAACATTAGCTGGATGATTATATAATTAAATAAAAGTACGGTTATTAATTTAATTATGTAACTAAATACTTAGGTTAATTCTTTGATTAATTACATTAACTATATATAACGTAAGTTGCATAATTAATATAATTATAACTTGCATTTAATAATTAAATTAACAACTTACTAGTAACATATACGTGTGTACCCAAGCCTACCAAGACACCCATTTCTTGGTCGTACTAAACAAACAACGCAACTAAGCATACTATCCTATAACAGTGTTGTCCAACATATGAATTTAGTTTTGTCCAACATACATTTTTAGTTCTGTCCAATAACTATAATACTAGTGTCATCCAACATCTGCAGTGTAGTGCTGTCCAACATATATATCCTGACCACAACCTGGTTCCTGCTGCTGTTATTAAATATCCACTATTTTTATATATATTCCTTCTATTACCTATCACTACCCACTGGCTTATGCCACCTCCTGCTGCCAGTTAAATCTATCCACTACTTCATACATATTAACCACCGAGACCCATAGGGGTCTCAGTTCCCACTGTTATTAACCAAACCCCCTTGTTGGGGTGTTTGGTGTTGCCATTGATTGAACAAAAACCACGCCGACACCCATGAAGGGTTGCGGCTGGTGGAGGAATGTCACCACCGAGACCATTACCAAGAATGGTCTCAGTTTGTATGTAAACCAAATCTAAATAACACCAAACGATTACCCCCCCCCTTTATACTTCTTGTTTTAACATGTTTAAAATTCTTAATCCAGGATTCTTGATCAATTAATCAAAAAGAAAGAAAAAAAGATTAAAGGTTATCTAATACGCGTTAGGGTTTAGGAATTAAAACACGAATCATGAACCTTTACCTCTTGATCAAACCAACGCTTTTCCTTTGTTTCTGGTGTTGGTGTCGACGGCAGAAAAACAACAAGAAGGAACGATCGGTTTCTTTCTCTTTTAGGGTTTTTATGATAATGCCAAAAATATATATACAACCCCGTAATTTTGTTTTAATCGGATTTGGAGATCCAATGGGCCTTGGCCCTTCCCTTCCTTGTTATTCCTACCGTCCAGCCCAACAACACCCATACATAATTGTTTTATTTTTCGTGTTTACCTATTTACATTCACGTGTTCGTTTTTAAATGTCGTGCTTTATATTTTGTCATGCTTAGTTATTATACGTAACTACTTATTGTGTATTAATAATATACGTAAATATTTTTATTTATTTTTCATGACACGTGTCGCATATTATCAAATGTTAAGTTTTAATTAAATCGGTTTCATGCATATAATGTTCATGGTTATTTTATATGGGTTTTATAATCATGGTCAGTGAACAAAACAAACGCCTTATGAAACAAATAATGGGGCCAATGCTTCACATCTTGGACCACCTCATAAAACTCCACGTCATTAGTAGAGTATCTATGGGGCGAGTTCCGGCGTCGCCACCACCTTTATTTTCCGGCCAAACCGATTCAAACTAACGCATCTACCTGTTAACATATAGTCTGATCTTGGTGATGTCTTTGGTCTCCCTTTTTGGGTTTCATTGATATTATTCAGATTTGCTATTATTATCAATGGTATGCAATAGTTTTGATTGGGTTGTCTTCTTTTTGTGGTGGTGGCGTCGATCTATCTTTTCTATATAATAAAGAAATTATTCTATGGTTTTTACAGTATCGAATCATTAACCCTAGTTTTCTAGGTTCCATTTTTCAGGATTTGATGCGACAGTTGGTGGTCAATGGTGGATCCGGAGGGGTAATGCTTATATTTACTTGGATCGTCTTTGCTATTGTGGCATGTGATGTTCATTCACTTGGTCGGTCCTTTGGTCCCTTGACGCTGCGGGATTACGATGAAACCCTAATTTGGTTAGGGTTTTTTTCAGCGTAAGGATCCTGGGTTTTCAGCACGTTGTCTTGGGTTACAATGATCATTATAAAGGCTTATTATGAGGTAACATGATCCTACCTGTTTGGTGGCAACGAGTTGATCTCGTTTAAGATCAATTATAAAACCTATTTTGGGTTTCGATGTATGACGACGGGGACCTTCGGTCCTTATGATTACGCAGTTATGGGTTGGTGTGTCGGTGGCTAGTCAATGATGGTGTTCTTTGTTGGTGGATGTCAGATTGGTGATGCTCGTGGAGGTCAGGGTTGGGGAGAGGGGAATTTGTGATGCTTTATTATAGGCTAGGGTTTGTGGCATATTCACGTGATGAACCATATCATTGATGTCTTGTAAGCCGGTCTCTGCATGCAGGAAATCGGGTTCGATGCTAGCTAGTACGTCCATGTTTTCACTCTTATATCCAAGACGGAATGTTTAGCATGTATTGGGGTCGTATAAGTTGGAAACGAGATTGATGTGTATGTTTATTTTTTTATTATTGTTTCACAACTTTTTGGTAGTCATAAGAGTGGCATGTCACTCTTATGTAGAGGTTTAGTTGTTGCACGAGAGTGTGTATGGTTGTCGCCTATGTAAGGGGTTGTGATGTTAGGACTTCACCTACATCCGTTTGTACTTCAATGCTTTTTGGTGTAATATATTTTACCGGGGCGAGTCCCTTTTACCCAAAAAAAAGTAGAGTATCTGGACTTCGGCCCTGTCAACTTCTCGCTAAAATAGGCAACAGGCCGCCCACCTTGACTAAGAACTCCACCAAATTGCAACCTTAGAAGCATTAGTATGAAGCTCAAAAACTTTAGAAAAATCAGGCAATACCAGGATTGGTGTTGTAATAAGCTTTCCCTTGATAACCTGAAAAGCCATCTCTGCTTCCTGCGTCCAGACAAATGACTTCCCCTTCATACAGTTTGTCAAAGGGACATAATGGAACTGAAATTAGGGATAAACCGCCTATAGAAAGAAGCAAGACCATGGAAACTCAAAACTTCAGTAATGGTAGTTGGAGTTGGCCACTCCTGAACAACTGTTACCTTAGACTCATCCACCTGTATGTCATCACCAGAAACAACATACCCTAAAAACAAAACATTAGGGGTCATGAACACACACTTCTCCGTGGCTGCATAAAAATTATCCTTCTAAAGCAAGGTCAAGACCTGCCTCACATGATTGACATGCTCATTATGAGAAGCACTATAAATAAGAATGTCATCAAAATAAAAAACCACAAACTTGCCAATAAAAGTCCTGAGCAGTTGATTCATCACACTCATAAATGTGCTTGGTGCGTTGGATAAACCAAAAGGCATGACCAAATACTCATACAACCCTTCACGGGTCTTGAAAGCGGTCTTTCACTCATCACCATGTCTAAGACGAATCTGGTAATACCCACTCTTCAAATCCATCTTCGTGAAAATGGTAGCACCACTAATCTGGTCGAGCAAATCATCTAGGCGAGGAATAGGAAACATGTACCTCACAGTAATCTTGTTGATGGCTCGACAATCAAGACACATACGCCATGTACCATCCTTCTTTAGAGTTAATAGGGCAGGAACAACACACAGGCTCATAATCTCACGAACATGACCCTTAGAAACGAGCTCCTTAACCTGCATGCGCAACTCCTCATGTTCTCCCGGGCTCATCCTATAATGTGGCATGTTAGGCAACTGTGACCCAGGCTCCAGATCATTATAATGTTGTATGTCACGCAATGGTGGCAAACCATCAGGTAACTCATCAGGGAAAACATCAAAGAATTCCTCAAGTAAAGGGATCATGGCTTCAGGAACTTCACCGTCTTCGGGAACCTCCTTCCCTGTTAGTACAAAAACATCACCTCCCACCTCTGGCTCGTCTTCGAATTGCGAAAGAGTTAGTAAAGTACAAGTAGGTTTATTTACTACTTCCTTGGGTCTATTTGGCATCAAAGTAATCTTCACACCCCCAAACAAGAAACTATAAGTATTAGTTATCTCTGTTAGTTTATGGACTTATATTTAATAGTCGTGTGATAGGATCGAACTCGAGATAACGGGATTGCACACAATACGTAAAGAGTTAATTTATTTAATAAATATACTTATTATATTTATTGAATTAAAGCGAGAAAATAACTATATAACTTTAACAATTGTTAATTAATTAATAGTTAAGTATTAACGAGTGTTAAAATAATATATAGTAAGAGGAATAAAAAGGAAAAACGAAGGAAGGTTCCAGAACACCCCACAAGGGGGTGTTCGTCGGTCGGTTAGGGCTACAGGGTGGGACAAAAGTTGCCTTTTATTTACTTGGGCTACATTGGATTTTAGGCCTATAAATACACCACCTTACCCCTCATAATCTTTATAACTTGAATCCTCTCCTCTCCTTTCCTCTCTTTTTGGCCGATCGTAAGATTACACCACGAAGGGGTTTTTGGTTGGTTTTCTTGGTTGACCGATTATGTTGATAATCTAGTCCTAGCCCCTCTCTAGGGTTGTTGGGTAGATTATTTACAAGCGTTGTGGCTCGGTTTTCACGTGCTAGAATCACGGCTAGCTCGTTGTATTACGTGTGTACAAGATCATAATATATTCTTACTTGAGTGTATATCTTGGTATATTGCGGTATAAACCCGAATTGGTGATTCGTTCTTCGTCTTGTGTATTTGCTTTAGCGTAAAGGTATGTAACTCTAATTCGATTAATTATAATTGTGTTATTATTATGATCTTTTTAAATCGCTTCCGCTATATGTGCTTTGATCTCGTTTAGGATTTTATATAATTGTTATGATATTAATAAACCTTTAGTGGCATCGAGAGCCGTATTAACATGTTATAATTATCGAAAATTTAAAGTTATTTAACTAATAATTGGTTTGAGTTAAAACTACATGTTTTTTAGGTTTTCATAAAATTAGGGTTTTGTTTTTAAAAAAATAGGGTTTTTGCTGAATTTTTAATAAAAAAAATAATTGTTTTGAAACCCTAAATTACATGTAGGATAATTTTAGATTAAATTGCATGATTAATTTTTATTTCATGTATGGTTACGATCCGTATAGATTTAATTGTTAAGATTTATGGGGAATTGATAGGTGTGAAAACACCCATCCTTTTACCACTTATTTCTGGCTAAAACGAGACCAAAACACGTATTTAATGTTATTTGTTTGGAATTATGCGTGGTTTTTGTGTTTATTATGTTTTCAGAGTCAACCGGGTGAATATTGAAGAAAACATGGGATTGCACGGGTTTTATCGAAGAAAAAGACTCAAGATGAAGTCTATTGTCCAAGAGATGCAAAAGATTTGAAGTCATTGTGCCTATTTGAAGATTTATCGAAGAAAAGGGCCAAAGATGGAAGATTCATATATGTCGAAGAACTCGAGTCTATTAAACAAAAGATTATAAGACGAGTTGAAAGTATTCACCGACACTTCTCAAAATCCAAAGTCGGAAACGTTTATTTAAAGAAACGTAAAGACTAAAGAAGAAAGAAGAAAAGAAGCCCAAAAACAAAGCCCATTTACAAGCCCACAAGTACACGCCTATAAATAAGATTTCACTTCACAATTTTGGAGTTAATTTTTTAGTTAGTTTTTTAGTTTTTCATTTTCTCTAGTTTTAGAGAGAGAAAGTTCTTAACTTTCTCTCACTAATTTTTCATCTTTCTTTCTTTCTTTTAATCTTTCAAGATTAAACCTTTGTATTGTTTTCTTTCATTAATCAAGTTTAAATTCAAGCTTTTAAACTTTAATCCCTTTCTACCTTTCTTTGATTTTTAGATTGATTTTGGTACGAATTTCATTTGATCTGTGTTGTTCTTAATGATTTCGTGCTTAAAAAGTTAATCTTTTTATGCTTACTTAAGTTTTCTTACGAATAAGCTCTAAGATCTTTGTGCTTATTGGCTTATTTGTAAGTTTAGCTTATTTACTTTTTAAAAGTTTTCATACAAAGTTCATCTTTTTGTCATTTGATTTATAAGTTTGCTTATTTAAAGTTAGTAAAAGTTGTTTTTAGTGCTTATTTAATCCGTTTCAGTTTAGATTCGTGCTAGTTTTGGTGTTGGCTTATTCCTATAGCTTATTGCCTTAGCTTATATTTTGGATCAAAGGGGTAAATCGGAAAGGGTAAAACCCTTTTCCGATTGGTTTATTCCGACGAGCACACCCCGTTATTCCGATCGTTAGATCGGAAAAGGGTTTACGATTATTCCGATTAGGGTGTTTTGTGGATATTCCGATTGGGAATTATTCCGATTGGGAATTATTCCGATTGGGGATTTTTGATTATTTCGATTGCCTCCTTCTTAGTTATTCCGATTGACCTTTCCGATTTAAGCATTCCGACGAGGTGACATTTGCACATTCCGATCAGTTACATTTTAGTGGATTCCGATTGGAGGGTTTCATATTCCGATTGTGTTGGTTTTGAGAGATATTCCGATTAGACTTCTTGTCTAACATTCCGATCAGTACTTTTTTAGACATTCCGATTGCACTTTCCGACCAAATATTCCGATCAGGTTTCGATGTGGTTTTCCGATGGTTTGAATTTCTTGTTTTTACAAAGTTTCCAAGTTCTATATTTATTAAGTGTTCTAGTATTTTTCTAATCTTTTCTTTACGTTTTCAAACATTTAGTTTTAACTTGTCAATTTAGTTTAATCTTTTAAAGCTTTAATTTTACTCTTCGACACTTACTTATTTGTTATTAGTTCAAAATAGATAAACAAACCAACACCTTTTTATTAACCAAGAACAAATCATTCCACTTTGAGCTGTGAATCAATTCGAGAAGATACCGAGACTTAATCTGAACCCATAGCAAATCTCAGTTATCAAATGGCGCCGCTGCCGGCTCTTCTCGTTAAGATTAACAGTTTTTGTGAGAACTTGGATTTTTGGATCCGTTCACCGTGAACGTTACTTTTTCATAAAAACTTTCAAAAACCCTAAAAAAATATAAAATTTTCAAAAATCCTAAAAATTAAAAAAACATAAAAAACAAAAATATTTCTTGTTTGCTTTGTTAGTTCTTTTGCAGGTGCATGCGTACACGATCAACGTCTTATCAAGAGACCGAGCCTCTCGAAGACTTAGACATGGCCGGTGTACAAAACAATAACAATAACCCACCTCAAAACAACAATAATCCACCCCTCAACAACAATAATAACAACAACAATGAACCTTTACCGGACAATCGCCCTATGATTGAACTGTTACAAGCACATGTGGAGGGCAACAATGATCCAATTGTCATACCCGCGATTGCAGCCAACAACTTTGAGCTCAAATCCGGCTTTATCCAGATGGTCTCTGCTCAACCATTCTTGGGGCGTACCATTGATGATCCACATGACCACATCAAGAGATTTTTACAACTAACGAATACGGTCAAATTCAATGGTGTTCCACAAGAGGTAATCCGTTTACAACTTTTTCCTTTCTCCTTAGAGGGACAAGCCCGGCATTGGCTTGCTAAGGAACCGCCACAAAGTATTCTGACGTGGACGGATTTGGAGACCAAGTTTATAAACTACTTTTTCCCACCCTCTCGTACTACCGCTTTGCGAAATGAAATTATCAATTTTGAACAAAAGTACGATGAGTATTTTAGTGAATCTTGGGACCGTTTTAAAGACCTTTTGAGAAAATGCCCACAACATGGTTTTACCAAAGTGCACCAAATTAATACTTTTTATAATGGTTTAAGCATGAATGACCAAGATTCACTAAATAGTGCCTCGGGGGGGTAATATTTTGGTTAAGACTTCCAATGTCGCTTGGGATATTATTGAAAATAAGTCTTGTGTGCAAACCAAGAGTGTTCGGACCAATGTCGCCAGTGCTAGTACTAGTGACAGCGACAAGCGACTTGACAAAATTACTACGCTTCTTGAATCGCTTGTTACCCACACCGCTAACAACACCAACATCATCAACGCTAAAAACGCTCAAGACGCTCAAGTCAATGCTGTTAGCCAATCATGTGAAATATGCGGGGGTCCTCACTCTTACACCACTTGTACCACCACCCAAGACTACCCTTCTGAGAATGTGAATGCAGCATACGGTACCTAACCTCCGGCCGCTTATCAAGCTCGTCCACAAGGAGACCGCAACTTGCTTAGCTACCGCTCGAACAACTATCTCTCACCACCCGTTTTTCCTCCTAACAACCCAAACCAACAACAAAACCTCAATCGCCCTCCTCAACAACAACAACAACCTCGTGCACCATACCTACCACCTCACAAACAACCATATCCTCCTCAAAGAAAAAACCAAGTTTACCAACATCCTGCTTATCAACCACCCGTCTACAATGCTCCTCCCAACCAACCCACCGCATTACCTCAAGATATTGGAACCTACATGAGGACTAATGATGTGATCGTGGACAATCTCCAGCGGGAAGTGCTCAACTTGAAAGCAGACATGGTGAAACAAGGGAACGATCTGCGAGCTGATATGAGAAACACTTTGGCAAGTCAAACGAAGGACTTAAGGAACATGATGGCTAGTTTCTTCCAAGGTAATCAACCCTCTTCTTCGGGTACTCTTCCGAGTAACACCGTTGCGAATCCAAGAGGGGAGATGAAGGCAATCACCACTCGCAGTGGCAAAGGTACCAAGGAACCCGAGCTTCCTATACCTCCACCGGTGATTGTGACTAAGGAAAACGAGTCACCTGCTCCTATTCCCCAACCTTCTACTTCCCCAATCTCTCCACGTCTTACTTCTACCCCCCCCCCCCCCTCCACCCAAGGATGTGAGTTATCCTATTCTCCCAAAGCCTTCCTCTTCTTCCGATATACCTTATCCCTCAAGGTTGAGGAAAGAGAAGCTCAAAAGCAAGGATGATATTCAGGTTTCGAACTTCCTCAAAATGTTTAAACAATTGAATTTCAACATCTCCTTCGCTGAGGCTCTCGCTCACATGCCCAAATACGCGAAAATGTTCAAAGATCTTCTTAGTGACAAGGAGAAGCTTCTTGATATCGCTAACACCCAACTTAATGAGAATTGCTCTGCAGTGCTCTTAAGGAAATTGCCAACCAAGCTTGGTGATCCGGGTCGTTTATTAATCCCTTGCAACTTCCCGGGAGTAGAGAATTGCATGGCCCTAGCCGATCTAGGTGCCAGTATTAACTTAATGCCTTTAAGTTTGTGGAAGCAATTATCTCTCCCTGAGCTAATCCCCACCAAAATGACTTTGGAATTAGCTAACCGTACGGTTGCTTATCCAGTGGGGATAGCCGAAGACGTCTTTGTAGGAGTCGACAAATTCACTTTTCTTGCCGATTTTTTCGTCGTCTACTACGATATGGACCCTCGTGTGCCATTAATTGTGGGTCGTCCATTCTTGATGACCGGTCGCACTCTCATCGATGTTGAAGCTGGTGAGCTTATCATCAGAGTGGGTGACGATAAAATTGTCTTCAATATGGGAAAGCTTTCTAAACAGCCTTATTCTAACGAGAGTGTTAATTGTATTGATGTTCTTGATGAGACTTGTGAAGAACACTTCAAAGATGCTTGTAAAAGTATTCCTACCTCTCTTCCCAATGTTGAGACCGTTTCCTCTATTGACTTATCACTATCTCTATTTGGAGAAAGTGATTTCCTTTGGAAAGATTTGGAAGCCACCATGGGAGATGTGAACTTAGAACATGACGATTCTCCCACCGATTGGGAGAAAGATCTTAGCCTCATTGAGAACATTCTTAAAGAAAACAATATTTCTCCACCATCTCCCACGGTTATTGCTATCGACGCTCCGACTTTGAAAACGCCTCCCATCGAAAATCCTCTGGATTTAGAACTTAAGGAGTTGCCGCCCCATCTCGAGTACGTGTTCCTTGAAGATAAGAAGAAGTCGCCCGTCATCATTGCTAAGGACTTGAAAGAAGAAGAGAAATATCTCCTCATCGCCGTGCTTAAAGATCATAAGAAGGCAATTGCTTGGAAAATTTCCGATATCCGCGGAATTGATCCGAACTTTTGTACTCACAAGATTCTCATGGAAGATGACTTTAAACCCGCAATCCAGAGCCAAAGAAGGGTTAATCCTCGCATTCACGACGTCATCAAACAAGAGGTTATCAAACTTCTTGATGCCGGCTTGATTTACCCTATTTCGGATTCATCGTGGGTAAGTCCCGTCCATTGTGTGCCCAAGAAGGGCGGAATAACCGTTGTTCCCAATGAACACAACGAGTTGATTCCCACTCGTCTCGTTACTGGGTGGAGAGTTTGTATTGACTATCGCAAGCTCAATGATGCCACGAGAAAATATCACTTTCCTCTTCCTTTCATGGATCAAATGCTCGAACGTCTTGCGGGTAATGACTATTACTGCTTTTTAGACGGTTTCTCCGGGTATTTTCAAATTCCCATCGATCCCAAGGACCAAGAAATGACCACATTCACTTGTCCCTACGGAAGATTTGTTTACAAACGTATGCCTTTTGGTTTATGCAATGCTGCTGGGACGTTCCAAAGGTGTATGATGGCTATCTTCCATGACATGGTGGAAGACACTATGGAAGTATTCATGGATGATTTCTCGGTTTATGGCGATTCTTTCTCTGCTTGCCTTGCCAATTTAGAACGTATGATGAAGCGGTGTGAAGACACTCGCCTTGTTCTTAATTGGGAAAAATGCAATTTCATGGTAAAAGAGGGCATCGTGCTAGGACACAAGATCTCCAAAGCCGGTCTTGAAGTAGACCGTGCTAAAGTCGATGTTATTTCTAAGTTGCCTCCACCTTCAACCGTGAAGGGTGTGAGAAGTTTTCTCAGTCATGCGGGCTTCTACCATCGATTCATCAAAGATTTTTCTAAAATCGCTCGCCCGATGACCCACCTCTTGGAAAAAGATACTCCTTTTATCTTTTCCAACGAGTGTACTGAAGCATTCAACTTGCTTAAGGATAAGCTAACTAAGGCACCCGTCTTGGTTACCCCTAATTGGGAGCTGCCTTTTGAGTTGATGTGCGATGCTAGCGACTTTGCTATTGGAGCGGTTCTTGGCCAAAGAGTGAACAAACACTTCCAACCGATCCATTACGCTAGCAAGACAATGACGGGGGCTCAATTGCATTACACGACAACCGAAAAAGAGCTTTTAGCTGTTGTCTATGCCTTTGAAAAGTTCCGCCCCTATCTTGTCCTTTCCACCATAATCGTTTATACCGATCATTCCGCGTTGAAGTACTTGTTGACTAAGCAAGATTCTAAACCAAGGCTTCTTCGCTGGGTTTTGCTACTCCAAGAATTTAAAATCGAAATTCGCGATAAGAAAGGAGCTGAAAACCTAGCCGCGGATCATCTCAGCAGACTTGAGGATCCTTACCAGGGGGATCATCCGAACAAAGAGATCAATGACTCTTTTCCCCTGGAGACCTTAATGTCTATCAACTCGACTTCTGATGAAACCCCGTGGTTTGCGGACATTGCAAACTACTTGACAGGTGGAATTCTCGTTGACGGGTTAACATCCCAACAAAAGCAGTTCTTCAAAGACATTAAGACTTACTTTTGGGATGACCCGTATCTATTCAAACAATGTTCTGATTTGATTATTCACCAATGTGTTGATGGAGCGACAGCTTTAGAAATCCTTGACGCTTGCCACAAAGGACCCACCGGTGGTCACTTTGGTCCCAACTACACCGCCAAAAAAGTGTTTGACTCGGGATTTTATTGGCCCACCATTTATCGTGATGCTCACGAGATGGTTAAACGTTGTGATGCTTGCCAAAAACAAGGCAAGATCATACATAAAGATGAGATGCCTCAAAATTTCATTCAAGAATGTGAAATCTTTGATGTTTGGGGTATCGACTTTATGGGGCCATTCCCTTCCTCTAAAGGAAACAAATACATCCTTGTAGCCGTTGACTTCGTTTCAAAGTGGGTTGAAGCCAAAGCTTTACCTACTAATGATGCAAGGGTGGTTTGTAACTTTTTGAAATCGCTATTCGCTAGATTCGGTGTGCCTCGTGCCATTATTAGTGATCGCGGGACTCATTTTTGCAATGATCAATTTGCACGAGTCATGGCTAAGTATGGTGTCAATCATCGTCTTTCCACCGCCTACCACCCACAAACTAATGGCTAGGCTGAAATCTCTAACCGAGGATTAAAGCGAATTCTTGAACGAACCGTGGGAGAGCATCGTGCCTCATGGGCTGATAAACTTGATGATGCTTTGTGGGCTTTTAGTACCGCATACAAGACTCTGATTGGTTGTACACCATATCGTCTCGTGTACGGGAAAGCATGCCACCTCCCCATTGAGTTGGAGCACAAGGCTTACTGGGCCTTGAAGTGGGCTAATTTTGATATCAACAAAGCCGGTGACCTACGCAAGATCCAACTCAATGAGCTCAATGAACTCCGTAATGAGGCTTATGAAAATTCTTTGATCTATAAGGAAAAGACTAAGCTCATTCACGACTCCAGGATTAAAAACCGAGAGTTCCAAGTTGGAGACAAAGTTTTACTCTTTAACTCTCGGTTGAAAATCTTTTCGGGCAAGCTAAAATCTCGTTGGTCCGGCCCATTCACCATTGCCCAAATTTTTCCATATGGTACTCTCGAGCTCGCTCAACCTAATGGACCTAATTTTAAGGTGAATGGCCAACGAGTGAAGTTGTACTTTGGTGAGGACATCTCTCATGAGATGATTCCATCCCTCACCACGTTCCCCATGAACTAATTTTGGGTCGAGTCAGGCTCGTTACTCGGTTATCAAAAACAAGCGCTCCTCGGGAGGCAGCCCGAGTATCTATCCTTTTCTGTTTTAACCTCCTAAGTGTAGGGGGACCTCTATAGGTGTTTGTATTTGTGTGGTGATGTGATTACAGGGATGAATGCACTTTTGGAACCTTTTAAGAACCGTGCTCCCGTGTTATCCGAAATCCGGTTCTATCTCTCAACTATCGTGATTCAATTTTCTTTATACTCACATTTGAAATTGATCACTTTAGTCGTCTCTTCCTTAACTTGATTTAACCAACGTGCACAATGTCATAAGTGTAGGGGAGACTTTTCCCACATGCTTAAACATTGAGGACAATGTTTATATTAAGTGTAGGGGGACTTCTATCGAAGTTTTAAGTGGACTTTTCCATGAAAATGCCTTCATTTAACCGGAAAATCATCTTTTTCAACATTTTTCAAATTTTTAATTAACTTTGGCCATTTAGTCGTAATTTTTAAATTTTTATCGTTGATTTCATATGTATATATCCCGCAATAAGTCAAAAATATTAATAAAGTGGTGTAGCTAGTTTAGAAGTCTTTGACATATTAGGCCCGTTGCGATTATTTTGACTCAACCCGAATAGACTTATCCAAGTTTATTCTAGCTAGTATCCTTAACCATGTAGACCTTAATTGGTTTATTAGGCTAAGCATCCACGGGTCTCATTACTTGAGATTTTAAATTGTGGAGAACGAGAAATGATAGAGTCAATTATAAGTCGGTATTCTTGCACAAGCTCACTTGGTGTAATTGTCTGCCTATTCTCCCATCACTTGCAAATAATTTATCTGCAATAAGTAAGGTCGTACGATTTGAAAAGTTACTTAGCTTCTAGCCCAAGATCGTTTAAAAGTTGCTCGGTAATGATAAGAGTTCATAGCCAAGGCATAACTTATGAAGCGGGGCGCGAAGATTGGCGAGTCCGAAAAGGCCCTAACAAGGCATGAGGATTCCATTTTATTGCTGAAGATCCAAAGTGATGTGAAAAGCATTATTCCCAAAATCAATATGAAGGATCAAGACTTACGACGAAAAGCAATCAACTCCCATAAAGATCATGGAGAAGTCTATCCAAAAAGACCCTAACAAGGTATGAGGATAAATAGATCCAAGTTCGAAAAGGAGGCGGATCGTTGTATCTCAAAATCCCAATTAGAGATTGAAGAAATAATCATGAAGTCGTGGTCAACAAAGTTGGAGTACCCCTCAAAAGTATCCAAGTGAAGAAACTCTATTACGAAGAGAAGACCATTATCTCAAGAACGTCTCTCGAAGATATGAAGTATGAAGTACATGCCAAATATCGGCCCGAGAAAGGTCTCAAATCGTGAACCGAGTTATGCCAAGATATGAACTTTTTGATATCCCGAGAAGCAGTTTTAAGAGATTTTGTCCTTTAGCTAACTATTGATCAAATCGTCCTACTCTGCTTTCAGCCTAATAAACTATCGAAATAAGTCCAAAAATGCATCTTCATGATCATTCTAAGACAAAAATAAAATATAAGAGATACACCTAGGAATAAGGGAGCTTAAGCATTTAATTAAGCCATGTGTGTAAGTGTTTGATTTGCTAACTTATAATAACAATGATCTCGTTTTTAAGCTTAGTTTGGGGAACGTGAAACTTGAGGGTGATAAATCTTCGCAGCACCGAAGCCCTAATGTAAGTCCTTGATCTCTTTGCAAGTTATTTCCATATAGCTATTTTCAAGTGAAAATGGTTTTCTATCCTTTTGATTACTTTAAAAGTTTTAATTTCTCTTAGTACTTTAATTTTTGTTTAGTAGAATGTTAATAAGGCCAAAGTTGATTGATTATGAGAAAAGTGTAATATTGCTTTATCACTAAGCATTGCATGAGGGCATGGCAATGATTAAGTGTAGGGGATTTGATAGGTGTGAAAACACCCATCCTTTTACCACTTATTTCTGGCTAAAACGAGACCAAAACACGTATTTAATGTCATTTGTTTGGAATTATGCGTGGTTTTTGTGTTTATTGTGTTTTCAGAGTCAACTGGGTGAATATTGAAGAAAACATGGGATTGCACGGGTTTTATCGAAGAAAAAGACTCAAGACGAAGTCTATTGTCCAAGAGATGCAAAAGATTTGAAGTCATTGTGCCTATTTGAAGATTTATCGAAGAAAAGGGCCAAAGATGGAAGATTCATATATGTCGAAGAACTCGAGTCTATTAAACAAAAGATTATAAGACCAGTTGGAATTATTCACCGACACTTCTCAAAATCCAAAGTCGGAAACGTTTATTTAAAGAAACGTAAAGACTAAAGAAGAAAGAAGAAAAGAAGCCCAAAAACAAAGCCCATTTACAAGCCCACAAGCACACGCCTATAAATAGGATTTCACTTCACAATTTTGGAGTTAATTTTTTAGTTAGTTTTTTAGTTTTTCATTTCTCTAGTTTTAGAGAGAGAAAGTTCTTAACTTTCTCTCACTAAGTTTTCATCTTTCTTTCTTTCTTTTAATATTTCAAGATTAAACCTTTGTATTGTTTTCTTTCATTAATCAAGTTTAAATTCAAGCTTTTAATCTTTAATCTCTTTCTACCTTTCTTTGATTTTTAGATTGATTTTGGTACGAATTTCATTTGATCCGTGTTGTTCTTAATGATTTCGTGCTTAAAAAGTTAATCTTTTTATGCTTACTTAAGTTTTCTTACGTATAAGCTCTAAGATCTTTGTGCTTATTGGCTTATTTGTAAGTTTAGCTTATTTACTTTTTAAAAGTTTTCATACAAAGTTCATCTTTTTGTCATTTGATTTATAAGTTTGCTTATTTAAAGTTAGTAAAAGTTGTTTTTAGTGCTTATTTAATCCGTTTCAGTTTAGATTCGTGCTAGTTTTGGTGTTGGCTTATTCCTATAGCTTATTGTCTTAGCTTATATTTCGGATCAAAGGGGTAAATCGGAAAGGGTAAAACCCTTTTTCGATTGGTTTATTCCGACGAGCACACCCCCTTATTCCGATCGTTAGATCGGAAAAGGGTTTACGATTATTCCGATTAGGGTGTTTTGTGGATATTCCGATTGGGAATTATTCCGATTGGGAAGTATTCCGATTGGGGATTTTTGATTATTCCGATTGCCTCCTTCTTAGTTATTCCGATTGACCTTTCCGATTTAAGCATTCCAACGAGGTGACATTTGCACATTCCGATCAGTTACATTTTAGTGGATTCCGATTGGAGGGTTTCATATTCCGATTGTGTTGGTTTTGAGAGATATTCCGATTAGACTTCTTGTCTAACATTCCGATCAGTACTTTTTTAGACATTCCGATTGCACTTTCCGACCAAATATTCCGATCAGGTTTCGATGTGGTTTTCCGATGGTTTGAATTTCTTGTTTTTACAAAGTTTCCAAGTTCTATATTTATTAAGTGTTCTAGTATTTTTCTAATCTTTTCTTTACGTTTTCAAACATTTAGTTTTAACTTGTCAATTTAGTTTAATCTTTTAAAGCTTTAATTTTACTCTTCGACACTTACTTATTTGTTATTAGTTCAAAATAGATAAACAAACCAACACCTTTTTATTAACCAAGAACAAATCATTCCACTTTGAGATGTGACTCAATTCGAGAAGATACCGAGACTTAATCTGAACCCATAGCAAATCTCAGTTATCAGGAATCCATAATAACGTGCATGTTTTCATGGATCGTAAAATTATATGTTTATATGATTTTATGTGCTACGTGATTATTTGATTCAATAAATCTAGAATTAGGTAAGACTTTTGTATGAATATAAAGACCTAGATTTGATGATTATTAAATAAATCGTATGCATGTGGCTATTTGATTCATTTATTACACATATAAATTATTATTATGTGTTTATGATTTAGTTTTTTATACTTGTTTATATTAAAATTATTGAATTGTTGTAAACAAGGGTTTTTTTTATGAAAAGAAATAATATGGACTAAATCATATTAAAATAATGATTTGTTAGAAATTTAATTACATAAGATTACGTTGATTGGTGAATTACAATAATAATCTAACGGCCTACTCCTTTTTACAAACTATAAAGTGAGTTTAACGCACTGTTGGTCATGTACCCGGTTAAGGAAGGAGGTGTTATGCCTTTAGTCGCTGACCAAATTCCCGGCTCGCCTGTGCGTCAAATTGAAATTACCTACGATTATTAATTGAGTTATACCTTAAGGTTGATTTACCACAAATTCACATCCGAAACATAACGAATAAGGGTATTGCTTTGTGCGTAGCCGAGTTCTAACAAAAATACGTTGTGAATAGTTGTGGGTAAATTCTTTAATTCATTTAACCAATACCTCAACATAATTTATGTAGAAATTTAGTCTCGTGGAAAAGTTTACTAAATGTTTTATTAAACTTATGCTATAGAGATTGTATGCATGCTTCTCCATACATTGATTTTGAAATCAAAACTTATACCCTTATAAATTTAAGTTGAATGCTCCTAATTGACGAACACTGAAATTACTTCGTCATCAAATGAGATTTTTGGGTGATGTTGTGATGGAGAGAAAACCGGTTGTAGAATGAGAATTCGTATGATGGTTTTATGTTACTCGGATTAGACGACTTAATTAAGTTACTCAGTGATATTTGGAAACTTAATGCATTCAGAAGGGATGAAACATGTTTACAATGCAAAATGTTTTTTTGGCAATGTAAATCCCTTAAATATCTAGAAATTGAAAATTGTTTGTCAATTGAATTATTCGACAAGTCGCTATGTTGAATACATTCATTACTAGCAGATCAACTGATGTAATGGATTTATGTCAATATAGTTCTATAATTCAAGGAAAATAATATGGTTTTATACCAGGGTAATTTTTATTTTCTTGAAAGTATTTTGTTATCAAAAATACTAATATTTGAACTTATTTCTATAGAAATGGCTCAACCCACCAATAACACTATAAGTTCTGCGTTCAAAGCTTTCTTTGAACGGTCTGAACTTACTGGCCCAGACTTCCCTGATTGGTATCGCTCGCTAAGAATTGTCTTGAGAGCAGCGGGTACAATCGATATCTTGACTACTCCCTATCTGGAGGATCTTGCCGAAGGAGCATCTGATGCGCAAAGGCTTGAACACGCTGCTAATATTAAGAAGTACTCTGAGGTGGCTTGCTTAATGCTAGGAAAAATGGCTCCTCCACTTCAACAGAAGTATGAGCTATTTTCACCTAAGCGAATGCTTGATTAGCTCAAGGCTATGTTCGAGAAGCCGCAAGCTGTGGAGATATACGACTTGGTAGATGCTTTGCATAGCTGCAAGCAAGCTCTAGGAAAGTTTATAAGTGCCCATTACTTAGAGATGAGGGGTTATATGGAACAGCTCATTGCACTAGGACAACCCTATGATCATAATATGGCTATCAACTTGATCAATAGGTCCCTTAACAAGGACTTCAAATATTTCGTTAGAAACTATAATATGCATTGCACGGGGAAGACAGTTAATGATTTGCATGCAATGCACATTGACTATGAAAAGGGGTTGAAAGACAAGGCATCTACCGCTACGCCTTCTGTACTAACCATACAAAAGGGTAGAGTGATTAAACCAAAACCCCAAGCGAATAAGAAGAAAGGCAAAGGCAAGGGTGATAAGGGCAAACAAGTTGCGACTTATTCGAAACCTAAGCAGAACTTTTTCAAGAAGAATATATCTCAGAAGGATGAGACTTGTCACCATTGCAAGGCAAGTTGTCACTGGAACAAGAATTGCCCTCTTTACCTCAAAGAATTGGGAGAAATAAAGAAGAAGTCTGAGCAGAGCACTGCAGCTTCAGGTACTTTATTTATAATTGAATTGTTCATTTTAACATACAAATTAAATTCCTGGGTATATGATACGGGATGCGGTATTAACATTTGTAATACGCTGCGGGGATTTAATCTGGAAAGGAAGCTTTCCAATGGGGAACAATTTCTGCAAAGTGGGCAATGGCGCACAAGAAGCGGTTGAAGCTATAGGAACATTTAATCTAGTTTTATCTTCGGGTTTAGTACTGAGTTTAAATGATTGTCATTATGCACCTACAATTGTTAGGGGTGTTATTTCCTTTTCTTGTTTGTTAAATAATGGATTCTGTTAGCCTCAAAATATTGAGTCAAACAAGAATGCTCGGTCATATGTTTATGATGTATCGTACATTAGAACATTGTAATAGGTAGTAGATTAGTCGTGTTATACGGGCTTAACTTTAGGCTAAAGCTCATTCATAAGTAACCAAAGCCCAAAAGGAAAGCCCAACCTATTATACTAAAGTTCATTCATAACTAACTAAAGCCCAAACAAGAATGCTCGTGCATATTTATATTATGTATCGTATATTAGAACGTTGTAATAGGTAGTAGATTAGTCGTGTTATAGTCCATAAACAAGCCCGCATGTGGTTGGACTATATATACCCTTCCTAGCATGTTAGGAAGGGTGTTGGTCACTTTCATTTTTCACTCTCTAATTTAATTCTCCAAAAGTTCCAACCATTTTCTCTCTACTTTCTCTCACTACTTTCTCTCTCTAGAATTCATCTTTTATCTACCTTTCTTTCTTGTTTAATCATCACAAATATGGGACAACAATTGGTATCAATCGCCATGGGGTAGTTTTATGATTGGTTGTTGTGTTTTCATTTGATTCGTTTGATTTGATCCTTATTTCATCTCTTGAATTCAATATCTTTTGTGTTTTCCATGCTCTAAATCTTGATATAAATCTTCTACATAGTTGTGGTAGGGATTTGGTTGCTTTCGGTTGGTTAAAATCATGGATTTCTTGTCAAAAATCTCATTTTTTACCTAAACTTTCGGAACTGCACAGTTATTCCGACGGAGTTCCATCGGAAAAGGGTTTTATATTCCGACAGTTATTCTGACGGAATTCCATCGGAAAAGGGCTTCTTATTCTTACAGTGATTCCGATAGTGATTCTGACAGCTTTTATTCCGACAGTGATTCTGATAGTGATTCCGATAGAAATATTTCGACAGTTATACATTCCGACAGCATTCCGACACTACATTCTAACAGACATTCTGACAGAGTATTTCGACAGCTATTCCGACAGACATTCCGACAGAGTATTCCGATGGACATTCTGATAGCACATTCCGATGGACATTCTGATGCTATGTTTAGCTAAATTTTGTTCGAGTATTTTTTAGACTTAGTCACCATCTAGATTAGTTTCAGAATATCATTTACAAGAAGATTAAAAAAAAAAGATTTAAAATTTTCCCGTCAAGTAAATTCAAATTTTTTCCATACTAGTTTTAGGACATTTCTAGCTCAATTTCAAAATTTAGCGATACAAATTTTTTTCGGTCTACCATTTTATCGGACTGCGGAATTTATTGTCGAGCTGAAGAAAAATTACAATTTTCGGAATTTAAACAACAACAACAATCACAACACACCTACTTACGATCCTTTTTCACTTCAACATTTTAAAACTTCTCAAGATGGATTCTACTACAGAGTATCGTGTGACGAAGAATAACATCATGGTGGCGGGAAATAAAGAGTTACCACCAATGCTTGTGACTGGTCGATATTCACAATGGCAATCATGTTTTCTTTGATGCATTGAGGCAATGTATTAACAATGGACCATATGTTTCTCAGATATCACTGTTCCTCATACACCAGCCATAGACGCTACTCCAGAAGTACCCGCAACCACAAGAAAAGAAACTTTATCTGATCTTACACCAGAGAAGCGTGCTTGATATGATGCAGAAAAAGAAGCGATCTATATGATTCTAAGTGTAATTGAAGATGATATTTATTCCACGATTGATGCATGTCCTACGGCACAAGAAATGTGGACGGCTATTGAACGCTTGCAACAAGGAGAATCACTCAACAAGCAAGATGTTGAAACAAACTTGTTTTGGAATTTTGGTAAGTTTACTGCATTGGATAAAGAATCAATTGAGTCTTATTATTCATGAGTCTACAAGATGATGAACGATATGACAAGAAACAACTTGGAGGTCTCCACCATGCAAGTCAATGTGCAATTTCTTCAGCAACTTCAACCAGAGTGGACACGTTTTGTTACTTTGGTGAAACAACAGAAGCAGTTAGACAAGGTAAACTATCACACTCTCTTTGATATCTTGAAACAATTTCAGCATGAGGCAAACGAAATTCGAGCTAAACGAGTTGCAAAGACGGCTAATTCACTAGCTCTAGTGTCTACCACTCAAGATCATCGATCTCGTACTCCAAAGTCATACTCCATTCAATCATCCTCACCACGATATTCCACATCATCCAAGTCTTCATCCTCCACAAGATCACGCGGCAAAGAACCAAGAGCACCATCTGAGTCATCATCTGAAGAGGATAGTGATGAAGATCAAGCTCAGAAGAATCAGGAGATGAAACAACAAATTGATTTCATCATGAAGACCTACCAAAAAATCTTCAAACCCACCAACAACAATCTTCGAACATCATCTAACACAAAGCACCAATATGTTGAGAGTCCTCCAAGGTATGACACACGTCGACGTGGTGAAAGTCCTTCTAGGTATGATATACGTAATCCAACACATGTTGAGGGTTCTGCAAGGTATGATCGGCAAACTGCCAAGTATGATACTCAGAGGATTGCTGCTGGTACCGGGAATAGGGAATCTGTTGGAACGCAAGTGGTTCAACAAAGTGGTATTCAGTGCTATAACTGCCAAGGTTATGGGCATATGGCAAAGGAATGTAGAAAGCCGAAACGGGTTAGGGACTCTAGATAAGATGGAAGCAGGGGTCAAATTGTCGGCTGAGGAAGGAGCAATGCTTGATGACACTAGTGATAAAGCCTCTGACCAAGAATTAGAAGCACATTACTCGTACATGGCAAAGGTTGAAGAAGTTCTCAAAGTCACTGAAGATGACAATGGCCCTATCTTTGACACTGAGCCACTTGATAAGGTACACACCACTAACGAATATAATGTGTTTGGTGATATTCATGAGCATAGTGAGCTACCCAATGCCATTAATGACACATGTATGATGGAAACGGTTGATAGTAATACCACACCTGATTCATCAGACATGTGCAATAATGAGTTTGAGGATGATCAACATGCAAATGAGTATGATGATGAGGAGCATGTCGCGCTTGCTAATTTAATTGCTAGTTTGCAAAAAAGATGTCAATGAAACTAGAAAGAGTCAAAAGAAATTAAAAAAGGCAAACACAGCGCTCACTCAAAACTTTGAAGAATGCAAAGCCGCTCTAACTAAATCTAATGAGACCCTTGAAAGTTATAGTGTTGAGCTTCTTCAAAATACTAAAGAGCTTGAGGGTTACAAGGGTAGTGCGTTAAAAAGTCAAAAGGACGACCTTGAAAAGAAATACAACGAAACTCTTGAGTTGTTAACCAAAGAGAAACGTCAATTTAATGTTTTATTAACGGATGAACGTCAAAAAACGTACCTTGCTACCACCAAAGTTAACGAACTTGAACAACGATTTTAAATGAATAACACCGACTCTGCTAAAATTCTTGAGGTTAAGAAACAAGAGGTTGAAACGTTAAAACAAGATTTCAAAAGTCGACATGAAAAAGATATTGAAAAAGTAACGGAACTAGAGGCAGAAATCGAATTTTGAAGAAAGTTGTTTATAAAACGCATGACTCTATTCAAACCGTTAGAATGCCAGCACCTCCGTCTATGTTTAAGGGTCAAGCTAGCTTTGCAAGTCCTAATTATCTTGCCCAAGCTCAAGCTGCGAACCCGCGCCTTTATATGGATGAGTCCGAATGGACCGATCCTGAATATCCTCTTGGTAATGATGAGACATCCCTTTGGGAAGAGGAGAGTAGATCACCAGTCAATAAAGAGTTTTTGAAACCATATAATTATGCGTATGAAAATAGTCTTTATGGTATTTTCACTCCACAAAAACAAAAGTCTCGTGAGCAATTTTTTCTCGAAAGCAAACAAAGAAGAATCTAATGGAAGAAAGTTTTTGACAATAAGAAAACAAACGTTTCTAAGTTCATGAACTACTTGCCTCTTGATGCTTCTAAAAGCAAGAGTAGCAGACATTTGGGTTTCTACAACATTACATTGATAATATTAAATCCATTGTTGACAATGAATGGAAACAACGAGAAAATGACGAATGGAAAAAACCAATTCCTCAAGATATAACTATGCTTATCAAACAAATCTTATTACCGAACAAGACCACATTAAAAGAAAATATTCTTGAATTTGAAAGATTAATTCGGTCTGAAATGTTTGATGATTTAAATTATGTTGAGTCTTGAGAAAGAAATTGACGATCTTTAAATGGACAAGTCCGTTTTTTTAGATGAATATGATTTACTCTTAGAAGAATGTCTCTCCAAATATATTTTGTGTGTCACTCTTCAATCTTTTGCTGATATCGATGAATATTCTGATGTTGCATGCAAATATCTTGATAAGATCAAAGAGTGTGAGCGTCTTGAAATTGAGCTTTCGAAACGTAAAGAAAATGTTGATAAAAAGGCTTTTAAGTTACTTCAACACAAAACTGATATCCTTCAAAAACATTGTCATTCTCTTGAACTTGCTTTGCAAAAAGACATCAGAAAAGGTCCAACTAACAGTAAATTGCAAGAAAAACTTTCCCAAATGTGTCGAGAAATGAATGAAAAAAGTTTTGAAATTAAAGAGTTGAAAGCTCAGTTACAAGACAGGGAAATAACGATTGAGAGTTTAAGAAACTCGTTGCTAAGATGGGTGGGAAAGTTGTGGAACCTAGTGTTAAGAAATTTGTTGTTAGGTAACCCAATGCCTATAAAGTGAATAGATCCTCTATCTTGGGAAAACCATCTGCCTTCTCAAATTCCTCTTTGCAAAACCTGTGTTTTTCCCCAAGATGGATGGAAAGGAAAGGTTACCACATAATTAACCCATAAGTAACACTCAAGCACCAAGCGTTAAGCACAATAACGTGATTAAACAAGGGATGTATAGAATGACCACTAAACCCACAAACAAAGTTAGTCACTTGCCTCAGACTTCTAGAAACACTAATAGCGTGTGTCTTTTACTACAGGAGTAGTCCCCACTGATAGTGTTAGCCGGCCTCAGCTTAAGAGCACTCGCATGAATGAAAAGGTTTGGCAAAACAAAAGCCAAGGGAAGATTAAGAAAGTAGAAGACCACCCTAGAATTTTTAATGTTTCTAAGAATAAAACGTCTGTAATCGCGTGTAATGAAGATTTGAATGATTCGGCTTTGAATGCTTTGAATGTTAAGTTTGTTTGTGTGAAATGTGGAAAGTGTGCTAATTCTAATCATGCTATGTGTGTTTTGAATAATGTAAAAGGCGTAGATACTAGAACTAAGAAGCAAACTGTGATGCCTATTAGTGCTAGAAAACCCAAACGCAAAGTGAACTATTCTGGTGCAACCCCCCTGAGAAAAGTATTGCATCAGACTCCACCACTAAGAACCCTAGAAGCAAAATTAGGGAATTATTTGAGTCTACGAGCAAATCTTGGAAATGGTGGTTTGCTAATCAATGTCCTCCAGGATATAAATGGATGCCTAAAGTTAGGACAGAAAATAATACGACGAGTGTTAGTATGCCTTTAAATGTTGCTAAGGACACTAATGATTCTGAAATCACAACTAACGTGGTATCCAATTTAGCAAATGCTCCATCGTGTTCTAATTCTTCTGCAGGTGATACAAATAATTCTCTTCATACTGGACTCCGGATGCACAAGCACATGACGGGGAATCTCAAGCTTCTAATTAACTTCGTGGAGAAGAACCTGGGTATGGTCCGATTCGGAAATGATCAATTTGCACCGATCCTAGGATATGGAGATTTGGTTCAAGGGAATATAACGATAAAAAGGGTATACTACGCCGAAGGTCTCAGTCATAATCTTTTCTCGGTTGGTCAGTTTTGTGATGCAGATTTGGAGGTTGCTTTCAGAAAGAAGACATGCTTTCTTCGTGATTATAATGGGAATGACTTACTTACCAGTTTACGGGGTACTGATCTTTACATAATTTCACTTCAAGACACAACTTCCTCAACTCCAATTTGCTTCATGGTTAGAGTTTCAACGACTCAGGCATGGTTATGGCATCAACGTTTATCTCATCTCAATTTTGATACCATCAACTTGCTTTCCAAGAAAGATATTGTGAGAGGCCTTCCAAGCTTGAAGTTCATCAAGGATCATCTTTGTTCTTCTTGTGAGCTCTGCAAAGCTAAACGGAGTAGTTTCAAGATAAAGACTACAACAAGCTCAAAAGGACGGTAAGATCTTCTTCATATCGATTTGTGTGGACCCATGCGTGTTCAAAGCATCAATGGGAAGAAATACGTTATGTAATTGTCGATGACTACTCAAGGTACACATGGACACACTTCTTGAGGTCCAAGGATGAAACACCTGAGGTTCTCATTAACTTCCTTAAGTTGATACAACGTGGTCTTCAAGCTCAAGTAAAAGTGGTACGTACTGACAGAGGCACATAATTCTTGAATTCAACTCTGAAGAATTATTTTGAAGCCAAAGGGATTGAACATGAAACATCTATTGCTCGAACACCCGAACAAAACAGTGTTGTTGAAAGACGAAACCGTAATTTAGTTGAGGCTGCTCGAACACTATTATCCGCTTCAAAACTACCATTATACTTTTGGGCCGAAGCCGTGTCAACCGCATGCTACACACAAAACCGATCCTTAATTATTCCTAGACACGAAAAGACACCATATCACATAATTCATGATCGAAAACCTTCACTCAAACACCTTCACGTTTTTGGATGTACGTGTTACATTATTCGAGATGGTGAAAATCTGGACAAGATGAAAGAGAAAGGTGATGCATGCATTCTAGTGGGATATGCAACTCAGTCTAAGGGATACAGAGTGTACAACAAGAGAACAAAATTGATAGTCGAGACTATTCATATCAGATTTGATGAATTGCATGAAATGGCACTTGAACAAAACAGTTTAAGTCCCGATCCACAACGACATAAGACTTATCTGCACAACCGCACGGAACTCGGAACTCAAAACCACAACAATGAATCGTAAAGTTCAAAGTTGGTTCCGTCTAATATGCATACGTTTTATCAACAACATCCTTCAACACATCATTGGATCTGAGAACATCCTTTGGTTCAAGTAATTGGAAACCCTTCACAGCCTGTTCGTACAAGACGACAACTAGCCACCGATCGTGATGTTTGTATGTTCACACTCGCCGTGAGTACAGCTGAACCAAAAAACATCAAAGAAGCCATGGCTGATCATGCTTGGATTGAGTCGATGACGGATGAACTTCAACAATTTGAAAGACTTAAAGTCTGGGAACTTGTTGACAGACCATACGATGTGATTCCATTAAATCTTTGATGGATCTGGAAAAACAAGATGGATGAAGAGAACACGATCATCAAGAATAAATCTAGGCTAGTGGCTAAAGGGTATGGCCAGAAAGGGGGTATCGATTTTGAAGAATCATTTGTACTAGTAGCTCGAATGGAAGCGGTCAGGATTTTCCTTGCTTATGCTGCACATAAGGGATTCATTGTCTATCAAATGGACGCAAAGACGGCGTTTCTTAATGGTCCTTTGAAGGAAGAAGTCTATGTCACACAACCGGAAGTATTCGTCAATCCTCATTATCCTGACAAGGTGTATCGTCTCCACAAAGCACTTTATGGACTCAAGCAAGCTCCAAGGGCGTGGTACGACAAGCTCATAAAATTTCTGGTCTCCAAAGGTTTCTCAAAAGGTTCCATTGATCTAACTTTGTTCACTTACAAATATGGGGATGACATTTTGCTTGTGCAGATTTATGTTGATAACATTATTTTCGGGTCTACAAACCCAAAACTTTCAAAATGGTTTGAAAAAGTAATGCACAACAAATTTGAAATGTCAATGATGGGCGAACTAAAATTCTTTCTGGGAATTCAAGTTCACCAATCCCCAGGTGGTATCTTTATTAACCAAGCTAAGTATTGTCAAGAGATAATCAAAAATCATGGTATGACTTCATGTGACACCGTTGGGACACCATTATCAACCACATCGCTAGGTGCTGACTTGGGGGAAATGCCATAGATCAAACGATATATCGTTCCATGATCGGTTCCCTCATGTACTTGACAGCAAGCAGACATGATATTTCAGATGCTACGTGTTATTGTGCACGATATCAAGAACGACCCACTGAAAAGCACCTCAAGGAGGTTAAACGGATCTTTCGGTACCTAAAAAATACCATTCATTGGGGACTCTGGTATCCGAGGGAAACCGGTTTCTTTCTAACGGCCTATTCAGATTCTGATCATGCAGGGTGTCTTGTACACAAAAAAGTACTTCTTGTGGTGCACAATTTCTAGGTCAAGATAAGCTTGTGGGATGGTCTTCCAAGAAGCAGGATTGCACGTCACTTTCATCAGCCGAAGCGGAGTATGTGTCTCTATCTGCGTGTTGTGCTCAAGTTCTTTGGATGAGAACACACCTCACGGATTATGGCTTCCACTTTGATAAAGTACCTATGTATTGTGACTCAAAGTCGGCTATAGCCATCTCCTGCAATCCGGTACAGCATTCCCGCACGAAACACATCGATGTCAGATACCACTTCATAAAGGAACAAGTTGAACGAGGTATCGTTGCACTATACTTCGTGGGAACGGATTGCCAATTAGCCGAATTGTTTACGAAAGCTCTGTCGAAACCTCGTTAGGCAAATTGGTATGAGATGTTTGACTCCAGTAGACCTGTAGATTCTGGCAAAGGTGCCTGCTTGATTTATCTATCAAACATCTACTTGTAAATATTTTTGAAAAAGCAAAATACAATAATATAAAACATATAAAAACAAAACACAAAATTAAAAATCTTTCAAAATCCAAAAATATTCTTCTCGACATGTCTTTCAGTATCGATAATATGGACGTGCGTAGAAATGTCGCTCAATAACGACACACTATCTTTATGGTCTTGCCAGAACATTCAGAGTGATATTCATTAATAATCACAGTGACGAATGGAAATCCTTCTAGCGTCAACCTCAAACAGCGCTATGGTAGGTGACTTGTGATATTCTTATGAATCAAGCTTGTGTCAACTGGAAAGCAACAATGGTAAGATTCTTCATGAATCACACTTGTTCCAGGAATTTGAATTGAAGACTTTAATCAAGCGGATATTTATCCAATTGATTCACTCTTTATGTTCACAGTCTTGCTTTGAGACGGTCGAGTAAGAGAACGGCTAGTACAGCCGCGAAACTCTGTCAAGGAGACTCTTATCACAGGTACGGTATTTAATATCGTATAACGATCTTCACTGACCGGAGGTAAAACTCTACCGATTTATGATGAATGTCAAAGCCATTCAGTCAGTGTCTATGTTTTGTCTCGAGAAGGTGGCATCACAGTGTACTCAGCAAAGTCAAAGATTCAAAACCACATACTCATGCTTGAAGATATATTCAATAATTAATAGTGTGATCATGTGGATGAAGACACAAGATCTCAAGATGGCAAAGACAAGTCAAGGATGATTTGAAGATCTCAAAATCAAAAGACAAAGTCGAAAGATAACGACAAAGGCTCAAAGATCACAACATGAAGAAAAAAGACTACTATTACACGTTCAAGACTCATTTATGGCGAGATTAGTAATCTATACAAATCTCCAAATGACAAAGGGTAATGACCTCTCATAAAGGGTAATGACCTCTCATTGGGGGAGATTGTTAGCCTCAAAATATTGAGTCAAACAAGAATGCTCGGTCATATGTTTATTATGTATCGTATATTAGAACGTTGTAATAGATAGTAGATTAGTCGTCTTATACGGGCTTAACTTTAGGCTAAAGTTCATTCATAAGTAACTAAAGCCCAAGAGGAAAGCCCGGCCTATTAGACTATAGTCCATAAACAAGCCCGCATGTGGGTGGACTATATATACCCTTCCTAGCATGTTAGGAAGGGTGTTGGTCACTTTCATTTTTTTCACTCTCTAATCTAATCCTCCAAAAGTTCCAACCATTTTCTCTCTACTTTCTCTCACTACTTTCTCTCTCTAGAATTCAACTTTTATCTACCTTTCTTTCTTGTTTAATCATCACAAATATGGGACAATAGATTCGTTCACACGATTGATAATAATGGAATTTCAGTTTGGAAAAATGGAACTTTCTATTTTAATGCAATTTCTATGAATGGTGTGTTTGAAACAGACATGCATGATAATGAATCCAAGAACAATAAATCTATATTTAGCATGAGTAAGAAGAGAAAGTTTGACAAGAACTCTTCTTATCTTTGGCATTATAGACTTGCTCATATTGGGAAGACTCGTATACAAAAGCTTCAACGTGAAGGTCTTTTGGAAAATATCAATGATGAATCATTCGATAAATGTGAGTCTTGTATCTCTGGAAAGGTGACCAAGAAACCTTTTAATAGCAATATTGAAAGAGCTACTGATCTACTTGGACTTATATATACTGATGTGTGTGGACCACTTAGACATACGTCAAGGAAAGGTGCTAGCTACTTCTTAATATTTACGGATGATTATAGCCGTTATAGTTATGTTTATTTACTTAAGCATAAACATGAGGTATTTGAAACATTCAAACTGTTTAAAGCAAAAGTAGAACTGCAATTATGGAAGAAGATTAAAGCTCTTCTTTCTGATAGAGGTGGTGAATATTAAGTCAAGAGTTTATAGATTATCTAAGTGAGAATGGAATTGTTCAGCATCTTACTTCTCCCTATACTCCACAACAACATGGTGTATCCAAAACGAGAAATCATACATTATTGGATATGGTGCGATCTATGTTTAATCTTACAATTTACCTTTATCCTTTTGGGATTATGCTTTAGAGTCTGTTGTTCGCATTTTAAATATGGTTCCCACAAAGAAGGTCGACAAGACACCATATTAATTATGGCATGGCAAGAAGCCATATTTGTCTTATTTAAAGGTCTGGGGTTGTGAGGCGTATGTGAAACGTGAATCGAATGACATACTCCAACAACGATCTGTAAAATGTATCTTTGTAGGATACCCTAAGGAAACTATGGGTTGCTACTTTTATTATCCACCTGAGAACAAAGTGATTGTTGCTAGGTATGGAGACTTCCTTGAATCTGATCTTGTAAATCAACAATTCAGTGGGAGAAATTATGATCTTGAAGAGAGTCATTTAGATACATTACCTTATGAAAACACTAGCGATGTAATTCTTGTAGAATCAGAAAGTCTGGTGGTTCCACCGGAATTAGTTCCTCTACGTAGATTCAAAAGGATTAAAAGCATAAATAGCAATATATGTCTTAACATAGAGGATGATGATGAGTTAGGGGATCCTGGTGAACTTGCTAATTATAAATCCGTCATACTTGATCCTGAGAAGGATAAGTGGATGGTTGCTATTGATGAGGAAATGAAATCCATGAAAGTAAATGATGCTTGGATTCTTGTAGAACCACCACCGAATGCTAAAGTAGTGAGACATAAGTGGATATCCAAGAAGAAAACCGACATGGATGGAAAAGTACAATCCTATAAAGCTCGTTTAGTAGCTAAAGGTTTTACTCAAACTATTGGCGTAGACTACGAGGAGGCTTTTTCTCCTGTAGCAGACTTAAGAGCTATTAGGATTCTCATAGCTATAGCAGCATACTATGACTATGAGATATGGAAAATGGATGTTAAAACTGCCTTCTTGAACGGTCGCTTAGATGAAGACATCTATATGCAGCAACCAGAAAGGTATGTTGATCATGAGAATCCAGGACATGTGTGCAAACTTCAAAGGTCCATTTAAGGTTTGAAGCAAGCATCACGTCAACAGAATAAAAGATTTGATGAAGAAATCAAAAAGTTTGGATTTGTTTAGAATCGTGATGAGCCATGTGTATATCGAAAATCTAGTGGGAGTGATGTAGTATTCCTAGTCCTATATGTTGATGACATATTAATCATGGGAAGTAACACTCCAAGACTTAAATTTGTTAAGGATTATCTTGGTAAATGTTTTTCAATGAAGGATTTAGGAGAAGCTGCATACATTCTGGGAATTAAGATCTATCGGGATAGGAAAAGACGGTTAATTGATCTATGTCAAGATGCTTATATATATAAGATTTTAAAGAAGTATAATATGCATAATTCCAAGAAAGGTTTTCAACCTATGGAAGTTAAGCATAATCTGAGTCATGAGATGGATGCATCAAATCCTTATGAGGAGGTATACATGCAGAAGGTGCCTTACGCTTCGGCTGTAGGATCTATAATGTATGATGTTAGATGCACAAGGCCTGATGTGGCGTTTGCTCAGAACTTGGTCAATAGATACCAACAGAATCCAGGGAGCTCCACTGGATTGCTGCTAAACATATTCTAAAGTATTTAAGGAGTACGAAAGATATGTTTTTGGTATATGGAGGAAAACCAGACACATAACTGAATGTGACAGGTTTCTGTGATACGTCCTGGCAATGTGATAAAGACGATACGAAGTCTCAGACGGGTTACGTTTTTGTTATCAATGGAGGAGCAGTTGACTGGAAGAGCAAGAAACAGACAACAATTGCAATGCATGCTACTCAGCCTGAGTACATGGCTGCTTCAGAAGCTGCAATGGAAGCTGTTTGGATTAGGAAATGTATTGAAGATCTTGGAGTGATGCCTTCAATTAAAGAACCTATAGATATGTATTGTGACAATTATGCCGCAATAATATTTGCCAATGATCATGGAGTCATGAAGGGCGCCAGACACTTTATGCGTGGACATCACTACGTCCGAGAACAAGTTGAAGCTCATGAAATCAAATTGATAAAATTTCACATAGGTGATAACGTAGTTGATCCTTTAACTAAGGCTTTGCCTAGACCAAAGGTAGTTAAGCATGCCAAGGCGATTGGGCTGCAACTAGATAGCGAACTCATGCAATAAATATGTGATTAGTATTTGGATAAAGGATGTTATGACATTATTATATAATAAAATAAAGATTGGGTTTCATTTATTCCTATTGTTTAATAAGTGTATCCTATTTTACATGTTTTAGTCCATGAATAAGTTGTTATGTTAAATGTCCGTTGTCGATTAATAATATGGGAATATTATTAAATTAAGACAAATCCAAATAGCGATAGAGTATACTTGAAAGTATATTGATCGATTTTGGAGGATATTCGATGAATTGAATGTTGGACTTATCCCAACTATATGTTTTTACTTTATGGATCTTTGTCATCAAGTAAAACGTAAGTAGTTATCCTTAGACTTAAGATACCAGGAAACTGTTGTGAATCTAGTGCATCTCTGTGGAATAATCTAACGCTAAACGTAACTGGTAGCTATAAGGATTATTTTTGGAAGTGTTGCAAAATTCATAAGTTTTGCTCGTAGTCAATATGGAATTTATTTCCTCCAATTTTGTTTTGGAGTTTAATACAACTGGGCCCCTCGTGGGATTAGTAATATGTCTGTGTGGCCACACCCAAATTTGTTTTGGTAATCTTTCAGAATCTGTGAATGAGAAACAGAATGGTTAATGAAAGGAATGACTGAGATCCATATCCTTATTAACGTTGTATTAGAAATAAAAGGATAATAATAACGATGCAGAATCGTTAAAAGGTTTTGTCCAGGAAACCTTACTCGAGTTGTACTAGAGACATTGCTAAGTGTAACTAGACACTAGTCAATGTAATGACGATATTCAAAATATATCCAAGTGGGAGTTGTTAGTTTATGGACTTATATTTAATAGTCGTGTGATAGGATCGAACTCGAGATTATGGGATTGCACACAATACGTAACGAGTTAATTTATTTAATAAATATATTTATTATATTTTTTAAATTAAACCGAGCAAATAACTTATAACTTTAACGATCGTTAATTAGTTAATAGTTAAGTATTAACGAGTGTTAAAATAATATATAGTAAGAGGAATAAAAAGGAAGAAGGACGGAAGGTTCCGGAACACCCCACAAGGAGGTGTTCGTCGGCTGGTTAGGGCTCCAAGGGGGGAGGAAAAAGTTGCCTCTTATTTACTTTGGCTACATTGGATTTTAAGCCTATAAATACACCTCCTTACCCCTCATAATCTTCATAACCTGAATCATCTCCTCTCCTCTCTCTTGGGTCGATCACAAGATTACACCACGAAGGGGTTTTCGGTTGGTTTTCTTGGTTGACCGATTGTGTTGATAATCTAGTCCTAGCCCCTCTCTAGGGTTGTTGGGTAGATTATTTACAAGCGTTGTAGCTCGGTTTTCACGTGATAGAATCACGGTTAGCTCGTTGTATTACGTGTGCACAAGATCGTAATATAGTCTTACTTTTGACTATATCTTGGTATATTACGGTATAAACCCGAATTGGTAATTCGTTCTTTGTCTTGTGGATTTGCTTTAGCGTAAAGGTATGTAACCCTAATTTGATTAATTATAATTGTGTTATTATTATGATCTTGTTAAATCGCTTCCGCTATATGTGCTTTGGCTCGTTTAGGGTTTTAAATCATTGTTATGATATTAATAAACCTTCACTCCCATGGTGAGTTACATCACGATCATACTCCCAAGGTCTACCCAACAACAAGTGACAAGCATCCATAGGTATCACATCACACCAAAGATTATCCTTATAAGTTGTTCCTATAGAAACCGGAACTTGGACATACTTGGAAACTGATATCTCCCCACCCTTTTTAAGCCACTATAACTTATATGGTTTGGGACGATTTTCCTTTTTCAACCCTAATTTATGGACTGCTTCTTCAGCTATCAAGTTATCACAACTACCTGAATCACATACAAAAGTGCAAACCTTACCCATAATGGTACAAGTTGACTAAAAGATGTTGTGTTGTAGCCAATCATCACCATCAGCTTTAGGTGTTAAGCAGGAGCGCATAACCACTAAATTCACCCCTACATCTCTAGACACATACTCCTCCTCATACTCAGGTTCTTCATCATAGACTGCGTCTCCCACGTAATCATCATAAGCCACATCATCATCTTGCTCAGGATTAATAAATAATGGCCTCTTCCCAGCCTTCTTACACTCCGACTTTCGGTGACCAGGTTCACAACAGCTAAAGCATTTGAACCCACCACTGCCGGTCGCTTTAGTAACTGATCTAGTATTATGAACAACTGCTTTAGCCTGACTTGGGGCAAATAGAGATGCCGTATTACCCCAACTAGAAGAACCTGTTATTGCAGGAATGAACTCCCCACTCGTCGGTTCTGCTTCTCAAAATTCAGTGCACGCTGATATGCTTCAGAAAGTGTTATCGGATCAAACATGTCAACAAAATCAATGATCTGACTCTTAAACCACCAATGTATCGAGAGACAAGTTGATCACCTGTCTCTTGAATGTCATTCCTTGCAATTAACTAGTAAAATTCGGTTGTATAATCTGCAATAGACTTGGCCCCCTATATCAGATTCTATAACCACTGGTACATCATTCGCTGGTAGTTATGAGGAATAAAATTATCCCTCATGACCTTCTTCATCTTATGCCAACTTGTGATCTTTTACTTCCCAACTCTGTTCCTCGTCAGTTTCAATTGTTGCCACCACGCGGATGCCCTACCACGTAACTTGGTAGCGATCAACGAAACATTTTTGTTTTCTAGAAATTCTTTGAATTCAAATACTTCTTCAACATCAACAAGACAATCAATGAACTCATCATTATTCCCCCTGCGCTCTCTTATTCGCCGCCCTACTGATTGTTCATCAGCAGGCGAACCATCACCAAACGATTTTTCTTTCAAATCTGCATCTTCAACCTCATGATGGCGATTACTAGGCCTCCTATTTCTCATCAAATTGTTCATCTGGTCGGTCAATTGATCAACAATTTGATCGAATCGCTCCTCCATTCTGTCCATCATACGCTGCTCAAATTCCTGCTCATTCACATCATGAATAGGCCTAGTTCTCCTTGGAGGCATCTTGATCAGGAACCAGGCTCTAATACCAACTGATGTAGACTAAAAAACAAAGTAACAAAGATAAGTAATTGGATCTGTTGATTCAAAAAGAATGCCAGGAACAATTCTGCTAATAATCGTTGATTTTGAAGAATGCCTAAAAATTAGGGTAAAACACGAAAACTCAATGGCCAGTGGTTTAACTTTTATTAAACTGATAACTGTCTTGCTAGGGTTATAGCGGATTCATTAAATAATGACTGCAAACAAAGAAAAACCCTTAAAATCTAACAGGTTGGACCGTAGCCCAAAGACAAAGTCCAACTGAAAATGAAAAAAACATAAATATGTAAAAAAACTGATAGTAAAAAGGCTTTTGGGCCCTAAAAAATCCATAACCAGCTAAAAGGTGGTCACAGCATCTTCAACATCCTTTTTACGCACGTTTTGACTGGTCACGTGCTGAAAACGAACTTAGGATGTAAAAGTTATGCCCGTTTTACTAAACCCCTCTTCGTCACGCGATCTTGGGCCTCCAGAAACAAGTCAGCCCGTTCTTCAACACTTGGGCCTCCATCACAAGGGGAGGAAAAGGGGTATGGATTTCTTCCATATCTTCTGAGACAGAGGTAAGTTGTAAGTGTGGGTTTGACACATGGATGGTCTCATTAGATTTAAAGACAATGTCTTTGGAAGCTTTGGGTTTCCACTTCTTAGCTGCTAGAGCTCGAGACACATCAGCTGGAATCCTATCATCAAGTAGTTCATTAATGGTAAACCTACTACACATCCATTTTCTATGAGTTTATGTAGTTCAGTTACTTGATCAGATAGGGCTTCATTTTTCTGAGTTAATTTAGCAACTTCATTTTGAAGAGTCATTTTAAAGAGTTAACATTTTCTTAGATTTTCACAATCAGCCTTTTATGTTAACAATTCTTGTTTCACGTAATTATATTTATCAAGCCAGTTCTTTCTATGTTCTTCTACAAAATGTAGGTCAACAATGGTGTAGTCTAAGACATGTTTACGTTCATCAAATTCAGACATAGAGATAAGCATGTGTACCTTTTTCATAGTGATGTCAACCCATTCTCCTGATCTAGCATCGCTTTTTCCCACAGCTGATTCATCCTCAGGTATTGCCATAAATGCCCTGAACCTTGTTGTATCCTCTTCATTTGAAGTTAAGGGTTCATTATTCCAGTCATAGGCTTCAGCTACCAATCCTTTCTCTATCTTTTTATCACCCTTTTTTCTTTGACAAAGCTTCCAGCTTCATATTCATCTGTTCCAACTCAAGCTTTAATGTCTTGTACTTGTTCTTGTAATCCTTCTTCTCATGATCAAAGGAATTGGATTGAAGGAATGATTTATTTTGTTGTGATTTAAACTTGTAGGGTTTTGATGATGATGGGTAAGATGGTGAGGATGATTTGGTGGAAGGACGGTCCTTTTAAAAGTGTCTTGGTTTTCCACAGGCAAAACAAGTTTTTTTTGATTTATTTGTTGTTCTACTAGCTCATCCTACTCCTCTAGATCTTTTGAAGTACCTTCTTTGATTAGCTAGTAGAGCTCTTTCATGAAATTTAGCATTAAGGTTTGTCTTGAATTATTGGCTGCTTATTTTATCTTCTTCAAAACTCGAGTTACTGTCTTGAGGATTTAATGTTGAGATCAGGTCTTTTGAGGTTGCTCCTTGAACTGTTAATCTTTCAGAATCAGACTTGTATATGGTATCAATTAGTCCTTCTTCATAATTGTACTTCCCATACAACCGGGCTAACGTGTCATTCTTAATGGAATTGTTGGCCCTCTGTGTATAATTCATACTCAGTCATTTCCTTGGTAGGTTATTGACAAATGTGGCATTTACTTCAGCTTGTGGGGTGGTGACTTCAATCATTGCAAGATCATTGAGAAGAATCTTCATCCTTGTATAAGTTTGTTGAACCTTTTCACCATCCAAGGCTTTGAAGGCATTAAACTGAAGTCGATGTGCCTGAATCTTGGTATCCCTAGTCTCAGATGGCCCTTCATGACCTAGAATCAAATTCGTCCACATTTGATTGGTTGTCGAACATTGGATCATAGACTTCATGATGTTTTTTGGGAGACAGGAGATTATGATGCTTGATGAGACTGCTTTTATACATAGTCTCATCGTCCAAAACGGGCATAAAATGCATTAAATATCATGAAAAATACCAAATATATGCTTGTGTTTGTTACATGTGTATTTTAGGTACGGATATTGAGAAAATGACAAAAGATCACAAGAAACAAGCAAAAACGAACACGGGAAAAGAAGCCGCACAATGAACCGGACCCAAGTGTTGATTTTCTAAGAATAACCCTTGAAGATTTGAAGATTGTACAAGAAGGGTCCTCCAATATTGAAGATTTGACACTTTAAACCCTTGTATATTCATAATTACAAGATTGGTTCTTAAAGTTTGTCAAATTTACGAAAAGGGCCCTCCACTTTGAAAAATTGCGAAGTTTAGTCCCTCAACAAAAACTAAATTGTCAATATTAGTCCTCCTCAATGTCAAACATACCATGAAGACCTTCAAGATACAAGAAAGAACAAGTTTGGCCCTTCAAATATTAAGAAATGACAAAACAAGTCCTTTAAATATCTTATGGAATGTTTTTGGGGCAAAAGTGTGAAGAATGAAACTTGGATAACAAAGGGACTTAACTTTCGGGCTGAAAAGTTACAAATGAAAGGAAGAAAGAAGTTTGAGGGTATTAGTTGCCAAGACAACCTAAGATACCTTAACCACTCACACACTGCCACCTCACCCACTATCTCCCTTCAACCAATCAAAACACACCTTTCCTCCACATCACCATCCACTAACTAATTAATATTTATTAATCACGTTTAAACCAAAATTGGCACCTAACATATTTTATTAACCCAAAACGGATCAAAACCTATGTTCTTCATGTTCTTAATCCAAATTGGGTACTTTTGATTAAGCCAAAATTAAGCCATCATTTTGTCCATATTTAATATTAGGATGGTTCTAATCATAACCCAACTCTTAAATCTGCCACATCATCAACCAAGAAGTCACATGAATATCCCCATGCACACGTTTTTGGGAAAATGACAAACTGATGCAGAGAATCAACCACCTACAATCAAGCTTCAATCCTAAGCACATTTGTGACCCTTTGATCATTCTTTCACCACTGGCACCACAACAAAACGCCAAGATTCTTCACATGTTAGCTAAAGTTCAAAATCACCAAGGGCAAACTTGGAACTTAGTAGCTAGGGTTTTATTGTTTCCTTAGCATTCTAGAACTATTGTATGGTCTATATAAGGCCATTAGATGAGTAGCTTAGTTCTTGTTATTAGTTTTTCATTTGTCAAACCTTGTAAAGCCCTTTTCTGAGTTTATGAAATTGTGGTATTATGTTATGATTTAAAACTGATTTCCATTGTTTGTTATTGTGTTGAGTAGTTGTTTGTCACGTTTTTGTACTTAATCAAAACCTTGAACAAGTCCAAGAGTTCCTATAAGCCTGTGAGTCCCTTTGTTCTTGCTGAGGTCAAGAATTTGGCTTGTGCTTGGTGAGGATTGTTCATTGAGGTGTTTCTTTAAGTGACATAAGTCACAATCCAACTAGATTAAGCAATATTGGAAGTTGGTTATACGTTTTTATAAAAAAATCTGCATAAGTTGTTTGCTAAGGACTTTTGGTTCAACAACTTGTAGTTTGAACTTAAGGGTGATCATAGCCTCCTAATCTTGGTTGATTAAGGGGTGGTGAGGCCATAAGGAAAGGTACAAGGCTTGTGAGAGCCTAAGTGTTGCAAAGGCTTAGTCTTTTGTCACCTTGAATCCTATTATTTGTGCTAACCTAGGCTCAAGCCTTTGGCTGAGCTTGTTCGTTGTTCTTAGCAGTGGAAAGATGGTGCTTGTTCTTGATAGCACCTCAGCTCTTTGATTCCAAAGTGTGGATGTACATTTTGGAGGTTTGAATTCTCAATTTTAATTTTTTTGTTTAAAAATTTTGGTTCTAATTTATTTTGTGATTCTGCTATTGTATGTGTTGTTTTTATGCCTGAATCTTGTTGATTATGCTTCATGTTGTTGGTAGGATGCTTGATTAGGCTTGGATTAACCTGTTATACACTTTTGCTTTGATAAATCCTTGATTAAAAAGTGAAAAGGGTGTTTAGGATTGTCTGCTTTGTGGCTTTTATGCATGTGTGAGTACTTGTTTAGGGCTACCCATTGTTGTTATCTGTTATTGAGGTGTTTGAGGTCTGATATTTGCAAAAATTGAGCTTTGTAACATCAAATCTGAAATCATTACATAACTAGTTTGTTTTAGGTCTTTGTTGACTGAAACTTGGTGAACACCTAGATTATATGCATGTCTAGGGTTAAAAAGTGTTGAAACATAGTTTGAGTAATCTGATTTGTGGATTTGAGGGTTTAAAATTCAAGATTTGGTTAGTTAGTTCAGCAAACATTGTTCTTGCCAGTTTAAGTGTTCATCGGTAACTGCTATTACTTAGATCTTGTTCATAAGTTGGATTCATTGCATGAAATGAGTTAATCTGTGTTTCATTAAGTTTTATTGAGCTTGTGTGTGCATTTGGTGGATTGTGGTAAGCTTATGCTAGCTTAAAAGTAGCTTATTGTCACCAGATCTGCTTATTACTAGTCTGTGCCATGTCTGTGGACTAATTGATTAAACTATATCATTTGGCTGAGTGAAATTGTGTTTTCTTGCTTGATTGTGACTCCTTACAACTCACTGGTTGTAAGGGTGCCTTGATTGTCCAACAAAACCAAGTGAAACTCTCTAAAAAAGCAAGTCAAAAAGTTAAAGCAGTGGGAACTCCTTTCCCCTACTGCTAGCCACTGCTAGTTATAATTGGTCAACAGCTTATTTCTTTTTCATTCTAGCTTATTCCAATGTGCAACAACTTATTTTTTGTAATAGGTCTTACTATTTTGAGCTTATAAGTCAGTCTAGAAGTTTACAGCTTTTTGTTTTAGCTTTTGACTATAAAACGACTATTTTCTCTTTTTCAAAAACAGCTTATTGCTTATTTCAGCTTATTAAGTGTGCTTATTGGAAAACTTTTTGTTGATTAAGCTTATTTAAGTGATTTAAAACCTTTTGCAAGTTGAATCAGCTTTTGAAGTGGCCTAGAACTCGAAAACGACTATTTTGTCATTTTGTATAGAGAGCTTTTGCTTATTTCAGGCTTATTTCTTGGGCTTATACAAAAATTCTTTTTACAAACAGCTTAATTAGGTCAAGAGAAGGTTGTGTGTCAAATTTTAGCTTATGGCATCAGCTTATAGCTTAATGGGCCAAAAAGCCCATTAAGAATAAGCTGTTTTGAAATAAGCTATGATAAGCTCACATTCAGCTTTTGGGCCTTTGACATTTTGTGTTTAAATTTGAATTTTACGCTTAACTTGAAGTTTTGGGCCCATTTGCACAACATTTTTCTTATTGGGCCTAATTCTAAGCCCAATAGGGGTATTTTTGGTATTTTAAGTTCGTTTTCTGTTTAATTAGGTTAAAATAAACTAGTTTGTAACTTTTTAGAATTTTTTATAAATTTTGGATTTTTATTAATATTTTATTATTATTTTATTATGAAAAATTGAATTTTAGATTTTTGCAAGTTTTTCATTTTTCCTAGTTCAAATACATTAAGTTAGTAACTTTAAAATTTTTAGATTAATTTTATTGTCATTAGATTAATTTTTAGAATTATTTTAAGTTTTAATAGTTTTTAATTGTTTTTAAATAGTTTTTATTAATTTTATTATTTTCAAAAATAGTTTTAAATTTAGTTAAGTTATTTTTGAGGTTTACAAGTTAAAAATCTCATTTTGGGCTTTTTGTTAAATAAATTGATTTTATAGGCTTTAATTAGCATTAAAAAATTAATATTTTATTAAATAAAAGGTTTGAGTAATTTTTGTTTTTTGTAAACTCTAATTACAATTTTTTGGATTTATTGCAATTTTCTAAGAATTTTTAGGGTAATTTTTTAAATTTAGTGACTTTTTACGGTTTTACGAGCACGACTTCGTCTTAGTTTAATTCATAATCGTAACGTCATTCTTTTCTCATCTCTTTTCTCCTTTTCTTTTCTCATCAACATAATCACAAACACTTAATCATCTCTTTACACAACACACAAGCCTCCTTGAGAACGATCCCCAGTTTTGGGTTACTTACTTGTGGTTTCCCTAAACCACTTGTTAACATTTTCCGCTTTTACCTCGTTTTCCTAAAGGAGTGTGAATTTACAACTACCATTTTGGCGCCGCTGCCGGGGAGGCGTGTTGTGTTTTGATATGAACAATTGTTTTTTTTATATTAGCCATAATATCTATTTGTATTAGTAGCACTCTACTAATACGTATTATCGATTTTCGTTTTTGTGTGAATATTACTATATTGTATACGTAGAACAATAAATTCACAAGTACGATAAAAGTATGAAAACACAACCTTGATTCGGGATTTCATCACTCGATCATTTTATTCGAATCTCAAACAAAGAAAAAATGCAAAATAGATAATTACTTTCGTGAAGCTTAATTTTGACAAACACAAACTACAAGGTGGGTATAAGGCGGGTATTATAAAATATACCCTAAGGAAAAATGCTCTTAAGTGCTTTGCGCCGCCTCGTTTCCCCCCTTGCTTGTGCGTGTTTAGATAAAAAGGGCTAATCGAGGGTTTGCCAACCAAAGTATTATCTACATATCATATATATTTTCTTGGTTTCAATTGATTAAACCCTCTTGAACGTTTTGGTGTTCCACCAACGTTCTAAAGTCATCGAAGGCGTTCACTTCACGTGATCGTTTTCATTCCTTGAGGCTTCTTTAATCAAGAGATTTGATTAAGGGAGAGATTTGTAGATTTTTGTCTACTTAATACATTCACAAAATCCAAAAAAGTAAAAACAATCAAAAATCCAAAAAAAAATTGAAAAATTCAAAAACACCAAAAAGAATCTTCTTTGCTCATCCCCACGTTGTACGTGACGTTTATGCAAACTCGAAATCAAGCAAGACGTGCACGTAAATGTCGTAATCGAAAGGAAAACACACCAACACCTTCTAGTGAAGAGATTACAAGTGAGGAACCCATTGTAGAACAAGAAGCTATCATGGCTAATCGTACTATGATGGAGTTGCTTTAAGCACCCACCAAGGGTTTTGGAGAGGCCATTGTGATTCTCGCCATCCTTGCGGATAACTTGAAGATCAAGACGGGTTTAATGTCTATGCTTCAAGCCAACAAGTTTCACGGACACGAAAAAGACAACCCACATTATCACATTAGGCAATTCAATCGTCTCACCGCGACTAGCAAGTTTAAGGATGTACCCCACGATGCCATTAAGATGATGTTGTTTCCATACTCGTTAGATGGACCCGCCAAGATATGGCTCGAGAAAGAACCCCCAAATTCGATTTTGACATGGGGTGATCTCGTTTCTAAGTTTGTGAATCAATTTTTTCCATCATCTAAAACAACACATTTGAAAAACGAGATTTCACGATTTACTCAAAGGACTAATGAGAGTTTTTCAATGGCTTGGGAAAGGTTTAAAGAAATGTTACATGAATGTCCACTCCATGATTTTTCCGAATTGCATCAAATTGACACTTTTTATAATGGGCTTAATGATCATGAACGAGATTACTTAAATGCCGTCGTGGGTGGTAATTTTTTGTGCAAAACGACCGATGAGGCTTTGAAAATCATTGAGAATAGGTCTAAGGTTTACAACCCTCGTAACACACCGAGTGTTGCCACTATGGGTTCGTCATCGTCGTCTCGTAACATGAGTGACTTGCAAGATGAAGCAAATGAGGAGAATCGGTTTTTCGATAGGTTTTCGACGCTTATGACTCATTGGAAAGCACAAGATGCTTTGAATTCCGCATCGGTTAAAGCGGTTGGAAAGATTTGTATTTCGTGTGGTGGAGCTCATGATTTTTCCAAGTGCATTACCGCGGATGGTAACACTTCGAATGCTTATGTAGCCACGGGAACTTATAACCAAAACGGTCAAGGTTCCCGCCCAAATCAAGCTCCACAAAATCAAAATGCTAACAACTATCGAAACAACAATCAAAATGGTTCTTATCAAGGAAATCAACGTAACTTCAACAAGGGTAATTACCAAAGTGGGAACAATGGGTAAATTTCAAATCAAAACCAAAACCGTGATTTTCAAACTACTACACAAGGTTTTCAAAATGCTCACACTAAAGATCTTAATGGAGAATTTTTGGATTATGCAAAGGCAAACGATGCTAAGTTTGATAACATGCAACGTGAGATGATTAGCTTAAGATTCAAGTTGAAAAACGAGCTTAAGAACGAACTTGCTAATGAACTGAAAACTCATGCTAATAAAATGGAAGGAAATGTTCAACGTCTCCAACAAAATCAACAAAAAATGGAGCAAGTTCAACATGAGATTAAGCAAGACTTGTTAAAAGCGGATGTTATGCAATCTAAATTTGAAGATCGAATGGGAAAAATGTTTGAAGCTATCATGTGTAAACCGTCTTCTTCGGGTGGTCTTCCTAGTGATACCATCGTAAACTCGAAAGGAGAATTGAAGGTTATTACTACTCGTAGTGGTAAAACTTTCAAATAACCCATTTCTCGTCCAAGTACTTCTACAGAGAAGGAAATAGAGAAAGAACCCGAGGTGGTGGTCAAAAAGGAGCAAATTCCAAGCCTACTAAGTACCGCTCAATCCATACCTACGGTTGAACCAATACCAATAGTGGAACCCGAGATTCCAAGGCCGATGCCTATGCCCCAACCCACACCACCCTTACCTTACCCATCAAGACGAAACAAGGAAAAGGCACAAGAACCTAACAATTATCAATTTGAACTTTTTATGAAAATGTTTCGCAACTTGCATTTTAATATAAGTTTTGCTGACGCCTTGGCCATGATGCCTCGATTTTCCGCAAACTTCAAAAGTATGTTGAATAACAAAGACAAATTGCAAAAGTCGTCTAGTTGTTCTTCGGTTTTTCTTAGCCGCATACCTTAAAAAGTCGGTGATCCTGGTAAATTTTTAATCCCATGTGCAATCCAAGATATGGAAGAGTGCTACGCCTTGGCCGATCTTGGTGCTAGTATAAATTTGATGCCTCTTGAGATTTTTAAGTCGCTCAATCTTCCTAATCTCACTCCTTCAAGAATGTCAATCGAGATGGCCGATCATTCTAGGATTCTAGCTTGTGGAGTAGCCGAAGACATCTTCGTGAAAGTTGGAAAGTTTTACTATCCCGTGGATTTTATCGTTGTTGACATTCCCATCGATCCTAAAGTTCCTCTAATTTTAGGTCGATCATTTTGGATACCTCGATAGCACTTATTGATGTTCATGTTACGAAAATCACTCTATGTTTCAATGAGGAAGAGCTCGTCATAAATGCAATTCAAAACTCTACACTTTCTCATGTGTATTCCATCACGTCTTTAAATAATGTTGATTCCATCAAAAACATTTGTAAAAGAGTTTTAAAAAGAGTTTTAGGAGTTGTTGATAAAAATGATTTTCCGTCCCCTCCGTCGGTGGAGGTTAAGAGTGTTAAGCCTACGTCTCTAATCATGAATGATTCTTCGGATGATGAATATGTTGACCCCGATGGGGCGGTGTTCTTTGTTGATAATCGTTTTGATAACTTACCACCACCAAAACGGTTTTTAAATGTGAGAATTTTTTGTGTGCCTAACATCATTTTAGAAATACCAAATATTTTTGACACAATCTGTGGAAACCTTGGTTTCCGGATCTTTTAAGCTACTAGGAATGATCATTGTTCATATGATTTAAACAATCAAAGCGGAATTAGAACAACAACCATTAACAAGGTGTTTAGGCACGAAACATGAATTAAAACACATGGATTGCTAATTATATTAATAATCAACAATCACTAGACGTGTATACATTGAATCCCACGTCTAGTCGACACACACTTTAGGTTTACATTGTGAATGAATTGAATGAATAAAACCTATGACCCTTGGTTCCTTTTATAGTGTAAGGATTAGGGTTTACAAGAGATAATGATGAATAAACAAGTAAATCTTCTATTTAAATAAACTTATGCAGAATATCTTTTGCATGTTTATCTAAATAGAAGCTTCCATAAGCTTCTTTGTCTACGTTTTGTCAATGCTTGAATTACATGTAACAATGCTTACATTGTACATGACAACTCTTGAGCTATCAACGCCTAAATTGTACATGTCAACGCTCGATTAACTCTTGACAACGCTTGGACAATTTCTTCATGTTTTCTTCGTTTTTGAGTTTCTGCCACATCAACTTTTTGACCCAACAATCTTCCCCTAGTTGATAGTGGCAAAACTCTATGTGTATCTCTTGTAAGTTGTACATGATCTTCAAATTTCTTCCCCTCAAGTGTAGCATGTATTTCTTCCCATTTTTGTCACATCAACAAGGAAGTAAACAATGTTGCAATGTTGAAGATTCTCCATATGTAGCTCTATGTAATGATCTTGAAGAAAAATAAATAGGGTATTCTTGATGTAGAAGTAGAATAACCCAACCTTGTATTCCATGTCTTGTACTATCCATGTGACTAAGAACTTATAGAGGAGGATATAAGTAGACCTCGATCCCTTGTCAATATTCTCATCCTTTGTGAGACACTGAGCACGATAATGTAACTCCTTCAAGTGTTATGACAAGTCTTCGTCACCAACCATGTAAAGCACGAACAAGTTACCTTTAGAGTCTATGACTGGAAGTGCACGACTTTAAGATATGATAGAACACAAACTCGCGAAAATCTTCTTCAATCATCAAACTTACCATAAGAATTCTTCCCCTTAAGTTAACACCTCTTCATGACGATTTTAATGGAATCACATCTTCATACCATATGTAAAAGTGTTGTATGGATAACTCTTTTGCAAGGCTATCCCGATTACATAGTTTAAAATATCCATCAAATTCTCACGAATAGTTGCTAACTCGCTTTAAGATCATTAATTCCTTTCAAAAACATCCGAGCCATAAATATCACCATGATATTCTGAATTAAAATGGAGATTCCATGTACCTTTGTGTGTATAATCCTCCTTTTTGTGTGCTTAAAACGTATCAATTTTCTCAAACAGCAGCAAACCTTGTGTTGTCCAATATCCACTTCTGTCCAATAACTTTGGCAGATGTACTGTCCAATATCAGACAATACTTATCAGCGTTGAAGTTCATATATCGGACGACACTGTCAACTCTATCAGCGTTGACTTATTCTGTCAGCGTCAAAATTCTTCCTGTCAGCGTCTGGATTTCAAATGTCAGCGCCAACCATAAACCTTGTCAGCGTCCATTCTTATCAGCGTCAAACCATACTCTGTCAGCGTTGCGTTCACTCTTTCTTGTCAACGTTGCTCCAGGACTTTGACAGCATCAAAATAACAACCATCAACGTTTTAGAATTTAATCCATACTAATCACTTAATAACTCAAAAGTTGAAACGTGAACGCCTTTGTTTGCCATAAATCTGCGAATTCCTTGTATCCTTCACGTGATGCATACTAAGCCAAACGCACCACTTTAATTTACTTACCAATCGTGTGAACACATGATTGTCCATCAATCATAAATCGTTCATCATGTGAACACCATAGTTTCGTATGAAAACAATGACCATCCAATTAGAAAGCCTCAACCGTGTGAACACAAATGTTGTCCACCAATAGGATCAATTCCTAAACCTTAGAAGATAGCGTGTGAACACAAAGTTTGGAAGCAACTTGCTATTTAATATTTGATCATGTGAATCGCAAGTCTACCGTAACAACCCAAGATATCCTCTAATCATGTGAACACACTTTTGAATAACCAATCAGAATCATAGCTTCGTGTGAACACAATAGATATCGGCCAATCAGAAGCTTTCAATCGTGTGAACACAAGCTAGTTGCGTATGGTTACAAATTTCTTTTTAACCATGTGAACACTCTTCATTCACGTGATAACCACTTTAATTCTCACATCAGAAACGAGACTTTGTCTCTATCTCCTTTTACCCCACGTGTGTTCATAAACAATATATGCTCAATGTCTTGTTGCCATTCAACAATGCTTCATTAAATATAAGCTACAGCGACGTTGCATCCCAAACTTAGGATCAAGCTGCTACCTTTTCTTGTATTGTAATAATCACTTGAACGAACTAGTATCATGGCACCATATACTTCGAACACCAAACTGTTGCTGCTGCGTTTTAATAAGATGGATCTAGGATTTATGCAAACCCTAAAAACAAAAATCTTTCTACATCACAGCTTTTATTTATGAACAACACCTTTTCTGTTTTAAACTCGATCTAGGGTTTAGCATAAACCCTAATTCATTATTTTATGTGAAACGGAAAACTTTGTACCTTCTTTGCAGCCAACTTCGACCTCAAATAACTTTCTGATAAAAGCTCAGATCGAAGATCCCTTCGGTGAGATTCTAGACACAAGTGCCAAGAATCTACAGTCCAAAAATCACGAAGATCCAACGGTTAACGAAGGAGAAAACGTGTTTTGAACATGGCTGTCCACAGAAACTGCATACACTCTGCTGCTGACTTTGACGCTTAATAACTTTTGCCTGGGGATAAAACTCGACAATCCCTCCGGTGGATGTTTAGATCTATGTATGTAGAACACACATATAAAATTTTGTGACGATCCAACGGTTCAATCAAAAGTTATGACCTTCTGAATACTGCTGCGCACACAAAAACGTCCAGAAAAATCTATACAAATTTTTCCTCTTCTTCACAATACACGAACACCTTGTTGGTCCTAGCATCACGAGCCACGAGGCTCTGATACCAATTGTGGAAACCTTGGTTTCCGGATCTTTTAAGCTACTAGGAATGATCATTGTTCATATGATTTAAACAATCAAAGCGGAATTAGAACAACAACCATTAACAAGGTGTTTAGGCACGAAACATGAATTAAAACACATGGATTGCTAATTATATTAATAATCAACAATCACTAGACGTGTATACATTGAATCCCACGTCTAGTCGACACACACTTTAGGTTTACATTGTGAATGAATTGAATGAATAAAACCTATGACCCTTGGTTCCTTTTATAGTGTAAGGATTAGGGTTTACAAGAGATAATGATGAATAAACAAGTAAATCTTCTATTTAAATAAACTTATGCAGAATATCTTTTGCATGTTTATCTAAATAGAAGCTTCCATAAGCTTCTTTGTCTACTTTTTGTCAATGCTTGAATTACATGTAACAATGCTTACATTGTACATGACAACTCTTGAGCTATCAACGCCTAAATTGTACATGTCAACGCTTGATTAACTCTTGACAACGCTTGGACAATTTCTTCATGTTTTCTTCGTTTTTGAGTTTCTGCCACATCAACTTTTTGACCCAACACAATCAAATCGGGTTTTCATAAGGAGTTTTCAAAAGATGAAAAAGGAAAAAAAATTTAATTGGATTTAAAACATTTTTCTACAATTCTAACTCTGTCATCACCTCGTGTTTTGAGTGCTACAAGCTCGTCTTCTCCTTTTGACGATGCTTTGTTTGGACTTAGTGTGGGGGAATCCCCTTATGTTCCCTCCCCTTTCTCCACCGAGACGAGATATTTAATCCCGGAATTGCTTATAAAGGGAAATCTCGGTCTTCCACCGATGCAATAAATGGAAAATACTTTCATTTGATTGGTGAGAGTCTACCTCGAGTAGCTCACAGTTTTTGTGACTTACCCATTGTCCCACCCTTCTATTTCTTCTCATCTGTTTTCTTTAAACCCTTTGGGTTTGTTTTGACACGCGTTGAAGTGGCGTTGGTTTGTTTATCCAGTGAAAACGAGAACGCCATCTTCGATCCCGGTATTTTGCATCATCTAAGGACTTAGTCCTTAGTACCGGTTGTTTTTGGGCCTTGTTTATCATGTAAGCCCCACCAAAAATTGACCATATCATGATTATCCCTAAATGATCACATTTATGGGGGATACGAGTCGAGCTTTTGACTCGGTTATCAAAAACAAGGTTCCTCGTGGGGGAATTCCCATGCTTATCCCATGTACATATTATCACTTTCTAATTAGTTTAATGTGAGGGGATTTGTGCCCTTCCAACCTTTGTTCTGTGGTTGTTTGTGAGATGTGGTTTTTAGATGATCATGATCTTCGCGATTACAGCCTCTCGTGTTCGTTTTATGGGAGCACTCGATCGTTTGCTTTGAAGAATTTCTCAATATCCATGATATATCCTTTTATGTTCTAACCTTAGGTTTTTATCACACTTCATAAACAACTTTAAATTTAACGGTTACACCCTTTCCATGCTACATTAAGCATTCGACTACGTCTCTACTATGGGGGTTTCCAACCCTTAGACTCGAAACATTGAGGACAATGTTTAACTTTAGTATGGGGGTGAATAGATACTTGCCTTGCCAAACCTTCACGCTTTCCAAAGTTTATCTTTTTTTTATCGTTTTGTTGCAAAATAAGGCTCAAAATGGCCAAATTTTAAATTTTTTCTCATGTTTTATAAGTGTTTGAAGACAAGAATGTAGATTTTCCGATGGCGAGAATAAGAGTAATTTTTTACTCGACCGTGCGTGTTGAGCACTTAGCTTCGATTCCTTAACTTTATATTAGGCTAAGTCTCTTAAATGAGTACGAGAAATGATAAATTTAATTATAAGTTACTATGCTAAACGTAGAGTACTCGTATTCTTTCAAAAACTCATGTGTTCTCGTTATTTGCTTATTTTCCCTTCGCTTGTATATATATTTTGCTTAATAAGTATTGGCTTAGCGGTTTAGTCTTGATTGTTGGTTTCTAGTCTTTTCTAGTAGCTTCCATGTAATTAAATTGGGAAAACATTAAGGTATCGCCAGCGTCACGGTTTTGAAGTATTGGCAACCCGAATAATCGAAAGCTTCACCCAATAATAAGATTTCAAGTGCTCACCTAAATCAAGCAAACAATTTGAAGCTCACAAGGCCGAAAAATCTATGCGAAATTGAAAGTGAATTATGCCTTAATCTTTGAAGCTTTAAAGATCCAAAATTCGCTTTTAGCGTGAGGATATACGTCTTTGGCCATAATAAACACCTCATGGCGAGGTTAAATAAAAGGAAAGGCAAGACCGAAGTCATAATAAAAGCTTCATGGCGAAGTTGAATAAAAGATGGAGGTAAACCTATGATAATAAGGCCCATCCGATAGGGGGCGTATAAAAGTCTTGGTAATAAGTCTCATGTTCAAAATCGTTAAAAACCGTGTTTATCGATCCTTCTTGTTGACTTAATTTTTTGACATCGTTGTCTATTAGGAGGGGTTATTAATTCGATGGTCTTGGTTACACCGTTATGACTCTATTTTTAGACCTAAATCTCTATTATCGCATAAGTAAAAAATGTATCCTCGTGAAACATTCAAGACAAAATAAAATATAAGAGGTACAACTTAGGAAAATGGGAGGATAAGTATGTGATTAGGGCATATGAGTAGTGATGGCATTACTAACTTATAATGACAATGATCTTGTTGCACGCTTAGCATGGAATTAGGGTGAAAATCGAGGACGACGAAATTATTTCTAACGAAGCATGCACGTGTTCTTGTTCTATTAACCTAAACGTCCCATTTTGTGATGAAAATCATACACTATGTCTAAAACGCAAGTAGTAGTAATAGTAGTAGTGTAGCTAGTTTATTATTCAATAAAAGTGAATAAAAATGAATTTTGGAGATGCTACGATACTTTATTCTAGCATTGCGTGAGGGCACGGCAATGGTTTAGTATGGGGGAGTGATGAGACTGCTTTTATACATAGTCTCATCGTCCAAAACGGGCTTAAAATGCATTAAATATCATGAAAAATACCAAATATATGCTTGTGTTTGTTACATGTGTATTTTAGGTACGGATATTGAGAAAATGACAAAAGATCACAAGAAACAAGCAAAAACGAACACGGGAAAAGAAGCTGCACAATGAACCGGACCCAAGTGTTGATTTTCCAAGAATAACCCTTGAAGATTTGAAGATTATACAAGAAGGGTCTTCCAATATTGAAGAATTGACACTTTAAACCCTTGTATATTCATAATTACAAGATTGGTCCTTAAAGTTTGTCAAATTTACGAAAAGGGCCCTCCACTTTAAAGAATTAGCAAGTTTAGTCCCTCAACAAAAACTAAATTGTCAATATTAGTCCTCCTCAAAGTCAAACATACCATGAAGACCTTCAAGATACAAGAAAGAACAAGTTTGGTCCTTCAAATATCAAGAAATGACAAAACAAGTCCTTTAAATATCTTATGGAGTGTTTTGGGGCAAAAGTGTGAAGAATGAAACTTGGATAACAAAGGGACTTAACTTTCGGGCTGAAAAGTTACAAATGAAAGGAAGAAAGAAGTCTGAGGGTATTAGTTCCCAAGACAACCTAAGATACCTTAACCACTCACACACTGCCACCTCACCCACTATCTCCCTTCAACCAATCAAAACACACCCTTCCTCCACATCACCATCCACTAACTGATTAATATTTATTAATCACGTTTAAACCAAAATTGGCGCCTAACACATTTTATTAACCCAAAACGGATCAAAACCTGTGTTCTTCATGTTCTTAATCCAAATTAGGTACTTTTGATTAAGCAAAAATTAAGCCATCATTTTGTACAGATTTAAGATTAGGATGGTTCTAATCATAACCCAGCTCTTAAATCTGCCACATCATCTACCAAGAAGTCACATGGATATCCCCATGCACACGTTTTTGGGAAAATGACAAAGTGATGCAGAGAATCAACCACCTACAATCAAGCTTCAATCCTAAGCACATTTGTGACCCTTTGATCATTGTTTCACCACTGGCACCACAACAAAACGCCAAGATTCTCCACATGTTAGCTAAAGTTCAAAATCACCAAGGGCAAACTTGGAACTTCAGTAGCTAGGGTTTTATTGTTTCCTTAACATTCTAGAACAATTGTAAGGTCTATATAAGGCCATTAGATGAGTAGCTTAGTTCTTGTTCTCAGTTTTTCATTTGTCAAACCTTGTAAAGCCCTTTTCTGAGTTTATGAAATTATGGTATTGTGTTATGTTTTAAAACTGAGTTCCATTGTTTTTTATTGTGTTGAGTAGTTGTTTGTCATGTTTTTGTACTTAATCAAAACCTTGAATAATTCCAAGAGTTCCTATAAGCCTGTGAGTCCCTTTGTTCTTGCTGAGGTCAAGAATTTGGCTTGTGCTTGGTGAGGATTGTTCATTGAGGTGTTTCTTTAAGTGACATAAGTCACAATCCAACTAGCTTAAGCAATATTGGAAGTTGGTTATACGTTTTTATAACAAAATCTGCCTAAGTTGTTTGCTAAGGACTTTTGGTTCAACAGCTTGTAGTTTGAACTTAAGGGTGATCATAGCCTCCTAATCTTGGTTGATTAAGGGGTGGTGAGGCCTTAAGGAAAGGTACAAGGCTTGTGAGAGCCTAAGTGTTGCAAAGGCTTAGTCTTTTGTCACCTTGAATCCTATTATTTGTGCTAACCTAGGCACAAGCCGTTGGTTGAGCTTGGTTGTTGTTCTTAGCAGTGGAAAGATGGTGCTTGTTCTTGCTAGCACCTCAGCTCTTTGATTCCAAAGTGTGGATGTACATTTTGGAGGTTTGAATTCTCAATTTTCATTTTTTTTTTAAAAATTTGGTTCTAAGTGATTTTGTGATTCTGCTATTGTATGTGTTGTTTCTATGCCTAAATCTTGTTGATTATGCTTCATGTTGTTGGTATGATGCTTGATTAGGCTTAGATTAACCTGTTATACACTTTTTCTTTGATAAATCCTTGATTAAAAGTGAAAATAATGTTTGGGATTGTCTGCTTCGTGGCTTTTATGCATATATGAGTACTTGTTTAGGGCTGCCCATTGTTGTTATTTGTTATTGAGGTGTTTGAGGTCTGATATTTGCAAAAATTGAGCTTTGTAACATCAAATCTGAAATCATTGCATAACTAGTTTGTTTTAGGTCTTTGTTGACTGAAACTTGGTGAACACCTAGATTATATGCATGTCTAGGGTTAACAAGTGTTGAAACATAGTTTGAGTAATCTGATTTGTGGATTTGAGGGTTTAAAATTCAAGATTTGGTCAATTAGTTCAACAAACATTGTTCTTGCATGTTTAAGTGTTCATCTGTAACTGCTATTGCTTAAATCTTGTTCATAAGTTGGATTCATTGCATGAAATGAGTTAATCTGTGTTTCATTAAGTTGTATTGAGCTTGTGTGTGCATTTGGAGGATTTTGGTAAGCTTATACTAGCTTAAAAGTAGCTCATTGTCACTAGATCTGCTTATTACTAGTCTGTGCCATGTTTGTGGACTAATTGATTAAACTATATCATTTGGCTGAGTGAAGTTGTGTTTTCTTGCTTGATTGTGACTCCTTACAACTTACTGGTTGTAAGGGTGCCTTGATTGTCTAACAAAACCAAGTGAAACTCTCTAAAAAAGCAAGTCAAAAAGTCAAAGCAGTGGGAACTCCTTTCCCCTGCTGCTAGCCACTGCTAGTTATAATTGGTCAACAACTTATTTCTTGTTCATTCTAGCTTATTCCAATGTGCAACAACTTATTTTTGTAATAGGTATTATTATTTTGAGCTTATAAGTCAGTTTGGAAGTTTACAGCTTTTGGTTTTAGCTTTTGACTAGAAAACGACTATTTTGTCTTTTTCAAAAACAGCTTATTGCTTATTTCAGCTTATTAAGTGTGCTTATTGGAAAAATTTTGTTGATTAAGCTTATTTAAGTGATTTAAAACCTTTTGCAAGTTGAATCAGCTTTTGAAGTGGCCTAGAACTCGAAAACGACTATTTTGTCGTTTTGTGTAGAGAGCTTTTGCTTATTTCAGGCTTATTTCTTGGGCTTATTCAAAAATTCTTTTTACAAACAGCTTAATTAGGTCAAGAGAAGGTTGTGTTTCAAATTTCAGCTTTTGGCATCAGCTTATAGCTTAATGGGCCAAAAAGCCCACTAACAATAAGCTGTTTGAAATAAGCTGTGATAAGCTCACATTCAGCTTTTGGGCCTTTGAAATTTTGTGTTTAAAATTGAATTTTAAGCTTATCTGGAAGTTTTGGGCCCATTTGGACAACATTTTTCTTATTGGGCCCAATTCTAAGCCCACTAAGAGATTGTTTGGGTATTTGGCCCATTTGGAGGCCCAATAGGGGTATTTTTGGTATTTCAAGTTCATTTTCTGTTTAATTAGGTTAAAATAAATTAGTTTGCAACTTTATAGAATTTTTTATAAATTTTAGATTTTTATTAATATTTTATTATTATTTTATTACTAAAAATTAAATTTTAGATTTTTACAAGTTTTTCATTTTTCCTAGTTCAAATACATTAAGTTAGGAACTTTAAAATTTTTAGATTAATTTTATTGTCATTAGATTAATTTTTAGAGTTTTTTTAAGTTTTAATAGTTTTTAATTGTTTTTAAATAGTTTTTATTAATTTTAAAATATTCAAAAACTATTTTAAATTTAGTTAAGTTATTTTAGAGGTTTACAAGTTAAAAAATCTCATTTTGGGCTTTTTGTTAATTAAACTGATTTTTGGGCTTTAATTAGATTTAAAAAATTAATATTTAATTAAATAAAAGGTTTGAGTGATTTTTGATTTTTTGTAAACTCTAATTACATTTTTTGGATTTATTGCAATTTTCTAGGAATGTTTTGGGTAATTTTTTAAGTTTAGTGACTTTTTACGGTTTTACGTGCACGACTTCGTCTTAGTTTAATTCATAATCGTAACCGTCATTCTTTTCTCATCTCTTTTCTCTTTTTCTTTTCTCATCAATATAATCACAAACACTTAATCATCTCTTTACACAATACACAAGCCTCCTTGAGAACGATCCCCACTTTTAGGTCACTTACTTGTGGTTTCCCTAAACCACTTGTTAACATTTTCTGCTTTTACCTCGTTTTCCTAAACGAGTGTGAATTTACAACTACCAATGCTTTTGAGAAGTTTGTCTTGATTTGCCAGTTTTCTATCAGCTGGTGTCCATTGTTTAAGAGTTTTTTTAAGAGGAATTTCTTTATTCGATGTGAGTGCCATGGGAACTATGATCCATTTTTTAGAATTCCTAGCAGAAATTATTCAAGTCCATCAAGATAGACGAGAAACTGACTTTTCCAACTAGCAAAGTCTTCTTCATCAAAGACGGGTACATTTGTTACATGAGATCCACCCCTCGAGTCAAGTAGTTGTGGAAGATCTTCTTCATTTGGCGTAGTGGTAACTGTAGGTGACGGTGGTAGTGGTGGAGGTACGTTGTTTGGAGGTGGGTTGTTCCCAATGACTGGTGGTGGTGGTGGTGTGTTGCTCGTTTCAGGAATGGTGGATCTTGATTATAAAACTTAGAATGATGTTTATAAAGGTTTTAATATCAAACGCCGCTCTGATACCAATTGAAAGTCCCTAAAACTAGACTGAAACAACAATAAAGGATAATTAACAACACATTAAAATACTTTTCAAACGTAAGAATTTCTTATTGTATAACAAGTATTACAATGTGTTATGGATCACACAGTTTGATGACAAAGTGTTGTGTACTCTTTGGACAACTTGATAAAGATTTAAGTTTACTAGCGAACTTAAGAACACAAGCACAGCTGATTCTTCAATAAGTTCGAGAGAGTTAATGCATTAATACTGACCAAGTGAACAACATTAACTCTATGCTACATTCCCTATTTATAGTGGTATGAGGTTGACATTGATGGTTGAGTTGATAGCGACGTAACAACATAGGTGGGATCAAACATGTGTCACAAGATGCTCTTCAATTCTTGGTAAGCTGCTACAACACTTTAGGGAAACAGAGAGCTGACACAGTTTCCCTTTTCTTCATAACCTCGTACTTTGGGCTGCTTAATTTCAAAGATACTATTTGTCCCTCTCAAATAGTTCTCGCCTAAACACTAAGAGATATTCAAAGTGTACCGAGTGTTAACAGCGTATTGCCACCCCTGTTAACACTCAACCACTAAGAGTCCCTGATACATCTTGTCTATTATCCATCACAGCCAATGAGTATGTCTTCAAGTAATCTTCGAATTCCTTGACAATGTCTCAAACATGGACTCTTTTGTGGTTGCTCATAGAGAATTATTCTCTATAAGTCTTGTGATACTAGCATGTCTCCTTGGCATAGGCAAGTTAGTAACATACAGCTTATTTACGTTTAAATTTATGACTAAGGGAAATCTAACACGCTTAGTTTCCCAACATCTTAAGTCCAGGTTTAAGACATGGCATGTGGGGGAAAGCGATTATATCGATTACTTATCTTTTAGATAATATCCCTTATAAATAAGATAAGATACTTCTTACCAACTATAGGTGAGAAGACAACTACCTTATGAGTACTTACAATTGTGGGGGGATATCTAGCTAAGATATCTGTATGAAATTCATGGTTCGAAAGATTGGACCTAAACTCATGGATTGTATGTTCACATGGTGTGCTATGAATAACAGTGATTATCGTTTCAGTGTACATGAATCGAAAATAGACACGGTAAATTAATTAAAGAATGATTCCTTCTTTGAAAATATATTCCCTTGTTTATGAAGTAAATTGGAAGATCAACTGGAATAGATGACGAGGTTGTCCAAGGTCAGAGACAATGAGATGATATTGATGTCTTAGATAAGAGACACCATTGACCAGATGAGAGGTTGAACCTAGAAGAAACAAAATGGCATGCACCAAGAGATTGGTTGGATTTGGCTTTTGTTTCTTTTATGGTAGAAAATGAGCCTACTTCTTATTTAGAAGTAGTGACTTCTTTGAAATGGTATCAATGGAAAGAAGCCATAAAGTAAAATAGATTCTATTTTACAAAAGTAAACTTAGAAGCTCATGGATTTACCTTAACTTAAACCACTAGGCTATAAATGGATCTTCAAAAAGCAGATAAAAGTTGATGTTACCATTGACATGTGAAAAGCAAGATTGGTAATCAAAGAATTTAGACAACGAGAATGTATATCTTCCTTTGATGCTTATTCGCATGTTACACGAATATCCTCAATTATGATGGTACTTTATTGTTTCCTTAAGAAATTTGGAAGTTTCTTATGTGGATGTGAAAACAGTATTTCTAATCAGGGATTTAGAAAAGGAACTATACATGAACTTGCCTGAAGGTTTCATGGTTCCTATATTAGAGAGAAAAGTTTGTAGGCTAATTAAGTCATTATATGGTTTAAGGCAAGCTCCCAAACAATGACATCAAACTTTTTGACCATATCATGTCAGAATGTGGATTCAAAAGTAATGTATGTATGTATGATCAATAGTAAATATGTACTCTTGTGTTTATACAGAGATGGTATACTTATCACTATAAGTGATAACAAGATGAATAAATCCACTAATGATATGTTAGAGTCAAGATTTAACATGAACTTCATTAGTTGTTGGGTTTGTATTGAACCCATATGGATTTGTTTTGGATTCAAACATTAGGAAAACAATGTTATTGAGAGGTTCAATGTGGGGGATTCCGACCTAGTTAGATTCCAATGACATCTTTTTAAATCTATCTGAAATAGAGGTAAAGGTGTTGCTCATTTTGAATACTCAAAGAATACTGGGCATCTTATTTGTCTAATGACGTGTGTGTGACCTGATTTAGAACTTATAATCAGGTTAAACAAATATGTGAGTAACTAAAGTGGGGTCCATTTAAATAAGTATTACATGAGTACTATCATACTAAGAATATTGCATTATGGAAGATATCTGACTACTATCAAGTGATAAAGTAACGCAAATATGGATTCTTACATATAAGAATCTAGATCCACTAGAGCGAATGTATTTATGCTAAGTGGAAAGCTATGTCTTAGAATTCTTTAAAGTATTTCAAAGAGACAGTTATAGCTAAATATATGATGAAATATGAATTTATTATTTGAGATAAATTTATAGAATATGCGAGAAAGTTTGCGCTAATTCGTAAAGGACATACCAAGATGGCGTATACCGGTAATATACATGTTTATAAAGTGTGATAATCAATAGAACTTGACAAAGCTCATATCACAATGTAAAGTGGTAAGTCGAGACATATCCATCATAGATTATGATTGTTGCGACAACTACTCTCAACTAGAGTTATCTCGATTGACTACATAAAGTCAAAGGATAACATCGCAGATCCGCTTACGAAAGGCTTAAGTAGAGAGTTAGTTAGTGAGTCGTCTAAAGGAATGAGATTAAAGCCCTTGAAGGAATAAGTTTCTATGATGGAAAACCTAACTCAGTTGACTGGAGATCCCAAGATCTGGGTTCAATAGGAAATCTATTCAAAGAAATGTGAGGGAAGTCACGTCCATATGAGGGAGTTGCTTAAAATAGTAACTTTCCTAGTCCATTCCAATAACAATGTGACTTGTTAAGAGGTAACACATATGGCTTAATAATTCAAGATGAAATCATAAAGCATAATGATTCAAGATGAAATCTCAAACATATGTTTTTAATGATTCAAAATGAAATCAACTATGTGAGAGAAAAGTGAGGTCGCTTCCAAAGGAAGTGTGGGGGCGCAATTCCTAAGAGCTCTTGGAGAACCAGACTAGTGTTCATGACCATAACGAACACGACTATGAGGACTTGACAATGTCAGGGAGAGTCTTGTGTGAGTGTGTATTGTCGTCTACGTAAATAGAGCTTGAGTTTAAAGACATCGTGTCTACTCAGATCTAGGAGACTAAGTGCATCTCACAAGAGAAGGTACAAAGGGTGGCAAATGTGTTACATGTTTTTGTGTGAAATTTTGGTCAAAATGGGTTAAAATGTGAATTTTTTTTTAAATTTTCAAATTTTCCCAAAAATCACATTTTAACCCATTTTGACCAAAATTTCACACAAAAACATGTAACACATGTGCCACCCCCCTCAACTTAAAGCATTGCATTATCCCTAATGCAAAAACTTTGAATTGAAATTTTGGTTAAAAATCAATTTGACAAACTCACACGAAACAAAAACCTAACTCACTTTCGTAGGAATCACGGTTGCATTTAGCATATGCAACAAGCCTTTAAACCACTCGGTAGCCCGACTGGACGAGTTTTGTCTCGTGAGGGTTTGTAGTGAACACACCCACAAAGTTTTAAACACACACAAAAATAAGATAATAAATTGAAAAAGAAAATACACACACTACAAACGACAAACCACGGGTTGCCTCCCGCGAAGCGCTAAGTTTACCGTCTTCAGCCAGACGTAACTCGTATGAGCTATTGAGACGGTAGGAGTGGTTCCAAGTAAACCACGTCAACTGTTTCCATCTATCACTCTCCAACTCAACATACGGCTTCAAACGGTATCCATTAACTTTAAAAGGATCTCCACCCACCATATTTTTTATTTCAATGGCTCCGTGTGGAGATACTTGAGTCACAATGTATGGACCCATCCATTTACTTCTCAACTTTCCCAGAGAAAGCTTAAGTCTAGCATTATATAACCAAACTTTTTAACCAACCAAGAAAGATTTCTTGGTGATATGTAGGTCATGAAAAGCTTTGGTTTTCTCCTTATAAATCCTAGAACTTTCATCACGTCTAATCTCATCTAGTTCAGATAATTGAAGTTTCCTAGAACTACCCGCTCTCTCTAAATCCAGATTAACGGTCTTAATCGCCCATTAAACCCTATGCTCTATCTCAATCGGTAAATGACACGCCTTGCCATATACCAACTTATATGGTGACATACCAATAGGAGTCTTAAAAGTCGTCCTATATGCCCACAAGGCATCATCTAACCTCAAGGACCAATTTTTCATATCACTACGAATGGTCTTTTCTAAAATTCGCTTAATCTCCCTATTAGATACTTCCACATGTCCACTAGTCTGTGGGTGATAAGGGGTAGCTATCCTATGATTAACTCCATAGTGTTTCAATAATTTCCCAAATCTAAAGTTCTTAAAGTGGGAACCCCCCATCACTAATGATAGCCTTAGGAATTCCATGTCTAGCAAAGATATTCTTCTTAACAAACTTAAGAACTACACTATGGTCATTGGTTCTAGTAGCCTCGGCCTCTACCCACTTAGACACATAATCAATTGCCACTAAAATGTACACATTGCCATGTGAAGTAGGGAATGGTCCCATAAAATCAATACACCACACGTCAAATATCTCAACAACAAGTATGGGATTCATAGGCATTTGATCACGCCTTGAAATCCCACCAACTTGTTGGCAACGAATACATGCTTTTACAAAATACTGGGCATCCTTGAATATAGTCGGCCAAAAGAAACTGCTTTGTAGGATTTTATGCCCAGTTTTTGTAGCACCAAAGTATCCACCACATGCATAAGAATGGCAATGAGCCAATATGTCCATATGCTCATGGTCAGAAACACACCTCCTAACAACTTGGTCAGCACACACTTTATATAGCTCCGGATCCTCCCAAGAGTAATGCTTCAACTGGGAGAAGAAGTATTTTCTTTGTTGTTTGGACCAAAAATCCGGAAGCTTTTTAATAGCTAGGTAATTTACTATGTTTGCGTACCAAGGAAACTTAGAAACCTCAAACAAACTTTCATCCGGAAAGATTTCCTGAATCACATCAGAAGGGTTGAACGGCGAAGGGATAATTCTAGAAAAATGGTCAACAACCGCATTTTTCGATCCCTTTTTATCCCGGATTTCTAGATTAAATTCCTGTAAAAACAAAATCCACCTAAGGATCCTCGGTTTTGTCTCTTTCTTAGTCAATAAATGTCTTAAGGCACTATGATCTGAATATACTATCACCTTAGAATGCTCACAAATATATTACCTAAACTTATCAAGAGCAAAAACCACGGCTAAAAACTCTTTTTAAATAGTGGTGTAATTCATTTGAGCTTCTGAAAAGTCTTACTAGCATAAAAGATTACAACGGGTTTCCTATCGACCCGTTGTTGCAAAATCGCCCCAGCAGCATAATCACTCGCATCACACATGATCTCGAAAGGCTTCGACCAATCAGGTGATTGCAGAATAGGGGCTTCTACAAGCTTTTGCTTAAGCATGTTGAATTCTTTAACACATGATTCATTAAAGTCAAATCGTGCATCTTTTAAGAGTAAATACAAAGAGGCTTTGATATTCCACTAAAATCTTTAATAAATCGCCTATAGAACCCGCCATGACCAAGAAAAGATCGCACACCTTTGATGATAGTGGGCGGAGGAAGGGTTGAAATTACTTGCACTTTGGCACGGTCAACCTCAAATCCTTTTTCAGACACGACATGCCCTAATACAATTTCTTCTTGAACCATGAAATGCCACTTCTGCCAACTAAGCACCAGATTAGTTTTGGTGCATCTTTTTAACATACTTTCAAGCTGATCAAGGCAGCTTTCAAAGGATTGACCAAAGATGGAGAAATCATCCATAAATATCTCTACAGATTCTCCAACCATGTTAGAAAAGATACTTATCATGAACTGTTGAAAGGTAGGGGGTGCATTACACAGGCCAAAAGGCATTCTTCGAAATGCAAATGTCCCATAAGGACACGTAAACATAGTTTAGGCCTGGTCATTAGGATGGATGGGTATTTAATTATAACCGGAGTACCCATCCAGGAAGCAATAGAACTTCTTACCAGAAAGCTTCTAAACTATTTGATCAATGAAAGGTAGTGGGAAAGGATATTTAGATGTGGCATAATTTAGCTTACAATAATCTATACACACTCTCCACCCAGTAACTGGCCGGGTGGTAAGTTTTTCCCCACTCTCGGTTTCCATAACGGTGCATCCGGCCTTTTTAGGCACTGTTTGAGTGGGACTTACCCATCTACTATCCGAGATGGGATAGATGATACCAGCATCTAACCCTTTAAGAACTTCCGTCTTCACGGCCTCTTTCATATTAGGATTCAGATGCCTTTGCACATCTCTGGATGGCTTAATATATGAGTTCGTAACAATTCGATGCATACATAATGAAGGGCTGGTTCCTTTCAAGTCTGCAATTGTCCATCCCACTGCTGCTTTGTACTTGGAAAGCACTTTTAGAAGTGCTTCCTCTTGTGATTCAGAAAGATCAGAAGCAACAATAACGGGTAAAGTATTGTTAGGACCTAGAAAAGCATATTTGAGATTGGATGGCAAAGGTTTTAGCTCAAGAGTTGGAGGCACCTCTAGAGACGGGATGCATGATTTTGGACTTCCTCATTGATCACATCTACTTGGAAACATTCATTCATCGTAGGAGAATTCATAGAATTAAACACATTAAATCTTATCTTCTTATTACCGAATGTAATATCCATGGCACCAGTCCGAAAATTAATCTTAGCATCTATCGTGGCTAAGAATGGGCGCCCAAGGATAATAGTTGGTTGAACATCCTTGTATTGCGACTCGGTGTCCATAACAAAGAAGTCAACTGGCTAGTAGAAGTCGTCAACTTTCACAATAACATCCTCTAAGATGCCTCTAAGAATTTTGGTAGATCGATTGGCTAAGGAAATAATGGTGAATATCTTACGAAGAGTTCCTAAGTCATACTTATCGACCAAACTAGCAGGAAGGATGTTGATATTGTCACCAAGATCAAGGAGCGCCTTCTTGATGGCAATATTTCTGACCACCAATGAAATCAATGGTGCTCCAGGATCTTTGAATTTAGGAGGAAGGGAGCTAGATAAGACTGCACTAACATGCTCAGTTAGGTCAATCTTTTTAGGCAAAGACGCCTTCAGCTTCCTCTTCTGGGTACACATGTCCTTTAAAAACTTGGCATAAGCAGGAATTTGCTTGATAGCATCAATAAGGGGGAGATTGATCTTAACTTGCTTGAAAGTCTCCCACATATCCTCAGCATGAGGACCCTTTTTAGCTAACCTTGAAGATGCCGATTTTTCCAAAATTGTTGGGTAAGGTGTGTTGGACACACCACCCTCCCCAACTTCGGGAGATTCGGTAGCTTTAGGATTCTGTGTTGTTGGTTTAGAAAAATCATTTACCAACTCAGAACCAGACTTAATATTATCAGAATTTTTACCTTCAACAATAATTTCGTCATCAGTAACAAAATCCTCGACATCATGAGAGGAATTTGGAATTCCGTGTCATTGTTGTAGATTTTCCCATTTCGAAGATATGTCATCATATTCACGTGCTCATTTCCATTTTTCTTGTGTGCGGGATTCATGGTGGGGTAGCTCAGTAGCTTTCCCTCATCTATTTCATTCAATTGATCTGCCAATTGACCAACTTGCCTCTCAAGAGTTGCAATAGATTTGGTAGTCGTCTCGTGTCTTTGATTGGTGACCTCGAGTTTTCTATTGATCTCTTGATTGTTGGTAAACAATGAATCCATAGGCCTATCAAACTTTCGTTCAAGGTTCAAGAGACGGTTATCATCTTGCCCTTGGCCCTTATTTGGATATTGGTGTTATGGCCTATGGTTGTGATAACCTGAAACCGAGGTCATTGCTTAATCTTACTTTACGACTATTTTTGAAATTTTTGATGAGTTTGAATGATTTTTATTTTTGGAGGTTTAAGTTTAAACTGATATTAGGAGACTTATATTTTATCTTTAATAAGTATAAGGAGTATTAGCAAGCGTGATGTCGATGGATGCCTAATATTCTATGTTTTATTGTCGGTTGTTCGATGTTTGTCATTTATGATGTTTTCTTTTTAAATGACGTGATAAGTCGAGTCGGTAGACGATATTATTATATTTGAGTTACGTTTTAACTTTTGAGAAGTATTTTTATGAACCCGAGCTCCGTGAATATTTTCAAAATTGACTAATAGTCATTTTCCGCTTTTAGCTAACTATTTTCATTTTGGACCACAACTATTGCAAATTGACCAGAATGGTCCCTCTACCACCATATATAAACCTAGAATTCCACCTAACTTCTCATATTCACCACTAAACCTAGCAAAATCTTTCTTCTCTCCTTTTTCTTTTTTATGCCGTCACCCCCCCCCCCCCCACACATATAATCAATTTTCTCTCAAATTTAAGCTTGATCTAAGCTAAACTAATACAAGACCCATCCTTAGAATTTAAATAGATCATTTTGGTACTAAATTTGGATACATGCATGATGTTTTATTTTTTTAGGGTTGGTAGGTCAAAACTATGATCATGCATGTGATTTTGTTGATGATCAAAGGATTTTCATGTTAAGTTTTTGTTAAAAACTTGATTTTGATATTGGTTTTTTGATTTTATTGATGATACAAGTGTTATAGATGAGCTATGTTAGTATTAGTGTTATGGGATGATCATAAAAATGAGTGGTTTTGGATAAAAATATGATTTCATGCAAGTTTTTGGAGGGTAATTTATATCAGTAGGAAAAAGGTTATTTTTGGGTACCTTATGATTTTATTACGGCTTAACTAATTGAATAGAGTTGTAGATAATTCGATTAGCTTTGATTTGATATAAAGTAGAGCTTCTAGCTCCAAACGAGCGAGAAGTTATGATAGTTTGATTTTTCGTGTACCGGGAGACGAGTATCGGCACAACATATAGTTGTTGTCGATATTTGGATCGCATCTCGGGGACTACAGATTGAGTTATGAAATGAGTCAAGGACTGATGAAGAAGTGTAAATCTAGAGGGTGAGTCTAATTTCAAACCTAAGTGTCAGTTTTTGCAAATGGAGTCGTTTATAGAAGTTAAAACGGTTGTATGAATCGGTGACGTAAAACAGTCCGGTTTTTATAGATCAAAGATGAGTCGGGTAAGGAACTTTAAAAGTAAATTCATATGATAAACTTGCTAGAGGACTTTCTATAGATAATAAGTTAGTTCCTCGATTCGTTTCATAAACGTTTGACGAGTCTAAATGGGGTAAATGGGCTAGTACATTTGGTATGTGCCGGCGGATTTTGTCGAGAGTATAGAATGATAAAGTAGATGTGTAGAAGAGTGTAATAGTATTACTTGTATCATTTTCTCTCGAGATTGCCGTGATTTTATGAGTTTGAGTTTGATATTCTTATGTATGGTTTATTGCTCGAGTCATTATTAATGAACGTGCCTTATTTGATAGGTTGTGGTTCTCGTGTTTGAAAGGCATCCTCTATCATCGACGATCATCTCGCTAGGTCTCTTATACTAAGGTGAGTCTGTAGCCTCGCTTTTCATGCTAGCTACTAATTGTTTTATTACCCGCGAGGGACATACATGCTATTTGAAAATAAACGAACACAAGGTATGAGTAATTGTTTGGACCCGAATGTTGCCTATGTTGCCTTGTATTGTATTGAGTACCTTGTTGCTAAAGACCCTAAATTTTCATGAGTTGTTAACTATGTTCTGACTTGATGTTGTGAGTTGGGAATAGCCGCTTATTCAAATGATAGTAATATTGGGTCGACCACCCTATCTGAGACCAGGGCATTACGCTGAGTAACCTCTGGGAGGGATAATTTACGAGAATAAGATTTGGGTATATATCTAGCAACTGATACCCTAGAGGTGTAATAAGTGTGAAAACACTTATCCTTTTACCGCTTAATTATAATAATAACCAACCCAAAACGTGTATTTTATGTCATAAATGTCGGAATTATGCGTGGTTTGTGTTTTTGTTGTGATTTAGGACCAAAATGTGAAAAGGGAAGAAAACACGGGCTTTCACGGGCTTTTATCGAAGGAAAAGACAAAAGACGAAGTCAAAAGATCAAGAGTGCAAAAAAGAACGGAGGTCCAAGGCCTATTCTGAAGATTTATCGAAGAAAAAGTCTAAAGAAGGAAGTTTAATAAAGCAGAAGAACTCAAGTCTAATTTATGAAGAAATTACAAGACGAGTTTAATTAATCCCGAGACAAAGTCGATAAAGTCGATGAATTTAGAAGACGAAAATACATGAAGAAGAAAGAAAGGAGCAACACATGCTAACCTCCCTAATCACTATAAATACCCTCCTAATGACACATTAGGAGGTGTTGGATAACTTGACAAACTAGTCTTCCACCATTTTCATTACTTGCACCTTTAATTACTTGCACTTTCTTATAGTCATTTACTTAATTGCACCTTTAATTTCTTGCTTTTAACTTCAAGTAAGTCTTTTAATTTTGTTATTGAATCTTATTTTTAATCAAGTTTTTATTTTTAATCTCTCATCCTACCTTTCTTGTTTTGCTTAATCTTTATTTTTATGTGCTTATTTTTATGCTTATTTGATTAAGTGTTATGTTTTTATGTTTTTGATTATTTTGGATTATTGATTTTATAGCTTATTGTGTCTTTCTTTAAAATTACTTAAGTTTTATAAAAGTTATTTTTTTATTTAAAAGTCGTTTTTAAATACTTTTATTATTTAGTGTTTTTAAAAGTCCTTAAATTTTAGCTTATTAGCTTTTTATTAAACTTGTTTTGGTTAGTTTTTAGTCAAGTGCTTATTTTGTTAATAGCTTATTAGATCTTGCTTTTTGCCTTTTCCTACTGTATTCCGATCACCCCAAATCGGAAAAGGGTTTTGCATTCCGACGGGGATTCTGATTCATCGTCAAAATAGGGTTTGTGATTCCGACACGGATTCCGATTTGACATTCCGACGGGGGTCTTTTTGATATTCCGATAGGACGTTGTTTCCCATATTCTGACGAGATTCATTTTGGCTGCATTCCGATTTGACATTCCGACGGAGGTGTTGGTTTGGTATTCCGATTAGGCTTGTGGTGACAGCATTCCGACCAGGATTCCGATCCTCATTCCGATTGTCCCAAGGTTTGTCATTCCGACGGTGTATTCCGATTACATTCCGACGAGGGTGTTTGTTTGGTATTCTGACGGTAGGTTTTGTTTAATATTTTGTCTTGTTTAATTTTTAAGTTTGCATTGTTTTAAGTTTTTAAATTGTCATTTTTATTACATTGTCAAATTTAATTTTCGTCGAGCTTTAATTTTTGTCATTTAATTAATTTACTTTTTAAAGTTTTAATATTGCACCATTTACGTTTTAATTAGTTTTAGTTTTAATTACCGTCATTTACTTTAATGTATTGCAATTTTACTTTACTACAACGACAAAATTATTGTTTCCCACCAAAAGACGACTGAGTCGCACGTTAATCCTTTTTCAATTCGAAAAGATCGGACGATAACTTTTTTTGGGTAACCCTAACAAAATCACACTTTCAAATGGCGCCTCTGCCGGCTCTTTTCGTAAAGAATAACGGTTTGCTGTGAGAGACGCGTTGAATTTTGGGATCCGTTCACTCGTGAACGTTATTTTTCTTGCTCAAGAATTTTCAAAATAAATACATAAAAATTAAAAATTGTTAAAAATCCATAAAAATTAAAAAATTTCAAAAATCCAAAAAGATTTTTATTTTTATTTTTACACGTACATATATATTCTCTATTTCTTTGGTATCTTTCTCTTTTGCTTTTGCAGGTGTATGCGTACTAGATCTTTAACTTATTCAGAGCCCGAGACTCGTGAATATTTAGATATGGCTGGTGTGCAAAACAATAATAATCCACCCCACCCTAACATGAATAACAACAAAAATGTTTGTTGTCCCTAATAATATGATTGTAATACAAGAATTAAAGAAAGAAAGGAAGATATGAGATGAATTGTAGAGAGAGAAACTAGAGAGAGAAAAGAGAGAGAAGTGTGTGAACTTGTGAAATATTAGATTAAGAAAAAATGAATCACCAACCCTCCTAACATGCTAGGAGGGTAGTATATATAGTCCAGCCACATGCGGGCTTCTTAATGGACTATATGGTTTGGGTCGGGCTTTCCTTTTGGGCTTTAGTTACTTATTAATGAACTTTAGCCTAAAGTTAAGCCCGTATAACACGACTAATATACTACCTATTGCAACGTTCTAAAATACGATACATAATAAACATATGACCGAGCATTCTTGTTTGGCTCAATATTTTGAGGCTAACAATCTCCCCCAATGAGAGGTCATAAACCTTGGTCATTTAGGAAATTTGTAGAGATTACTAATCTCGCCATAAATGAGTCTTGAACGTGTAATAGTAGTCTTGTTCCTTCATGCTGTGATCTTTGAGCCTTTGTCGTTGTCTTTCGACTTTGTCTTTAAGCTTGAGATCTTCAAATCATCCTTGACTTGTCTTTGCCATCTTGCGATCTTGTGTCTTCATCCACATGCTCACACTATTAATTGTTGAATATGTCTTTAGGCATGAGTATGTGGTTTCTGAATCATTGACTTTGCTGTGTACACCGTGACGCCACCTTCTCGAGACAAAACATAGACACGGACTGAATGGCTTTGACATTCGTCCTAAATCGGTAGCGTTTTACCTCCGGTCGGTGAAGACCGTTATACGATATTAAATATCGTACCTGTGATCAGGTAGATTCAATTAAGAATCTCCTTGACAGGGTTTCGCGGCTGTACAATCCGTTCTCTTTACTCGACCGTCTCAAAGCAAGACTGCGAACATAAAGAGTGAATCAATTGGATAGATATCCGCTTGATTAAAGTCGTCAATTCAAATTCCTGGAACAAGTTTGATTCATTAAGAATCTTACCATTGTTGCTTTCCAGTTGACACAAGTTTGATTCATAAGAATCTCACAAGTCACCTACCGTAGCGCTGTTTGATGTTGACGCTAGAAGGATTTCCATTCGTCACTGTGAATATTAATGAATATCACTCTGAATGTTCTGGCAAGACCATAATGATATTGCGTAGAAACCTGAAACGAGTTTGAATCAATTCAGAATCAAACCACTGTTACTTTTCAGTTTTACATATGTTCAATTCATAAAGAATCTTGCATATGACCTACCGCAGTGCTGTTTGACGTTAACACTGGAAGGATTTCCACTCATCATTGTAAATACTAAGTAGTATCACTCTGAGTGTTCTAGCAATATCGCAAGGATATAGCGTAGGACTCTCTTGATCTTCATCCGTGTGTCCTAACGAGATTTGATTGATCTCTTGGCTCTAGACTCGATTTGTGCACTTTTAGTGGTCGGAGGCTGGAGCAGATGCCACCTATTCAATATCAACTATCTCGGAGTGAGAAAGTCAATAGAATTCGTGTTGATCTCCGTGACAATAAAACAAACTTCTTTTGAGAGAAGTCTGAGTAGCTAGGAAAGGGTTATGCTTCACATCACTGGGTCCATGATGAGTTTGTCTTCATGATGAGTTGACCCGGTTTCTGCCTAAGTTGTATGGAGGGCTTCTTTCTTTACACCCTTTTTCCTTACATTTCTTTTTCATTCTTCAACCCCTTCAATGCTTACCAAGTCATCATTACTAGCACCTTGTTGTGATTGTTCCAGTGCTAGCATCAGTACTTAGTCGGCATTCAGCTACGTTCACATTCTACTCCATCTTTCCTAAGGACTTCTAATAATCTATTGGATTGTCCCTGGGAAGATCCCTCCGGTTCTGGTTGGATCATAGGACTTAAACCTAACCACCCTTTTGACACCAATAACGTCGTGAATTAAAGATGTTGTGGGTATTTGATCGTAACCATAAAAACCACTTTAAACTCTAACAAAGTGTTTGAAAAACATTTAACACCTTGCTAGTTTTGTCGTTTTAGAAATGCTCCCCCTTCACATGTGCATCGATAATCGAAAATGTTTCGCACATGTAGGTAAGAGTTAAAGTGCTTGAGTCTTATATTAGATCACATTTTAATCACATTTTCTCCCCTATCTCTAATATATAAAATCTTTTGATATTAGAGATACCAAATTTGATTAAAAGATATTTTGAAAAATAGTCTTGAAATCTCCGGGAGAAAGATGTGTTAATCTTTTGCATGAAGTTATAATGCTCCCCCTCAAAAATTGATCCAATTGAATTGTCATTGTGAGGATATTATCCACATTTTTCTTTTTGAGGATGGAAGTTGTTGAACACACAATTTTTGAAAGATTTTGAATAATCATTGAGAAATTCTTAAAAAAATTGTGTTCAACGCTTTTTGAAAAATCCTATTTCTTTTTGTCGAAGAGGTTTTTCTAAAGCATAAACTTGAGTTCATAGACTTTGGATGTCTTGACGAATCCACTCAAGTGTAAGAAGATTTAACTTCTTTTGCTAAGGGTAATAGCACGAAATCATACACTCCCCCGTGAATATAGTTCCGGGTTGCAATCTGAAAGTAATTACAAGCCATTGTGGTGAGCTCAAAACGTTGAATGTTTTGTGACAAGCTCAACCCGTGATAGATTGCTCTACCCGTTGTTTGGAAATATTTGTCCAAAATAGACAATTTCCTTTTATTAAAAGAAGAAATGACATGTTTTGAAAAATATTTACAACTTTCATTCGAGCTTTATGTACACACCCGTGTCATTATTGAGCGACATTTCTAGGCACGTCCATATTATCGATACTGAAAGACATGTCGAGAAGAATATTTTTAGATTTTGAAAGATTTTTAATTTTGTGTTTTGCTTTTATGTGTTTTATATTTTTGTATTTTGCTTTTTCAAAGATATATACATGTTGATGTTTGATAGATAAATCAAGCAGGCACCTTTGCCAGAATCTCCAGGTCTGCTGGAGTCAAACATCTCATACCAATTTGCCTAACGAGGTACTCAAACCTATCTTTCGACAGAGCTTTCGTAAACAAGTCGGCTAATTGGTAATCCGTTCCAACAAAGTATAATTCAACGATACCTCTTTCAACTTGTTCCTTTATGAAGTGGTATCTGACGTCGATGTGCTTCGTGCGGGAATGCTGTACCGGGTTGCAGGAGATGGCTATGGCAGACTTTGAGTCACAGTACATAGGTACTTTATCAAAGTGGAAGCCATAATCCGTGAGTTGTGTTATCATCCAAAGAACTTGAGCACAACACGCAGATAGAGACACATACTCCGCTTCGGCTGATGAAAGTGACGTGCAATCCTGCTTCTTGGAAGACCATCCCACAAGTTTATCTTGTCCTAGAAATTGTGCACCACCAGAAGTACTTTTACGTGTATCAAGACACCCTGCATGATCAGAATCTGAATAGGCCGTTAGAAAGAAACCGGTTTCCCTCGGATACCAGAGTCCCATGTGAATGGTATTCTTAAGGTACCGAAAGATCCGTTTAACCTCCTTGAGGTGCTTTTCAGTGGGTCGTGCTTGATATCGTGCACAATAGCATGTAGCATGATGAATATTTGGTCTGCTTGTTGTCAAGTACATGAGGGACCCGATCATGGAACGATATCTCGTTTGATCTATGGGTAATCCCTCCAAGTCAACATCTAGGGATGTGGTTGATAATGGTGTCCCAACGGGGTCACATGATGTCATACCATGCTTTTTGATTATCTCTTGACAATACTTAGCTTGGTTAATGAAGATACGACTTGGGGTTTGGTGAACTTGAATTCCTAGAAAGAATTTTAGTTCGCCCATCATAGACATTTCAAATCTGCTGTGCATTACTTTTTCAAACCATTTTGAAAGTTTTGGGTTTGGAGACCCGAAAATAATGTCATCAACATAAATTTGCACAAGCAGAATGTCATCCCCATATTTATAAGTGAACAAAGTTAGATCAATGGAACCTTTTGATAAACCTTTAGAGACCAGAAATTTCGAGAGCTCGTCGTACCACGCCCTTGGAGCTTGCTTGAGTCCATATAGTGCTTTGTGGAGACGATACACCTTGTCAGGATAATGAGGATTGACGAATCCTTCCGGCTGCATGACATAGACTTCTTCTTTCAAAGGACCGTTAAGAAACGCTGTCTTTACGTCCATTTGATAGACAATGAATCCCTTATGTGCAGCATAAGCAAGAAAAATCCTGACCGCTTCCATTCGAGCAACTGGTGCAAATGATTCTTCAAAATCAATACCCTCTTTCTGTCCATACCCTTTAGCCACTAGCCTAGATTTATTCTTGATGATCGTGTTCTCTTCATCCATCTTGTTTTTCCAGATCCATCAAAGATTTAGTGGTGTTACATCGTATGGTTTGTCAACAAGTTCCCAGACTTTAAGTCTTTCAAATTGTTGAAGTTCATCCGTCATTGATTCAATCCAAGCATGATCAGCCATGGCTTCTTTGATGTTTTTTGGTTCAGCAGTACTCACGGCGAGTGCGAACATACAAACATCGCCATCGGTTTCAAGCTGTCGTCTTGTACGAACGGGCTGTGAAGGATTTCCAATTACGTGAACCAAAGGATGATCTCGGGTCCAATGATGTGTTGAAGGATGTCGTTGATAGAACGTATGCATATTTGACGGATCAACATGGAGAGTAGAAGACTCTCCAGTTTCTTGTACCGGTGTACCGAATGGGTTGATAAATTCGTCTTCGTCAGATAATGCATCGTCTGCTTGATGTGTGTTCTCTGGAGCAATGACAGTAGTTGTGGATGTTGTAGGATCGATTGTTGAAGTGATATTCTGAGGAGGTAAATCTGCAACAACCCGTGTTGAAGTAGATGAAGTTGTATCCTTTTGTTGACGATGAATGGTATCATCATTCTTATCATGAGTGACAGCGGAAGACTTCGATGCAACTTGTTTCTCCCCCGTGAAATATTCATCATACATTGGTCCATATAACATTTCCAACTCTTCAATTGTCGTGTCCACTGTCATATCTGCTCTAGGAACATGTTCAGGAACCAGCTTTGAACTTGACGGTTCATTGCTGTGGTCTTGAGTTCCGAGTTCCGTGCGATTGTGAACGGAAGTCGTTTGTCGTTGTGGATCGGGACTTAAACTACTTTGTTCAAGTTCCATTTCTTGTAATTCATCAAATCTGATATGAATAGTCTCGACTATCAATTTTGTTCTCTTGTTGTATACTCTGTATCCCTTAGACTGAGTTGCATATCCCACTAAAATGCATGCATCACCTTTCTCTTTCATCTTGTCCAGATTTTCACCATCTCGAATAATGTAACACGTACATCCAAAAACATGAAGGTGTTTTAGTGAAGGTTTGCGATCATTAATTATGTGATATGGTGTCTTTTCGTGTCTTGGGATAACTAAGGAGCGGTTTTGTGTGTAGCATGCGGTTGACACGGCTTCGGCCCAAAAGTATAGTGGAAGTTTTGAAGCGGATAATAATGTTCGAGCAGCCTCAACTAAAGTACGGTTTCGTCTTTCAACAACGTCGTTTTGTTCGGGTGTTCGAGCAATAGATGTTTCATGTTCAATTCCTTCGGCTTCAAAATAATTTCTCAGTTTTGAATTCAAAAATTATGTACCTCTGTCAGTACGAACCACTTTAACTTGAGCTTGAAGACCATGTTGTATCACTTTAAGGAAGCTGATGAGAACATCGGGTGTTTCATCCTTGGACCTCAAGAAGTGAGTCCATGTGTACCTTGAGTAGTCATCGACAATTACCATAACGTATTTCTTCCCATTGATACTTTGAACACGCATGGGACCACACAAATCTATATGAAGAAGATCTAACCGTCCTTTAGAGCTTGGTGTAGTCTTTGTCTTGAAACTACTCCGTTTAGCTTTACAAAGCTCACAAGAAGAACAAAGATGATCTTTGATGAATTTCAAGTTAGGAAGGCCTCGCACAATATCTTTCTTGGAAAGCAAGTTGATGGTATCAAAGTTAAGATGAGATAAACGTTGATGCCATAACCAAGCTTGAGTCGTTGAATCTTTAGCCATGAAACAGATTGGAGTTGAAGATGTTAAGTCTTGTAGTGAAATAGTGTATAGATCAGTACCCCGTGTTCCGGTAAGTAAGTCATTCCCATCATAATCACGAACAAAACATGTCTTCTTTCTAAAAGCAACCTCCAAATCCGCATCACATAATTGACCAACCGAGAAAAGATTGTGATTGAGCCCTTCGACGTAGTAAACCCTTTTGATAGTGATATTCCCCTGAACCAAGTCTCCATATCCTAGGATCGGTGCAAATTGATCATTTCCGAATCGGAACGTACCCAGGAACTTCTCCACGAAGTTAATTAGAAGCTTGAGATTCCCCGTCATGTGCTTCGTGCATCCGGAGTCCATTATGAAGAGAATTATTTCGATCACCTGCAGAAGAATTAGAACACGATGGAGCATTTGCTAAATTGGATTCCATGTTAGTTGTGATTTCTGATTCATTAGTTTCCCTAGTTTCATCACTTAGAGGCACACTAACGCTTGTAGTCACATTTTCTGTCCTAACCTTAGGCATCCATTTATATCCTGGAGGACATTGATTAGCAAACCACCATTTCCAAGGCTTGCTAGCAGACTCATATAATTCCCTAATTCTGCTTCTAGAGTTCTTAGTGGTGGAGTCTGATGCAATACTTTTCTTAGGGGGGGTTGCACCAGAATGGTTCACTTTGCGTTTGGGTTTTCTAGCACTAATAGGCATCACAGTTTGCTTCTTAGTTCTAGTTTCTACGCCTTTTGCATTATTCGAAACACACATAGCATGATTAGCATTAGCACACTTTCCACATTTCACACAAACAAACTTAACTTTCATAGCATTCAAAGTCGAATCATTCAAATCGTCATTACACGCGATTACAGACGTTTTATTCTTAGAAACATTGAAAATCCTAGGATGGTCTTCTACTTCCTTCATCTTCCCTTGACTTTTGTTTTGCCAGACCTTTTCATTCATGCGAGTGCTCTTAAGCTGGGGCCGGCTAACACTAGCAGTGGGGACTACTCCTGTAGTAAAAGACACACGTCTATTAGTGTTTCTAGAAGTCTGAGGTGATTGACTTTCTTTGTTTTGTGTGGGTTTAGTGGCCAATCTATACATCCCTGGTTTAACCACATTTGTGTTCTTAATGCTTTGTGATCGAATATGTGTTTTGGGAGTGTTTTGTGGTAACCTTTCCTTCCCATCCGTCTTGGGGGCAAACGCAGGTTTTGCAAATGCAGAATTAGAGAAAACAGATGGTTTTCCCAAGACAGAGGGTCTAGTCACTTTTTGAGCATTGGGTTGTCTTACGACAGGTTTCTTAACACTAGGTTCCACAATCTTCCCACCCATCTTAGCAATGAGTTTCTGCAACTCTGCTATCGCTCTGTCCCTGTCTTGTAACTGAGCTTTCAACCCTTTAATTTCCAAATCCTGTTCGTTCATTTCTCGAAACGTTTGGGAAAGTTTTTCTTGCAATTTATTATCATGTGGAAAACTACCAACGTCTTTTTGCAAAGCAAGTTCAAGAGAATGACAATGTTTTTGAAGGAAATCAGTTTTGTGTTGAAGTAACTCAAAAGCCTTTTTATCAACATTTTCTTTATGTTTCGAAAGCTCAAGTTCAAGACGCTCACACTCTTTGATTTTATCAAGATATTTGCATGCAACATCAGAATATTCATCGATATCAGCACAAGATTGAAGAGTAACACACAAAATATCTTTGGAGAGACATTCTTCTAAGAGTAGATCATATTCGTTTGAAAATTCTAATTTGTCATTTTGAAGGTCATCAATTTCTTTTTCAAGAGACTCAACATATTTCAAATCATCCAACATTTTAGACTGAATTAAATTTTCAAACTCAAGAACATGTTCTTTTATTATCTTCGTATTTGGTATTAAAAGTTCTTTCACAAGCACAGTTATGTCGTGAGGAATCTCGGTTTTCCACTTATCCTTTTGACGTTTCTCCCAATCGCTTTCAACAATTGATTGAACATTATTAACGTGGTGTTTAAGAAAACCAAGTATTTTTCTACTTTTACTTTTAGAAGCATCTAGAGGCAAATAGTTAATATATTTAAAAACATTAGTTTTCCTCTTAGTGGCAAAAGCTTTTTTCCATTGAATTGTTTTTTGTTTGCATTCTAAAAATAATTCCTCACGAGACTTCTGTTTTTGTGGAGTGAAAAGACCATAAAGACTGTTTTCATAAGCATAGTTATATGGTTTCACTAAATCTTTATTGACCGGTGATCTACTCTCCTCATCCCAAAGGGACGTCTCTTCTCTATCGATGTTAGCTACTGGGCAGTCATTATCAGTCCATTCGGACTCATCAAGATATAAGTGAGGGTTCGCAGCTTGAGCTTGTTCGAGGTACTTGGGGGTGTCAAAGCTAGGTTGACCCTTGAAAAACGACCGAGGTGCTATCATTCTTACGGTTTGAATAGAGTCATGTGTATTATAAACAACTTTTTTCAAAAAAATCGACTTGTTCTACGAGATCCTTTACTTTTTCAGTATCTTTGCTTTGTCTATTTTTGAAATCTTGTTTTAATGTTTCAACCTCTTGTTTCTTCTCGTCAAGAATTTTAGCAGAATCGATGGTGTTCATAGAAAGCCTCTGTTCAAGTTCATTAACTTTTGTTGTGGCAAGGTACGTTTTTTGACGTTCATCACTTAATAAAACATTGAATTGACGTTTTTCTTTAGTTAACAAAGCAAGAGCTTCATTATATTTATTTTCAAAATCGTCCTTTTTAATGTTGATGACACGACTTTTGTACCCCTCAAGCTCGTCGGTCTTTTGAAGAAGCTCAGCCCTATAACTATCAATAGTCTCACTAGATTTTATAAGAGCGGCTTTGCATTCTTCAAAGTTTTGAGTGAGCGCTGCGTTTGCCTTCTTTAATTGCTTTTGATTCTTTCTATTTTCATTGACATCTTTTTGTAAACTAGCAATTAAATTAGCAAGCGCGACACGCTCCTCGTCATCATACTCATTTGCATGTTGATCATCCTCAAACTCATTATTGCACATGTCTGATGAATCGGGTTTGGTATTGCTATCAACCGTTTCCATCATACACGTGTCAGTAATTGTTGTTGGAAGTTCACTATGCTCATGTGTATCACCAAACACATTATATTCATCAGCATGTTGTACCTTATCAATTGGCTCAGTATCAAAGATAGGACCATTGTCATCCTCAGTGACGTTAAGGACCTCATGAATCTTTGCCATGTATGAATAATGTGCCTCGAGTTCTTGGTCGGAGATTTCATCATCTGTGTCGTCAAGCATTTCTCCTTCCTCAGCTGATAACTTGATTCCAGCTTCCATTTTCTTGCACAACAACATCTTTTCCTTATGATAACCATAATCTTTAACCCTCTTTGGCTGCCTGCATTCCCTAGCTAAATGCCCAAAACCTCTGCAGTTATAACACTGAATCCCACTTTGTTGCACAACTTGAGTACCAACAGTTTCCCTATTTCCAACAACAGTAGCCACCCTCTGATTATCATACTTAGGTTGTCGATCATACTTTGGAGGACTCTCAGCACGTCTTCGTGTGTCATACCTTGGAGGACTCTGTGCATGGGTGTTCCTCGAGTTTGAAGATGTTCGAAGGTTGTTGTTGGTGGGTTTGTAGATTTTCTTATATTGTTTCATAACAAAAGCCATTTGTTGCTTAAATTCCCTATCCTTTTGAGCTATTTCTTCATCACTGTCTTCTTCGGATGATTGCTCAGGTGTGGGTGATGGTGCTCTTGCAACTTCTTTGCGCGGGATCGTGTTGGGACATGTGACTTAGAGACAATAGATGATCGTGGTGATGATGATTGAGTAGAGTAGGTCTTTGAAGTACGGGAGTGATAATCTGGGTAATGTTGAGTGGTAGACACTAAAGCAAGTGGATTGGAAATCTTTGCAACTCGTTCAGCTCGAAGTTCATTTGCCTCATTTTGAAATTGTTTCAAGATGTCAAAGAGCTTGTGATATGAAACTTCGTCTAAATTTTGTTGTTGTTTCACCAAGGTGACAAACCGTGTCCACTCTGGTTGAAGTTGCTGTAGAAATTGGACATTGACTTGCATGGTGGAAACTTGCAAGTTGTTTCGGGTCATATCATTCATCATCTTGTAGAATCGGGAGTAATAAGAATTAATTGATTCCCCATCCTTTGATGTAAACTTGCCAAAGTTCCAAAACATCTTAGTTTTCACATCTTGTTTGTTAAGTGATTCACCTTGTTGCAATCTTTCAATGGCCGTCCACATTTCTTGAGCAGTAGGACATGCGTCAACCGTAGAGTAAATTTCATCTCCAATGCCACTAAGAATTAAGTAGATTGCTTCCTTCTCTGCATCAAACCACGCACGGTTCTCTGAGGTGAGGTCGGTCCTCTTTTCATCACGTTCATATGCGGGTTGTGCGTCACTTGTGTCTGTGGCTGGTACTGCAGGAACTTGAATCCGTGAGAGTTTATAGGGTCCTTCCAAGATACATTGCCTTAAAGCATCACCGTTAGGTTTTGTGTCAAGGTAACGTATAAAACGGGATTGCCATTGATCGTATCGACCCGACACAAGCATTGGTGGTCTTTCTTTGTTACCTGCCACCATTATGTTGTTGTTCGTCACACGATATTCAGCGGTAGAATCCATCTCAAAGTTCTCTGAAATGATGAATCGAATATGGATCTTAAGTAGTTGTGTTGTGATTGTTTGGTTGATGAAATTCCGAAAATTGCGATTTTTTTTTCTCAGCCCGACAATAAATTCCTCAGTCCGACAAAACGGTAGACCTAAAAAAAATTGTAATCACCAAATTTTGAAATTGAGCTAGAAATGTCCTAAAACTAGTATGGAAAAAATTTGATTTTACTTGACCTAAAAATTTTAACTATTTTTTTTTTTTAATCTTCGTGTAAACTACGTTCCTAAACTAGTCTAGATGGTGGCTAAGTCTAAAAAATACTCAAACAAAAATTTAGCAAAAACATGTCATCGGAATCACTTCGTCGGAATGTCTAATCGGAATGTGTAATCGGAATGTCTAATCGGAATGTGTAATCGGAATGTCTAATCGGAATCCCTTCGTCGGAATGTCTAATCGGAATGGTGATCGGAATGTCTAATCGGAATGTGTAATCGGAATGTCTAATCGGAATCCCTTCGTCGGAATGTCTAATCGGAATGGTGATTGGAAAGACCTTGTCGGAATACCAAATCGGAATGATGATCAGAAAGAGCTGGTCGGAATGTTGTTGAATAACCCTTGATCGGAAAGTCAAATCGGAATACTGATCGGAATGTTAAAACCCTTTTCCGATGTGAGTGATCGGAATCACTAATCCCTTTTCCGATTGCACTGATCGGAATATATCCCACTTTTCTCGGACAAAACTCAACCAATACGTGATTTTAAGCCAAAAAATGATCAAAACACCCAAAAAATTTGTGTTTTTAGCCAAAGTAAATATACCAAATCACTACTACAACTATGTGTAGATGAAGAAGTGGAGCACGGAAAACACAAAAAAAATTTGAATCCGAGATGATTTATGGATTAAATCATTCGAATCAAATATAATAACAACAACCAATCACAAATACTACCCCATAGAGATTGATACCAATTGTTGTCCCTAATAATATGATTGTAATACACGAATTAAAGAAAGAAAGGAAGATATGAGATGAATTGTAGAGAGAGAAACTAGAGAGAGAAAAGAGAGAGAAGTGTGTGAACTTGTGAAATATTAGATTAAGAAAAAATGAATCACCAACCCTCCTAACATGCTAGGAGGGTAGTATATATAGTCCACCCACATGCGGGCTTCTTAATGGACTATATGGTTTGGGCTGGGCTTTCCTTTTGGGCTTTAGTTACTTATTAATGAACTTTAGCCTAAAGTTAAGCCCGTATAACACGACTAATATACTACGTATTACAACGTTCTAAAATACGATACATAATAAACATATGACCGAGCATTCTTGTTTGGCTCAATATTTTGAGGCTAACAATGTTCCCCCACCCGACCTTCGAACGATGGAGGAGCTGTGTCAACCTACGATGAATAGACGAGGAGGACCGATTGCGCCTATGCAAATCATGGCTCCAGAGTTTTCGTTGAAGCATCACATGATCCAACAAGTGCAGAACACTTGTCCATTTCGCGGATTACCGGATGATGATGCCAACAAACATCTCGACAAATGCATTACCATTACTCAAAGCATGAAGTTGCCCGGTGTTACTATGGATTTTCTTCGCCTTCACCTATTTCCACACACCTTATCCCACCACGCCAAAAAATGGTTTGATCGTCTTCTGAAGAATTCAATTCATACTTGGGATGAGATGACTCAACGCTTTTTGTCGCGCTACTTTCCACCATCCATGGTCACGAGCCTTCGAAATCAAATTAGTAGATTTACTCAAGAACCTGATGAATCACTTTTTGATGTTTGGGAACGATATAATGTTTTGATCGATCGATGTCCAAACCACAACATGCTCCCCGTCAGCTTAATTGATACTTTATACAACGGTTTAACTTTTCGAGATCGTGATACGATTAATGCAGCCGTCGGTGGCACATTTATGAAAAGAAGACCTGAGGAGTGTAGAGAGCTTATAGAGAACATGACTACTCATCACAAAAATTGGGATTCATCCGCATCTTCAGGAATAACCCGAGAGTCAATGTTTCTTCTACTTCTTCAAACCCTGATATCACCGAATTGACCCGCGCAATGGTCGAAATGAGCAAAAATATGCAACTTTTGGCTACAAATCAACAACAACAAGTTAAAGCTGTAGTAACTTCTTGTGAGATTTGCGGGGGTCTTCATTCATACACTGATTGTCCTTCTACTCATGACAATCCGGAAAACGTGTGTGCGGCTTATCGTAACTATTCAACGGAAAACTACCAAGCCCGACCTCAAGGTGATCGTAACTTGCTAAGTTACCGTTCTAACAACTTTCTTTCACCCGGTTTTTTCCTCAAAACCACAACCCCAACAACTACATAGCAATCCAAACCCACCTCGAGCTTCTAATCCTTTTATCACCCACCCGCTCAACAAGCCCCACCCATTAATCATGATGTTGAAGCTTTCATGAGGACCCAAGGAGAGCAAATCAAGAATCTACAAAGCCAAATTATCAACTTGAAAGGAGATATCACTAAGCAAGGTAATGATATTAGATCTGAGCTTCGACATGATATACAAACCTCTTTTAGCACTCAAACAAATGATTTGAAGAATATGCTGGCTAGTTTCTTACCAACTACTCAACCCTCTACTTCGGGCTCTCTTCCTTCAAATACCATCACCAACCCAAGAGCCTATGTGAGTGCTATTACTACACGCGGTGGAGCAACTTTAGTAGGAACATCTATCCCTCCCCCAGTTACTCCATCTACACCTCCTCCTCCTCCACCATTTATCCCTCCTACTCCCACGCCTAGTATTAGTCCTCGATTACCATGTCCACCTCTTACTGAAGTACCCAAGAAAAACCCTTCATCCACCCCACCTTCCACCTATAAACCCAACATCCCATATCCTTCTCGGTTAGACAAGAGCAAATTTCTTACTAAAGAGGATGCTCAAATCACTTCTTTTATGAAGATGATCTCTCAAATGAATTTCAACATTAGCCTCGTTGAAGCACTTGTCCAAATGCCGAAATTCGTCAAAGCATTCAAGGAATTGCTTAACAAGAAGGAAAAGATGGCTGAGTTTGTCAACACACGCCTAAATGAAAACTATTCTGCAGTTATTCTAAAAGAACTTCCGAAAAAACTTAGAGATCCTGGTCGTTTTGTGTTACCTTGCATTTTCAACAAAACCGAAGAATTTACTGCCTTAGCTGATCTCGGGGCAAGTATTAATCTGATGCCTTTAAGTGTTTGGAAAAAGTTATCATTACCCGATCTTACACCAACAAAGATGACTCTTGAGCTAGCAAATCGCACTCTCGCTTACCCCGTTGGTATTGCCGAAGATGTGTTTGTTAAAGTTGGCACCTTCACTTTTCCGGCCGACTTTGTTGTTGTTGATTATGAAATGGACCCTCGTATTCCGTTAATACTTGGTCGGCCATTCTTGAGAACCGGAAAAGCCTTAGTCGATGTTGCTGAAGGTGAGTTAATCTTAAGGGTCGGGAATGATGCACAAGTTTTTAAAATGGGGATGATCACAACCAAACCCAATGGAAGAGAATCAGCGAATATGATTAATGTGCCTGATGATTTTGTCGTCTACAACAATCCTCTTTTCGATTCTTTCTACGATAATCCACTTTTCAAAGATGATGTGGATGATTCTCTCTCCAATTTAGATCCCCACCAATTCATGAATCTCCTCCAATTTATGATGACTATGATGATGATTCTAGTTCTGACATGGATGATTCTAATGATTTTTCTTCTAAGTATAAAGACATGCCAATATATGATGATTTTGATTTTGACGATGTCGATACTCTTTCGAGTGATTCTTCACATGATGACCTTGCACCTACATTTGATGAAGATCCTCTACCAACAATGCTTGATCCTACTTTGGATGACTACTCATTTGAGGAAGACTTTGCTACTTTTCTCAACACTTACTTCCCAAATGAAAGTGATTCTCCTCCTTTGGACTTTGATGATTATGGTCTTTATCCTCCTTTGGATATGAAGAAACCCATTTCAAATAAGAAGAAGCCGGAAGACACCAGTATCCGTAGCACTTATGTCTTGACACCTCTTCATCCACCTTCTGAGGATGAAATTGTGAGATTTATGAGCGGATCCTCTTCAAGGTCTACTGAGCCTGAGTGTTATTTTCCCCTAAAGGAAAAGGTGTTCGATCCCGGTATTGCAATTGTTAAGCAATCTCAGTATCCATCTGATGAAATAAAAGGAAATATTTTTGGAACTTATAGAGATATACTTGCACCTCATCAACCTTGCTACCACCGTGCTCAACAACTGCTTAAGGGAACCTTGCCTACTCTTCTTTGGCTTGTCTTGTTCGCCTTAAGCTTGTGCTACTTGATGGATGAAAACCATCTATTTGATCCCGGTGGATGTGTTTCAAGCTTCTTCCTATGCTAATCAAGGTCGAGTCGGGCTCACGACTCGGTTAACAAAAACAAGCGCTTACCGGGAGGCAACCCGAGTATCTATCCTTTTTCTCTGTTTTTTATAACAAGTGTAGGGGGAGACCCTAGTATATGTTTGTTGTTTTCTTTCTTATCATGTGCAGGGATTTGAGCTTTCAAAGATCCATTCTTGATGACTTTTGACAACCCATGATTCCATGTACCCGTCTTCCTGGTTCTATCCTAAACTCTTTTGATTCCCTATTTTATATTCTTCCATATTGAAATAGGAATCACTTTAGTTGTCTCTTCCTTAGCAAGATTTAAACAATGTGCACAATGTCCTAAGTGTAGGGGAGGTTACTCCCACATGCTTAAACATTAAGGACAATATTTATATTAAGTGTAGGGGGACTTCTATCGAAGTTAAGTGGGGTTTTCCTTGTATTTGTCCTCATTTTAAACGGAAAATTGATTTTTTTTTACATTTTTCAAAAATTTTGATCTATTTTGGCCTTACAGTTTTTCCTTTGTTATAGTTATTTTATTTCGTTGCTAGAACAAATTTTAATAAAGTGGTTTTAATTTTCAAACGTTGTGAATTTTTTGACTCAACCCGAGTTTACTTATCTAAGTTTACTCTAGCAAGTATCCTTAACGTGTTTAAGTCAAGTTTTGCTAGGATTTTATATATGGAACTTTAAAACGCGAAATTCTTAACTCTTACGGGTTAAGAACGAGAACTTTTCGCAAGTTCCTATAATTGATCCTAGAAAGTCGTTTATCAAGGGAACTTTAAAATGCGAATTCTAAACTTGAAAGAGTCTAAGAAGTTGCAAGATCCTATAGATGACTTGAAAACCCAAAACTTTGATTTAATTAGCTAAGCATTCACGAGTCTCATTCCTTGAGATTTTAAATTGTGGAGAATGAGAGATGATAGAGTCAATTATAAGTTTGGTATTCTTTCATGAATTTATGTGAGTTGATTATGAGCTTTTTCTCCCATCGCTTGCTAATAAATTTATTTGCAATAAATAAGGTTGTACGATTTGAAAAGTTACTTAGCTTCTAGCACAAGATCGTTTAAAAGTTGCTCGGTATTAATTAGAGTTCATAGCCAAGGCATAACTTATTGAAGCGGGATGTGAAGATTGGCGAGTCCAAAAAGGTCCTAACAAGACATGAGGGCTACATTTTGTTGCTAAAGATCCCAAGTGATGTGAAGAATCATTTATCAAAAATCAATATGAAGGATCAAGACACACGACGAAAAGCAAATACTCCCGTAAAGATCATGGAGAAGTATATCCAAAAAGGCCCTAACAAGGTATGAGGATAATAGACCTAAGTCCTAAAAGGAGGCGGATCGTTGTATATCAAAATCCCACGTAAAAATTGGAGAAAAATGAAGAAGTCGTGGTCCAAGTATGAAGAATCTCTCAAAACTTCAAGTGAAGAAATCCCTATTATGAAGAGAAGACCATTATTTTATGAACGTCTCTCAAGATTTAAAGTATGAAGTCGCTGCCAAATATCGGTCCGAGAAAGGTCTCAAATCGTGAAGCGAGTTATGCCAAGATATGAACTTTATGAGGTCCCGAGAAGCAGTTTTAAAAGATTTTGTCCTTTAGCTAACTATTGATTAAATCGTCCTACTTTATTTTCAGCCTAAATAACTATCGAAATAAGTCAACAATGCATCCTCGTGATCATTCAAGACAAAAATAAAATATAAGAGATACACCTAGGAATAAGAGAGTCTAAGTAAATAACTGGCCCACATGAGTTCGTGTTAGTTTGCTAACTTATAATAACAATGATCTCGTTTTTAAGCTTGGTATGGGGAACGTGAAACTTGAGGGTGATAATCATTCATGACATTCCAAAACCCAAAGGTAAGTCTTTGATTTCTTTACTTGTTTTCTTCCTTTAAATATTTTGTCTCTTTAATAAAGGCCAATGTGGATTGATTGTGATGGAAAATGTAAAACATGCTTTGTAATTAATGCATTGCATGAGGACATTGCAATGGTCAAGTGTAGGGGATTTAATAAGTGTAAAAACACTTATCCTTTTACCACTTAATTATAATAATAACCAAGCCAAAACGTGTATTTTATGTCGTAAATGTCGGAATTATGCCTGGTTTGTGTCTTGTTGTGATTTAGGACCAAAATGTGAAAAGGGAAGAAAACACGGGATTTCACGGGCTTTTATCGAAGAAAAAGACAAAAGACGAAGTCAAAAGATCAAGAGTGCAAAACAGAACGGAGGTCCAAGGCCTATTCTGAAGATTTATCGAAGAAAAAGTCTAAAGACGGAAGTTTAATAAAGCCGAAGAACTCAATTCTAATTTATGAAGAAATTACAAGACGAGTTTAATTAATCCCGAGACAAAGTCGATAAAGTCGAAGAATTTAGAAGACGAAAAGACGTGAAGAAGAAAGAAAGGAGCAACACATGTTAACCTCCCTAATCACTATAAATACCCTCCTAATGACACATTAGGAGGTGTTGGCTAACTTGACAAACTAGTCTTCCACCATTTTCATTACGTGCACCTTTAATTACTTGCACTTTCTTATTGTCATTTACTTGATTGCACCTTTATATTCTTGCCTTTAATTTCAAGTAAGTCTTTTAATTTGTTATTGAATCTTATTTTTAATCAAGTTTTTATTTTTAATCTCTCATTCTACCTTTCTAGTTTTGCTTAATCTTTATTTTTATGTGCTTATTGTTATGCTTATTTTATTAAGTGTTATGTTTTTATGTTTTTGATTGTTTTGGATTATTGATTTTATAGCTTATTGTGTCTTTCTTTAAATTTACTTAAGTTTTATAAAAGTTATTTTTTTTAAAGTCGTTTTTAAATACATTTATTACTTAGTGTTTTTAAAAGTCTTTAAATTTTAGCTTATTAGCTTTTTATTAAACGTGTTTTGGTTAGTTTTTAGTCAAGTGCTTATTTGGTTAATAGCTTATTAGATCTTGCTTTTTGCCTTTTCCTACTGTATTCCGATCACCCAAATCGGAAAAGGGTTTTGCATTCCGACGGGGATTCCGATTCACCGTCGGAATAGGGTTTGTGATTCCGACACGGATTTAGATTTGACATTCCGACGGAGGTCTTTTTGATATTCCGATAGGACGTTGTTTCCCATATTCCGATGAGATTCCTTTTGGCTGCATTCCGATTTGACATTCCGACGGAGGTGTTGGTTTGGTATTCCGATTAGGCTTGTGGTGACAGCATTCCGACCAGGATTCCGATCCTCATTCCGATCGTCCCAAGGTTTGTCATTCTGACAGTGTAATCTGATTACATTCCGACGAGGGTGTTTGTTTGGTATTCTGACGGTAGGTTTTGTTTAATATTTTGTCTTGTTTAATTTTTAAGTTTGCATTGTTTTAAGTTTTTAAATTGTCATTTTTATTACACTGTCAAATTTAATTTTCGTCGAGCTTTAATTTTTGTCATTTAATTAGTTTACTTTTTAAAGTTTTAATAGTGCACCATTTACGTTTTAATTAGTTTTAGTTTTAATTACCGTCATTTACTTTAACGTATTGCAGTTTTACTTTACTACAACGACCAAATTATTGTTTCCCACCAAAAGACGACTGAGTCGCACGTTAATCCTTTTTCAATTCAGAAAGATCGGACGATAACTTTTAACCCTAACAAAATCACACTTTCAAGGTGCAATGGTTTTTATCTAGTCATGTTGGCATTTGGCATGGGTGACTAATTGGTTAAGGGGTCGGTGTCATGAGCTTAAATACAATGTATTGCCTTGAAATAGATTGTGTGCACGACAATTCAATAAATGATTATGATTGATTTTCTTCTTGTGTTCAAATGTGATTTGATAAACCTATGGACTCGCTTAACATTATTGTTGACTCGTTTAAGCATGCGTTTTAGGTAATCGAAGGTGATTGATGGCGGAGCTTTGCTGTGGATGTTGTGGGTTGGCTTTTGAAGTTTGTTGATCTAAAACAATTTCTATCCTTTTACTGTTGAACAATTTGTTAAATGTGTATGTACTATACTGAAACTTGTTGGTTTGCTGGTCGAGATCCGTGGGGACTAAACACTTTGCTCTGGTGTCGTTTTAGTACATTATGGGTTGAAATTATGTTTTAGACATTGTGTGAAAATCTTGTTTATATTTTATGTGTAAACGTCTCTCTTTTGGGTCGTTCAATATACCTTGTGTGATGATACTTGTGTTTAGCACCCAATTGTGTATTTCCACTGCGCAATGTAAATTGGAGGTGTTAAAGATTGGTAATCAGAGCCACAAGTTATAGAGAACTAGGTCGATTTTGAAAGTTGTCCTAAACTATAACTTTTGTGTCAAAAGTATTTATTTTTCAAAAGCACACAACTTCTCTACAACGCTCCGGTAAGATCACTTTTAGTTTTGTTTTGTATTATAGATGTATCCCTCAGAACTGAAATGATTTCCCGAGTATTTATTAAGTAAATACTATGATATTGTATCGAGGTTATTAAAAGTGCGCTGAGTGCTTGTCATTATCATATTTTACTTTTGAAGCATTACATATACATCATTTGCATTGCATTGCATATCATGGGTTACGTAAAACATTTGAGATGCATGAGTATTGCATATTAATTTTTAACAATGACCTTAAGTACCCTTGAACCCTTATAATTCTAGAAAATGGTTGATATACCCCATGAGGAGGATTGGATTGAGATGAATGACATACTAGAAGGTGAGGAAGTAGATAACTTTGGTGCTAGTGATGATGAGGATCCCTATGAATATTTGGATGATGGGATTGCTCCTACTGCAGTTGGACAGACTGAGCGCGAAGTAATTCAAGGTAGTTATGTTCCGAGAGCTAATGTGGTACCACCGACTGTTCAGGATCGTCAGCGACCTGTTGTACGTTCTTCTATGCCTACTTGTGATAGTTATTTAAGTGGTTTCCCTAGGGTTGCCCGTGTTAGGAATGATTTCTCTGCTAAGTCTAGTAATGCTGCTAGTGCCTGATCTATTCACGATGATATTGCTAAGGTGTACTGTCTAGGTCCTAGATCATATGAAGATATTTTCTGGTTTCTAAAAAAGTTTGATAGGTCTTTATTTGAAAGGTATGTAGTTGAAACCCGAGTAATCAAAAGGTTTGAGCAGAATGAAAGACAGTTTGACAGGTTTGTTACTAGTGTGAGAAGGTCAGAGTATGTGCGAGCGAGGGAAATGGATGAAGTTGCTAGTATGCGAGCTATGGTGTTAAATTTGAGTAAGCAATTTGAAAGGTTTCGTGAGGAACAAGAAAGGAATGCAAGGTTAAATGTGTGGGACTTGCCAATGAGGTCTTTTCCAAGTCGAGGTGTGGTAATCAGGGATGTGCCAAGTCAGGTTGAAACTCAGGTGTTCGTGAAACCAGGTGAAGGAGGAAGTCGAAAAGGAAAGGAAAAAGTGGAGGAAGACTCTAAGGAGGATGATAGCAGCAGTGATGACGAACCAATGTACAAGAAGCTGCGGGGATCAAATGTTTAGTTTTCTTAATGTTGTTTTTATTAGCCTTGTTGTAACAGAACTTAAGTAGACTCGTACTATAGTTTATGATGAAACTTAATGACTTTTAAGTTGTCATGATGAAGGGTTGTAGTGACATTACTTGTCATAATTTTGTGGAAATTTTCCAAGTGCAATCCAAATTACCTTCATGATCTGTGATTTGTATTTTAGTTCTTTTGTGATTTGGTTGATGATTCAGTGCGGATTGTATTGTTTGTGCATGTAGTATCCATGACACGTCTTGATAAAGAAATCCTTCTTCTTATCTTTATATGAATACTTACTTGTTCTTTTCTTCCGTGATGACACAGGAAGGAGTTGGGAAGCATTTTTCGGTTATTACTGAATTGTTGTTTGATTAGTTCTCTAAACATGCCGCCAAAATTGACAACTGCTACTGTGAATACCATGATTGAGCAAGCTATTGCTAGAGCACTGGAAGCTGAACGTGTTGTGAGGAACCAAGAGACTGAGAATAGGAATGATGCTGGTCAAGTTGGAGGGAATGTTGCTAATCCATTTGAAGGTAATGCTGATGAACCGGTTGGAGGAAATGTTGTTGGTCAAGCTGGAGGTAATGTTGTTGCTCATAAAGTATAAAAGGAATGTTCTTATGCTAGTTTCATGAAATGTGGACCTACCTAATTTCGTGGTACTTGTGGTGCTTTGGAGCTAAGAAGGTGGATTGAAAAGGTTGAAAGTACTTTTAAAATCAGTGGATGTTCAGAAGCTTGTAAGGTGAAGTTTGTTGCAGCTACTTTTCAGGATGATACTTTGAGTTGGTGGAATAGTCAGGTAGCTACAGTAGGTTTGGTTGAATCTAATGCTAGAACATGGACTGTGACCAAAGGACTGTTAATTACGAAGTTTTGTCCTAAGGAAGAGTTAGTTCAGTTGGAGGATGAGTTGAGGCATTTGGTGCTACGGAATAATGATATTGTGGCTTATACGAAGAGATTTTCTGATTTGTGTTTGTTGTGTCATGATGCCTTTGCTGATGACCGTAAGAAGATGAAGAAGTATATTAGAGGTTTATCTAGTAATATCAAGGGAGAGACTACTTCGTCGAAACCCAAGACTTTTGATGAAGCTGTTCAGATGGCTCATGCTTTGATGGACGTGAAGCTGCGGGATCGAAAGGATAGTATTGCTGAGGGAAATAAGAGAAAGTGGGAAGCTGTACATTCAAACGAAGGGCAGAATAGAGGAGGTTATCATAACAACAATAACCAAGGACCAAATAGGAGTCATCAATACAACTTTAGGAGGAATGATGGTGTTCGTGCTGCTACTGGAACACAAGGAAACAAAGTGAACCCGAAGTGTGGTCGATGTAGTCTGTATCATGTTGGGAATTGTCCACCTGCTTGCAACAAGTGTGGGAAGGCCGGACATAAAATTGTAGACTGTAGGAACAATGGTGTGGCCACTGGAGCCAATGCTATCAAGGTGGTTAGATGTTTTAGATGTGGAGGCCGTGCACATAAGCAAGGAAACTGTATGAGGGTTGGCGCTCGATGGGGAGGCAATGTTGTTGTTGTTGTTGTTGTTGCTGCTGGGACTGCTACTCTAGCCTATGTCGTGGGAGATGCTGACAAACCTCAAGGGCCGAATGTGGTAACTACGTTCTTACTCGATGCTTGTTATGCTAGGTGTTATTTGATTTTGGATCCGATAGAAGTTTTGTAGATGTTAGATTCAGTCAGCTATTGGATAGAGAGTCAGTAAGATTGACAACTAGTTATAATGTGGAGTTAGCTGATGGTAAGGTTGTTAGCACTAGTTCTATACTGAAAGGTTGTTCCTTGAAGTTAGCGGATTATGCGTTTAGTATTGATTTGATGCCCATAGAATTAGGATCTTTTGACGTGATTATTGGTATGGACTGGTTAGTTGCGAATGGTGCAATAATTGTTTGTGGAGAGAGATTAGTTCAGATACCACTAAGGAATAGGGTATTGACGTGATGAGTGTACTTCTCGTTTGAGAGTTGTTTCTTGTTTGAAGATGATGAGGTATATAGAAAGAGGGTTGTGAAGTGTTTCTTGCCCAGATAAGTAATGATGGTATGAATGAGAGGAAACTGGAGGATGTACCTGTGATTAGAGAGTATCCTGAATTTTTTCCTGAAAATTTATCGGGATTACCGCCGCATCGTGAAGTTGAGTTCCGTATTGATTTAATGTCAGGAGTTGCGTCTGTTGCTCGTGCACCGTATCGTTTAGCACCGTCTGAGATGAAGGAATTATCTGATCAATTGAAGGAATTGATGGATAAGGGATTCATTAGACCGATTTCGTCACCGTGGGGTGCTCCTGTTTTGTTTGTTAAGAAGAAAGATGGTTCGTTTCGAATGTGTATTGATTATCGAGAGCTAAACAAATTGACTGTCAAGAATCGGTATCCATTGCCGAGGATTCATGATTTGTTTGATCAGTTGCAAGGATCAAGTGTATACTCAAAGATCGATTTGAGGTCTGGGTATCATCAACTGAGAGTTAGGGAAGAAGATATTCCTATAACAGCTTTCCGTACTCGATATGGACATTTTGAATTCCATGTGATGCCTTTCGGATTAAGGAATGCGCCTGCCGTATTCATGGACTTGATGAATCGTATGTGCAAGCCGTATTTGGATGATTTTCTTATCGTATTCATTGATGATATTCTCATTTATTGCAAGAGTGAAGAAGAACATGAGAAGCATTTAAGGATATTTTTGGAATTGTTAAAGAACGTGAAGCTGTATGCGAAGTTCTCTAAGTGCGATTTTTGGTTGAAATCAGTGCAATTTCTGGGGCACGCGATTGATAGTGAAGGTGTTCGTGTGGATCCTGCTAAGATTAAGGCAATCAAAGATTGGTCGGTACCAACAACGCCGACTGAAGTTCGCCGATTTCTTGGTCTAGCTGGGTATTATAGAAGGTTTATCAAGAAGTTTTCACTAATTGCTAAACATTGACTAAGCTTACTAAAAAGAATCGAGTGTATGAATGGGGATTAGAAGAAGAGGCTGCATTTAATACGCTGAAGAATAAGTTGTGTTATGTGCCGATTTTGTCTTTGCCGGAAGAATCTGAAGATTTTGTAGTGTATTGTAACGCGTCTCATAAAGGATTTGGAGCTGTGTTGATGCAAAGGGAGAAATTGATAGCTTATGCGTCGAGACAATTGAGGAAGCATGAAGAGAATTACGCTACTCATGATTTAGAACTTGGAGCTGTGATTTTTGCTCTGAAGCTGTAGAGACACTACTTGTATGGAACCAAGTATGTGGTTTTCACTGATCATAAAAGTCTGCAACATATTTTGGATCAAATGGAATTGAATATGAGACAAAGGAGATGGGTCAAGTTGCTGAGTGATTATGACTGCGAGATTCGTTACCACCCTGGTAAAGCGAATGTGGTAGTTGATGCACTTAGTAGAAAGGAAAGAGATAAGTCTTTAAGAGTTAGAGCTTTGGCAATGATGGAAAGTATTGATTTGACAGAAGTGATATTGAAAGCCCAAGCTAATGGTTTGAAGAAAGAAAACATTGAGGCAGAAAATTTGGGTAGAATGTTGAAACCGTTGTTTGTGGTAAGGCCGAATGGATTGAGATATTTTTGGAATAGGATTTGGTTACCATTGTGTCCATCTGAGGAAGATTCTTTAGGAGTGCGAGATTTAGTAATGAATGAATCTCATAAGTCTAAGTATTCAATACATCCTGGATCGGACAAGATGTATCAAGATCTTAAGAAAGTATATTGGTGGCCGAATATGAAGGCAGATATAGCCCAGTATGTTAATAGGTGTTTAGCTTGTGCAAAGGTGAAGGCTAAACATAAGAAGCCGTCTGAATTATTAGTGCAACCTGAGATTCCTGAGTGGAAATAGGAGAAGATTACTATGGGTTTTGTAACAGGTTTGCCAAGGACTTCTAATGGTTGTGATATGTTATGAGTGATTGTAGATAGATTGACAAAATCTGGTCACTTTTTACCAATGAAGAAGACGGATAGTATGGAGAGACTAGAGACACTGTATGTGAAGGAGATTGTATGTCGACATGGTGTGCCTTTGTCGATAATTTCAGATCGTGATAGTAGGTTTACTTTAGAGTTTTGGAAATCTCTACAGAAAGTAATGGGAACGGAGTTGAGTTTGAGTACAACATATCATCCGGAGACTGATGGACAAAGTGAAAGGACGATTAAAACGTTAGAGGATATGCTTCGAGCGTGTGTGATTGACTTTGGAAATAGTTGGGATAGACATTTGCCGTTGGTTGAATTCTCGTATAATAACAGTTATCATGCTAGTATGAAAGCCGCACCATTTGAAGCTTTGTATGGACGCAAGTGTAGATCTCCAGTTTGTTGGAGTGATGTAGGAGAGAGTCAACTGACTAGACCTGAAATGATATTTGAGACGACTGAAAAGATTGTGCAAATTAAGAAGCGTTTATTATTTGCCAGGAGTAGACAAAAGAGTTATGCTGATAATAGGAGGAAACTGTTAGAATTTGAAGTAGCAGACATGGTTATGCTGAAAGTATCGCCATGGAAGGGAGTTATTCGTTTTGGAAAGAGAGGAAAGTTGAGCCCGAGATATATTGGACCATTTAAGATTATCCAAATGATTGGATTGGTTGCTTATAAGTTAGAGTTGTCGGATGAACTTAGGGCTATTCATAACACTTTTCATGTGTCGATTCTGAAGAAGTGTTTAGCGGAAAGGGATTTGGTAATTCCATTAGAGGAAATTCAACTTGATGATAAGTTGCATTTTATAGAGGAACATGTAGAGATTATGGATAGGGAAGTTAAGAAGTTGAAGCACAGTAGGATTGCGATTATGAAAGTGAGATGGAATTCTAGACGTGGACCAGAGTTTACCTGGGAACGTGAGGACTTCTTTAAGGATAAGTATCCTCATTTGTTTAGAGGGGGTTAAGTGCCGAGGACGTCGCTCTTTTTAAGAAGGAGGGGATGTGATAACCTGAAACCGAGGTCATTGCTTAATCTTACTTTACGACTATTTTTGAAATTTTTGATGAGTTTGAATAATTTTTATTTTTGGAGGTTTAAGTTTAAAACGATGTTGGGAGACTTATATTTTATCTTTAATAATTATAAGGAGTATTAGCAAGCGTGATGTCGATGGATGCCTAATAGTTTACGTTTTATTGTCGGTTGTTCGATGTTTGTCATTTTTGATGTTTTCTTTTTAAATGACATGATAAGTCGAGTCGGGAGATGATATTATTATATTTGAGTTACGTTTTAACTTTTAAGAAGTATTTTTATGAAACCCGAGCCCCGTGAATATTTTCAAAATTGACTAATAGTCATTTTCCGCTTTTTAGCTAACTATTTTCATTTTGGACCACAACTATTGCAAATTGACAAGAATGGTCCCTCTACCACCATATATAAACCTAGAATTCCACCTAAATTCTCATTACCACTAAACCTAGAAAAATCTTTCTTCTCTCCTTTTTCTTTTCTATGCCGTCACCCCCCCCCCCCCCCCCATCACATGTAATCAATTTTCTCTCAAGTTTAAGCTTGATCTAAGCTAAACTAATACAAGACCCATCCTTAGAATTGCAAGGAGATCATTTTGGTACTAAATTTGGCTACATGCATGATGTTTTATTTTTTTAGGGTTGGTAGGTCAAAACTATGATCATGCATGTGATTTTCGTGATGATCAAAGGATATTCATGTTAAGTTTTTGTTAAAAACTTGATTTTCATTTTGGGTTTTTGATTTTGATGATGATACAAGTGTTATATATGAGTTATGTTGGTATTAGGGTTATGGGATGATCATAAAAATGAGTGATTTTAGATAAAAACATGATTTCATGCAAGTTTTTGGAGGGTAATTTAGATCAGTAGGAAAAAAGTTATTTTTTTGGAACCTTATGATTTTATTAAGGCTTAACTAATTGCATAGGGTTTTAGAGAATTCGATCAGCTTCGATTTGATATAAGGTAGAGCTTCTAGCTCCAAACGAGCGAGAAGTTATGATAGTTTGATTTTTCGTGTACCAGGAGACGAGTATCGGCACGACATATAGTGTTGTCGATATTTGGATCGAATCTCGGAGACAATAGATTGAGTTTTGAAATGAATAAAGGACTGATGAAGAAGTGTAAACCCTAGATGGTGAGTCTAATTTCAAACCTAAGTGTCGGTTTTGCAAATGGAGTCGTTTATAGAAGTTAAAACGGTTGTATGAATCGGTGACGTAAAACTGTCCGTTTTTTATAGTTCAAAGATGAGTCGGGTAAGGAACTTTAAAAGTAAAGTCATTTGATAAACTTTTTATAGGACTTTCTATAGATAGTAAGTTAGTTCCTCGAGTCGTTTCATAAACGTTTGACGAGTCTAAATGGGGTCAATTGGCTAGTACATTTGGTATGTGCCGGCGGATTTTGTCGAGAGTATAGAATGATAAAGTAGATGTGTAGAAGAGTGTAATAGTATTACTTGTATCGTTTTCTCTCGAGTTTGTCGTGATTTTATGAGTTTGAGTTTGATATTCTTATGTATGGTTTATTGCTCGAGTCATTATTCATGAACGCGCCTTATATGATAGGTTGCGGTTCTTGTGTTTGAAAGGCATCCTCTATCATCGACGATCATCTCGTTAGGTCTCTTATACTAAGGTGAGTCTGTAGCCTCGCTTTTCATGCTAGCTACTAAATGTTTTATTACCCGCGAGGAGGATACATGCTATTTGAAAATAAACGAACACAAGTCATGAATAATTGTTTGGACCCGAATGTTGCCTATGTTGCCTTGCATTGTATTGGGTACCTTGTCGCTAAATACCTTAAATTCATGAGCCGTTAACTATGTTCTGACTTGATGTTGTGAGTTGGGAATAGACGCTTATTCAAATGATAGTACTACTGGGTTGACCACCCTATCTGAGACGGGGGCATTACGCTGAGTAACCTCTGGGAAGAATAATTTACGAGAATAAGATTTGGGTATATATCTAGCAACTGATACCCTAGAGGGGCAATGGTTTTTATCTAGTCATGCTGGAATTTGGCGTGGGTGACTAATTGGTTAAGGGGTCGGTGTCATGATCTTAAATACAATGTGTTGCCTTGAAATAGATTGTGTGCACGACAATTCTATAAATGATTATGATTGATTTTCTTCTTGTGTTCAAATGTGATTTGATAAACCTATGGAATCGCTCAACATTATTGTTGACTCGTTTAAGCATGTGTTTCAGGTAATCAAAGGTGATTGTTTGTTAAATGTTTATGTACTATACTGAAAATTGTTGGTTTGCTGGTCGAGATCCGTGGGGACTAAACGCTTTACTCTGGTGTCGTTTTAGTACATTATGGGTTGAAATTATGTTTTAGACATTGTGTGAAAATCTTGTTTATATTTTATGTGTAAACGTCTCTCTTTTTGGTCGTTCAATATACAAAATTGTGTGATGATACTTGTGTTTAGCACCCAATTGTGTATTTCCGCTGCGCAATGTAAATTGAGGGTGATAAAGTGGTTGTAAAAATTTTGTTGGAAGTTTGATGAATCGCCACCCTCATACCTTGGTTTATAACCATACTGTTGTTGTTGGGCATTATTAGGGCGATTGTCTTCATCTTTCCAACGGAAGTTAGGGTGATTGCGCCATCCAGGATTGTAACTTTCGGAGAATGGGTCATTTCGTGGACGACCTCCATAGACTCTATTCACATCCTCATTTGGTGGCGCTCCCCCAACTTTGACAATTATCAACTGAGTGACTCGGATCACCACACATTGAACACCCACTATGTGACACCTTAGACACATTTAGAACACCTTTTCCTAGATTTCTCAACAAAAGATCAACTTTATAACTTAACTCGCTAATTTCAGAATTTGTGCCACGTTGGTTAGACACAGAATTGGCGGAAGATGGGTGGTTGTTTCGATCCACTGAAGCTTGGGTCTTGGAACCTTTGCTTTGTTTTTCAAAAAACTCTCATTCCTCCTCCATAGGTCGCGAGAAAAACATACCCCCACTAGTTGTCATCACAAGTTGTTGGTTGTTATAATCCAACCCATCATAGAAGACTTTGACAAGCTCCCATTTTGGAACATCATGATGAGGGAAAGTTCTTAATAACTGCTTAAGTCTACTAAACGCTTCATAAAACTGCTCGCCTGGGATTTGACAAAAGGATTTAATCTTATTCCTAATGGCAGCAAATTTACTTATAGAATAAAATTCCTCAAGAAAAGCATATTGCATTTCAGACCATGAGTTCATACTACCTGGCTTAAGAGATGAGAACCAGTCCTTAGCTTGATCTTGAAGAGAAAAACGAAAAAGGCGAAGTGTTACCTCATCCTTGTTAATGTTATTAACCTGATGTGTGTCAGCGATGGAGAAGAACTCTCGCAGATGTGCGTATGGATCCTCACGACCTCTAAACACTGGCAAGATTGCTATGAGGTTTGGCTAGATCTTGAAGTTACTTATAACCCCTTTAACCGGATTTGGATAAACAATAGGCGAGGGATCCTCGAAGATCCCCGACCTGTAATAAGAATCAACACCCCATGGTGGGGATTCTTCTCCGCTAGTATCTCCGCTAACATCTCCGCTAACATCGTCATCACCTGGCATTTCAGCGAAAAGCTCTTCTAAACTTGTAAAATCAAGATTAGCAGAAAACTGTCGAAACGCTTTCCTCCTCAACCTTGCACTTTTCTCAACCTCGGGATCGTAAGTTAACGGTGATGTATGTCCCGATCTACATGTGCGCATACACTAACCTGCACACTCACAAGAAAGAAAACAAACAAACAAACAAAACAAGAAAAATAAAATCTTTTTGTATTTTTTTATTTTATTTAAAAAATATAATAACAAAAACTTAAACGAAAAGCTCACTATTCCCCGGCAGCGGCGCCAATTTTTTGATCAACGTCGAAGTACCGATAAAAAATAAACCTAATTACCTTATACTAGATAGGTTAACCGGGTATCGAATCCACGAGGAATATATGGTTTTAATTTAAGTTTTGGGGTGATCACTGAACAATAAAAGTTTTGGTTTTAAGATCTGATTCACTAAAATACTTTTAATAATAAAAATGCTGATTAAAAATTAAAATACTTATTAAACTAATAATAAAGCTAGAAAAATATAATAGATATGTAAACAAATAAAAGAAAAATATAATCCCTTCCAGCTCCTAATATATATGGTTGATCACACTTATGGATTATCGAAACTCTTTAGCTCGTTTACAAAGATTATTTCGACTTAATATGAAAGAATTAATGTCGGCACTTATTATGTTTATCAATGACTTGCGATAATAAATCTTATATTAATCTAACCAATAATTATGTTTTAATAATTTATTTAGGTACAACTTATATTGATTATACGACCATCTTTTTCTTTAACTGACTAGAATAAGTATGAATCGTCAACTAACAATAAATTGTCTTGCACAAATAATTAAACATAATATTAAGTCTATCAAAATAATTTATAAATAAATCATCAATCAATGTAATAAAAATATGATAATCCAAAATTAATGATCAACCCATAAATAAATTTACCGGAAAGAATTACGATAAAATTAACCGGACATAACGATGTACCCGACCCGCGATACACTGTTCTTTTTTTTCGCGGCTAACCAACTCACAAAGACGAATTGTATATTATTCTTCCAACTTGCGCATGTGGTTTTCAATTTGTGAATGATGAATTGTGCCCGCCAATAAGAATCTCGTTTTTTCTTTGCTTTGTGAATGACGCTCTATCAATCTTCCATTAATGAATGGATGTATACTACGGTTGTATGATGACCCCTTGATAACTGATTTTTAGTTAGTTAATAAAAAGGTTTGTTGCAAGATCTTTCTTTGTGTTGCTCGTACCCAATTATACTTGTCGTTGTTTCGTTCTCGGTATCTTCTCGAATCGATCACGGTTCAAAGTGGAATTGTTGTTCTTGGTGACTAAAAGGGGGAGATTTTGATCTATAACTACTTAAAAGATAAGTGCGAGAAGTAATAAAATTAAACTAAAAGCAATTACTGAAAATAAAACTAGAATTTAAATTGAACAGTAAAGTACCTAAACTTGGAAAAACAGCTGATTCGGAATGTTATGCTTGATCCGGAATATAACCTTTATTCGGAATATATTAGACAAAACCCTTCATCCGGAATATCTTGAAATTGCTTCATTCGGAATGTTCAATAAAACTTCCTTCATTCGGAATGTGCTTGATTCGGAATAAATGTGTTGATCCGGAATGTTAATCTTGATCCGGAATATTTGCTTGACTCGGAATAAATATGTCGATCCGGAATATATTAGCTTCACTCGGAATATTGCTTCATTCGGAACAATCAAAAGGACACTGATTCGGAATAACAACTGACCCGGAATAAATTGTTTATTCGGAATATATTACTTGACTCGGAATATTTGCTTCATTCGGAACAATTAATAGAAAGGGCTTTATTCGGAATATCTATTTATTCGGAACGTTACTGACTCGGAATAATGTGCTTTATCCGGAATAACTGATTCGGAATAATTAAACAATGCTCATTCGGAACAAAAACGATTCACCCGGAATATTGATTATTCCGGATGAACACACTGATCCGGAATAACTAAATGAAAATGCTGGTTCGGAATACCAAGTTTATTCGGAATAAACTTAACAAAACGTTGATCCGGAAGATTTACCCCAAGTCCTTCATTCGGAATCTGGGAAAGCAGACATATGCGAAGAACAGGGGAATGACTTGGACATGAATTAAACCAAAATCCACGAAGTTTTTAACCAAAACTTAAACCAATTTAACCACTAATCATTTACCAATGATAAACATCAATCCAAATCAACAAAAACTCAAAACCCACATGTTTTTTGGAGATCAAAATCAACAAAATAAAAACTAAGAACTTTGGATTAACAAGAGAAGAAAGAAAGATTAAATGGAAACTTGTATTAAAGATTAAGATTCAAACAAACAAAGGAAAGATTAAACTTACATAATCATGAAGAAATCAAAAGAAATAAAAATCACCAATCTCCTTAAGGGAGTTGGTGTTTCCTACGAACTAGGAAGAAAATAACAGAAAAAACACTAGTCTTGAAAATGTGAATGGGAAGGGTATTTATAAGGGTTGGCTTGGTTTGGTGAGTGGGCTTTCTCCCTTTCTTTTTGTCTTCTCGTCTTTTCAGAAAAGTTGACGTCTTCGATTTCGATTCGGGATTTGTCGACGAATAAATTCAACTCGTCTTTTAATTTCTTCATTTAATAGACTTGAGTTCTTCGACCTATGTAAATCTTCCATCTTTGGTCCTTTTCTTCGATGAATCTTCAAATAGGCCCATTGACTTCAAATCTTTTGCATCTCTTGGACTATATACTTCGTCTTTTCGTCTTTTTCTTCGATAAAACCCGTGCAATCCCATGTTTTCTTCGATATTTATCCGGTTGGCTCTGAAAACACAACAAACACACAAACCACGCATAATTCCAAACAAATGATACTAAATACGCGTTTTGGTCTCGTTTTAACAAGAAATAAGTGGTAAAAGGATGGGTGTTTTCACACCTATCAAATCCCCTACACTTAACCATTGCCATGCCCTCATGCAATGCTATAATTTTAAAGCACGGTTTACATTTCTCATCATAAATAACCCACCTTGGCCTTTATTAAATTCTAAACACTTAGGAAACAAAAGAACAAAACAAGTAAAGTATTTAAAGACTTACATTGGGCTTTTAGATTGTCATGAATGTTCATCATTCTCAAGTTTCACGTTCCCCATACCAAGCTTAAAAACGAGATCATTGTTATTATAAGTTAGCAAACTAACACGAACTCATGTGGCCCAATTATTCACTTAGACTCCCTTATTCCTAGGTGTATCTCTTATATTTTATTTTTGTCTTGAATGATCACGAGGATGCATTGTTTGACTTATTTCGATAGTTATTTAGGCTGAAACAAAGTGGGACGATTTAATCAATAGTTAGCTAAAGGACAAAATCTTTTAAAACTGCTTCTCGGGACCTCATAAAGTTCATATCTTGGCATAACTCGCTTCACGATTTGAGACCTTTCTCGGACCGATATTTGGCAGCGACTTCATACTTCGAATCTTTGAGAGACGTTCTTGAAATTATGGTCTTCTCTTCATAGTAGGAATTTCTTCACTTGAAGTTTTGAGAGATTTTTCATATTTGGACCACGACTTCTTCATTTTTCTCCAATCTTTATTTTGGACTTTGATATACAACGATCCACCTCCTTTTAGGACTTGGATCTATTTATCCTCATACCTTGCTAGGGTCTTTTCGGATAGACTTCTCCATGACTTTTGGGGAGTTTTTGCTTTTCGTCGTGTGTCTCGATCCTTCATATTGATTTTCGATAAATGATTATTCACATCACTTTTGGATCTTTAGCAACAAAATGTAGCCCTCATGTCTTGTTAGGACCTTTTCGGACTCGCCAATCTTCACATCCCGCTTCAATAAGTTATGCCTTGGCTATGAACTCTAATTAATACCGAGCAACTTTTAAACGATCTTGGGCTAGAAGCTAAGTAACTTTTCAAATCGTACAACCTTATTTATTGCAGATAAATTTATTAGCAAGCGATGGGAGAATAGGCTTATAATCAACTCACATAAATTCACGAAAGAATACCAAACTTATAATTGACTCTATCATCTCTCGTTCTTCACAATTTAAAATCTCAAGGAATGAGACTCGTGGATGCTTAGCCAATGAAATCAAAGTTTTGGGTTTTCGAGTCGCCTATAGGATCTTGCATCTTCTTAGACTCTTTCAAGTTTAGAATTTGCGTTTTAAAGTTCCCTTGATAAACGACTCTCTAGGATCAATTATGCGAACTTGCGAAAAGTTCTTGTTCTTAACCCGTGAGAGTTAAGACTTTCGCGTTTTAAAGCTCCTTATATAAAAGCCTAGCAAAACTTGACTTAAACACGTTAAGGATACTAGCTAGAGTAAACTTACATAAGTAAACTCGGGTTGAGTCAAAATATTCACGACTTTGAAAAATTGAAATTTATTCTAGCAAGGAAAGAAAATCAACATAACAAAGGAAAATACAACTATACAACTAGGCCAAAATACATTAAAAATTTTGAAAAATGTCAAAAAAAACGAATTTTACGGTTAAATGAAGGCACTTAGATGGAAAAGTCCACTTAAAACTTCGATAGAAGTCTCCCCTACACTTAATATAAACATTGTCCTCAATGTTTAAGCATGTGGGAAAAGTCTCCCCTACACTTATGACATTGTGCACGTTGGTTAAATCAAGTTAAGGAGGAGACAACTAAAGTGATCAATTTTAAATGTGAGTATGAAGAAAATTGAGTCACGATAGTTGAGAGATAGAACCGGAATTGCGGATAACATAGGAGCACGGTTCTTCAAAGATTCCAAGAGTGCACTTATCCCTGTAATCACATCACCATACAAACACAAGCAACCTATATAGCTCCCCCTACACTTAGGATGAAAAACGAGAAAAGTGAATAGATACTCGGGTTGCCTCCCGAGGAGCGCTTATTTTTGTTAACCGAGTCACGAGCCTGACTCGGTCCCGAACTAATTCATGGGAAACGTGGTGAGGGATGGAATCATCGCATGAGGGATGTCCTAACCAAAGTACAACTTCAAACGCTGGCCATTCACCTTAAAATTGGGCCCATTAGGCTGAGAAAGCTCAATGGTGCCATAGGGAAAGACACTGGCGATGGTGAATGGACCAGACAAGCGGCTCTTCAACTTGCCCGAGAAGATCTTCAACCGAGAGTTAAAAAGTAAGACTTGATCACCAACGTGGAACTCTCGGTTCTTAATTCTAGCATCGTGGATAATTGGGCCCATTAGGCTGAGATAGCATTAACACTCTCATATGAATAAGGTTTCTTAGAAATCTTACCCATGTTGAAGACAATTTTATCGTCACCAACTCTCATGATTATTTCGCCCGCGGCTACATCAATGAGAGTGCGACCGGTCCTCAAGAAGGGACGTCCAACGATTAATGGAACACGAGGATCCATCTCGTAGTCAACGACAACAAAATCCGCCGGGAAGGTGAATTTGTCAACGCCAACGAAGACGTCTTCAGCTATCCCCACTGGATAAGCAACCGTACGGTTAGCTAATTCCAAAGTCATTTTGGTGGGGACTAGCTCGGGGAGAGATAATTGCTTCCAAACACTTAAAGGCATTAAGTTTATACTGGCACCTAGATCGGCTAGGGCCATGCAATTCTCTACTCCCGGGAAGTTGCAAGGAATTAAGAAGCGACCTGGATCACCAAGTTTGGTGGGCAATTTCCTTAAGAGAACCGCGGAGCAATTCTCATTAAGTTGGGTTTGAGCAATGTCAAGAAGCTTCTCCTCTTCACTAAGAAGATCTTTAAACATCTTCGCATATTTAGGCATGTGAGCGAGAGCCTCGGCAAAGGAGATGTTAAAATTCAATTGTTTAAACATTTTGAGAAAGTTTGAAACTTGAATATCATCCTTGCTCTTTTGCTTCTCTTTCCTCAACCTTGAAGGATAAGGTATATCGGATGAAGAGGAAGGCTTTAGGGGAGTAGGATCACTCACAACCACGGGTGGTGGGGGAATGGGGGTAGAAGGCAAAGGAGGTGAGGAAAGTTGCTCTTTTTCCTTGTTCACAATCACGGGTGGAGGTGTAGGAAGCTCGGGTTCCGTATAACCTTTTCCACTACGAGTGGTGATTGCTTTCATCTCCCCTCTTGGGTTAGCAACGGTGTTACTCGGAAGAGTACCCGAAGAAGAGGGTTGATTAACTTGGAAGATCGAACCGATCATATCACGTATGTTATCCGCTTAAGTGCTGAAAGAGTCTCTCATGTCTGTACGAATATCATTGCTTTGTTTCTCCATGTCATTCCTTAGCTCGGCTCGAATATCGCTCCCTTGTTTCGCCATTTCTCCCTTCAAGTTGATGAATTGACTCTGAAGATTCGTCACCATCTCTCTATTAGTCCTCGTGAACGTCTCGACGTCTTGATTCAATGCCATCGGTTGATTGAGAGGTGGAGCTTGGTAGGCTTGAGAATTTCCTTGAGGTGGGTATGGGTTTCTTTGGGATTGATATTGATTGTTAGCACGAGGTTGGGATTGGTTATTTTGGTTATAGCTTTGTTGTTGGTTTTGGTTTGGAGGAGTAAAACCGGGTGGTGCAAGATAGTTGTTTGAACGATAACTTAGCAAGTTACGGTCTCCTTGAGGACGAGCTTGATAGCCTCCCGTGGGATAAGTATCGTATGCCGCGTTAACGTTTTCAGAAAAATTTCCTTGAGTAGAAGGACAATCATTGTAAGAATGAGGACCACCATATGTGTCACAAGAAATAGCAACGGCTTTAGCTTGTTGAGGATGGTTATTAGCCAAAATTTGCATATTTTTGCTCAATTCGATAATGGCTCGTTCTATGGCGGACATGTCGGTGGTGGAAGAAGTAGATGAGACATTGACTCTCGGTTTAGATCTTGAGGATGCGGATGAATCCCAATTCTTGTGGTGAGTAGTCATGTTTTCAATCAACTCTCGACACTCCTCCGGTCTCCTTTTCATAAAAGTACCACCGGCGGCGGCATTGATCGTGTCACGATCACGAAAAGTGAGACCATTGTAGAAAGTATCAATGAGAGTGACGGGGAGCATGTTATGATTTGGACAACGGTCGATCAAATCATTGTATCGTTCCCAAGCATCAAAGAGCGATTCATCATCGTCTTGCATGAATCCACTAATTTGGTTACGAAGGCTCGTGACCATGGATGGTGTAAAGTAGCGCGACAAAAATCGTTGAGTCATGTCGTCCCAAGTATGAATAGAATTATTTGGGAGACGGTCAAACCATTTTTCGGCATGGTGAGAAAGCGAGTGGGGAAATAGTTGAAGGCGAAGTTCATCCATAGAAACACCGGGTGACTTCATGCTTTGGGTGATGGTAATGAATTTGTCGAGGTGTTTGTTGGCATCATCATCCGGAATTCCGCGAAATGGATTAGTTTGCACTTGTTGGATCATGTGATGCTTCAACGAAAACTCCTGAGCCGTGATTTGCATCGGCGCAATCGGGCCTCCACGTCCGTTCATCGTAGGTTGGCATAGCTCCTCCATGGTCCGTAGGTCGGGTAGGGGTGGATTATTCATGTTGGGTTGAGGTGGGTTATTATTGTTGTTGTGTACACCGGCCATGTCTAAATTATCGAGAGTCTCGAGCTCGGGATAAGACGTTGATCGAGTACGCATACACTAAAAAGAAAATGCAAGAGAAAATATTTTTGGTTGTTATAGGTTTTTTTTTAATTTTTTTTGTATTTTTGAAAATTTTATATTTTTATGGGTTTTTTTGAAAATTTTTGTGCTTGAAAATAACGTTCCCGAAAGAACGGATCCCAAAATCCATATTTTCTCACAAGAAACCGTTGATCTTTACGAAAAGAGCCGGCAGCAGCGCCATTTGATAACTGATTTTTAGTTAGTTAATAAAAAGGTTTGTTGCAAGATCTTTCTTTGTGTTGCTCGTACCCAATTATACTCGTCGTTGTTTTGTTCTCGGTATCTTCTCGAATCGATCACGGTTCAAAGTGGAATTGTTGTTCTTGGTGACTAAAAGGGGGAGCTTTTGATCTATAACTACTTAAAAGATAAGTGCGAGAAGTAACAAAATTAAACTAAAAGCAATTACTGAAAATAAAACTAGAATTAAAATTAAACAGTAAAATACCTAAACTTGGAAAAACAGCTGATTCGGAATGTTATGCTTGATCCGGAATATAACCTTTATTCGGAATATATTAGACAAAAACCTTCATCCGGAATATCTTGAAATTGCTTCATTCGGAATGTTCAACAAAACTTCCTTCATTCGGAATGTGCTTGATTCGGAATAAATGTGATGATCCGGAATGTTAATCTTGATCCGGAATATTTGCTTGACTCGGAATAAATATGTCGATCCGGAATATATTAGCTTCACTCGGAATATTTCTTCATTCGGAACAATCAAAAGGACACTGATTCGGAATAACAACTGACCCGGAATAAATTGTTTATTCGGAATATATTACTTGACTCGGAATATTTGCTTCATTCGGAACAATTAATAGAAAGGGCTTGATTCGGAATATCTATTTATTCGGAACGTTACTGACTCGGAATAATGTGCTTTATCCGGAATAACTGATTCGGAATAATTAAACAATGCTCATTCAGAACAAAAACGATTCACCCGGAATATTGATTATTCCGGATGAACACACTGATCCGGAATAACTAAATGAAAATGCTGGTTCGGAATACCAAGTTTATTCGGAATAAACTTAACAAAACGTTGATCCGGAAGATTTACCCCAAGTTCTTCATTCGGAATCTGGGAAAGCAGACATATGCGAAGAACAGGGGAATGACTTGGACACGAATTAAACCAAAATCCACGAAGTTTTTAACCAAAACTTAAACCAATTTAACCACTAATCATTACCAATGATAAGCATCAATCCAAATCAACAAAAACTCAAAATCCACATGTTTTTTTGGAGATCAAAATCAATAAAATAAAAACTAAGAACTTTGGATTAACAAGAGAAGAAAGAAAGATTAAATGGAAACTTGTATTAAAGATTAAGATTCAAACAAACAAAGGAAAGATTAAACTTACATAATCATGAAGAAATCAAAAGAAATAAAAATCACCAATCTCCTTAACAGAAAAAAATAACAGAAAAAAACAGAAAAAATGTGAATGGGAAGGGTATTTATAGGGCTTGGCTTGGTTTGGTGAGTGGGCTTTCTCCCTTTCTTTTTGTCTTCTCGTCTTTTCAGAAAAGTTGACGTCTTCGATTTCGATTCGGGATTTGTCGACGAATAAATTCAACTCGTCTTTTAATTTCTTCATTTAATAGACTTGAGTTCTTCGACATATGTAAATCTTCCATGTTTGGTCCTTTTCTTCGATGAATCTTCAAATAGGCCCATTGACTTCAAATCTTTTGCATCTCTTGGACTATAGACTTCGTCTTTTCGTCTTTTTTTTCGATAAAACCCGTGCAATCCCATGTTTTCTTTGATATTTATCCGGTTGGCTCTGAAAACACAACAAACACACAAACCACGCATAATTCTAAACAAATGACACTAAATACGCGTTATGGTCTCGTTTTAGCAAGAAATAAGTGGTAAAAGGATGGGTGTTTTCACACCTATCACCCCTTTTTTTCCTTTATCTACTTTGCGGTTGTAATAGTCTCTAGGGCAAATCGTATTTTTTTTTATATCTCCACCAAAAACAACTTATGTTCCAATAATATATATATATATATATATATATATATATATATATATATATATATATATATATATATATATATATATATATATATATATATATATATATATATATATATATATATATATATATATATATATATATATATATATATATATATATTACTCCTTCCGTCACTTTTTCTTTCATGGGCCAATTGGGTTTTTTCCTTCTTCTTTTTTTTTCTTTTTTTTTCTTTTTTTGGATGTAATAACTTTGCCCCAATTATAAATTCCCGAACACCAAAAATTGCTCAAACGAAACCTAAACGAATAAAATATGACCAAAAATATCCCGACGCGCTCAAATCTCCCTTCAATATTTTTCTTCATTTATCGGCGCTCTCAATATCTTTTCTTCAAAAAATTAATAAAGCGGCCATTTTATTACATTTCGCTCGTAACCTACATAATCACAAAACACAGTAAAAGTACATATATAATGACAAATAAATATACAATTATGCTAAATTAACATGCTATGAGGTGTATACAAAATACACCAATCAAAGGGTCACACCTACCTATCCTATGCAAGATTCAACTGTTGGAATTTCATCAAAACTTTTATGTATTACGACCGATCTCTATTCACGTGGGGGATTGTTAGAAAATATTGTTGTCAAAATGACTTTTGACCAACTTTGAACACAATTATGTATATGTATGTACCATATATATATAAATGATACTTTGTAGGTTTGTGTTATCCTTGAAGAGAGCTTCGCAATGAGCCTTTATGTGTCCAAAATGAATTTGATGTGAATGAGATATCGTGTCTCAAAGTTAGGCATTTGGTACCATGCTTAAATAGGAAAAATTGTTTATTTTCTATCTCACATCGGTGTGATAAGTAAACTTGAAGGGAGTCTATTGTGTATAAATAGAGGTTTAATTCCATACCTTTTTTACACATCAAATCAATAAGTATTATTATTGATTTCCAACATGTGGAGTACGCATCTGAAAAGGTGAAATTCCGGACAGTTTTGTTAAGTCTGACAGTACAACTTACTGTTTTGGCTGTTGTACCCTGAGAAACAGACGGCGAATCTGTTTTAAGGGAAGCGTGTCAAACACGTTCCTCGGCTATTTAGTGCTAAGTGTGTCTAACACGTGCCTAGACTTGCTGATGATTTAGTAAGTCTTTTTTATTATTTATTGTTTTATTTAATTATCGTTTATAATTATGTTTGCAATTGTTTTTCTTTTATTTATATTCTGTTATTTATTTTATGTTAATTAAATTAATTATATTTATTTGATTTATAAATAAAAATGTTATAGTTTTCGTACAGTTATTATTATCTTTTACTCTAACAATTGACTAAAACTTGATTAACCCGAATTCAAATATAGTCAGGTTTAGGTATGTAATTTCTAGCCTTGACACGGCTTTACCCGATTTGAACTAATCGACACCCAACCCATCCGACCCGATTAACACCTAGTGACATGCACGCAAATTCTATTGCCAGAGTGTGAAGAAGAAGCAAAAACAGAAATATTGTAAGTTTGTAACAGATTACCCAGCCTGTTACATTCATAGAACACAATCAACTTAAATAATTGATGCGCGAAATCTAAGGTTGGCGAACGCAAAAACATGAAAATGATGTTTTTTCAGACATTTTTAACTATTGGCCTACGCTAATTTGTTAGCGAGAAGATAGTATCTTGCGAGACGAGGGCGAAAATTCTGAGGCTGATTGTAGTGCTCTCCACCAAACAACCCATAACTTACACTCCGTACTTTATTATAACAAGGTGCTATATCATCTTCCCCCTCTCGTCGAACAAACATGTACACATATAACACACTCACACACACACAAATCAAGCCACTCACAAGTGAGGTGAGCCTGCTCACTTAGGGAGCGTCACGCATGAAATGAAATGGTGTCGAATGGGATGTCAAGCATCAGGTTCCTCTTGACTTTATAGTCTATTTAAAAAAGGTTAAGTCCATATATTGGTAGTATACTATCCATCGTTTACACATTTAGGTAATATACTATTTTTATTGCTATAAAAACCGGTTAAACTTTTCTATTATAGGTAATCTGACCGGTTAGGACAGGTTACAACTCGAAATTTGGAACAAACGCTTCATTTTTTCATCTCCTTCATCTTTTCATCTTTTCATCTAGAACAAACGGTTCATTTTTTCATCTGGAACAAACGCTTCATTTTCTTTCAAAAGATCTTTAAAAAACAAGAATCTATACTCGGATATGAAACCAATAACTGAGATCCATGTAGCTACATTTACCATCTAAATGTTCACGAAGGGTTCCGTTAGTAACATATTCTAGCATGATAATGCGCTCACCACCATGCTCTATGTAACCATAAAATCTGACCAGATTTAGATGTTCGATCTGTGATAATGTTATAATATCATTTTTGAACTCCAATGTAGCCCCGTGGTCATAATTGTCCTACCAAAGAAAAACGTAAATAATTAATAGATATTTTAATACCCCATGAAATTTGAATTATAATGCTTTTCTATATAAAAACTTTTATATATTCCAAATACATAATACTTATAACTTGATCGTGTTGCTTTAGAATAACAAGATTCGATTCTTGAGTGTTATTTGACAAGCATACGCGTATTAGATATTTATATCTGACATTAGCAACCAAATTACAAGCTAAGAATTTGTTTAGGATTATATTTATCTTCAATTTATCGATGTAGTAATAGTTTTGTTCCAAATTTCAGGTTGTAACCTGTCCTATCCAGTCACATTACATATATTAGAAAAGTTTAGCCGGTTTTTATAACGATATTAGTAATAAAAATAGTACATTACCTAGATGTGTAAACGATGAATAATATATTACCAATATATAGACTGATGAATAATATATTACCAATATATAGACTTGACCCTTTAAAAAAAGCCATCTTAAACAAGAGTGATTACCCTTTCTTCAGGAAAAGAGCAAAAAACTTGTTTTCAGGAACGAGTTAGTACATTTATATGCACGACTAAAGTTTAGAGACCCCATTTAGCAGTAAGCATTTAGCCTTGACAAATAATATAAAACTCCAATTCCTATTCTTCACAATATAGTCACACTCCCAAGTCCCATCTCATATGTTTTACCAAATGCACATTCATCAGATACATAATAATAGTTACATTGGGAAAGTAGTAATAAACGACATTCATCGACAACACAAGCATCCATCAGTGCTTTCCTTCTTTAAGGAGGGAGAATATAAGTATAGCACATTAATTAATACATACAAGAAACCAACTATGCAATTCATTTTAATCCTCCCGTTCTACTTTCATGGCCATTTAGAGTTTCCTCGTCTCTCTCTTATACTTCTACCTCTTCTATAATCGACTTCTGCATCAGAATTCGAATGACCCATTCCTATATGATACTTCCCGTTCAATCTTGAACCACCCATTCTTGAGAATATGTCTTCATCATCCGTTAAACAATGTTCTCTTGAATCTAAAGTCATACCAACAAAACAAGTATATACATATCAGATAAAGATCCTGCTTCAAGAATGTACAACACCACAACTACTTGCAAGTTCGTATACTAAGACATCTAAAAAGTGTACAAAAGAATAATGGATAACTTTTAGTTTATTACATTTGAGTGGGTCATTTATTGTTATTTGATAGATTGCCAAACTTAAGAGCGTAAAATGAGACACATGAGTCCAAATATTCCTAAATGTATAAAAAACCTTCAAAAAAAAAAAATTATAAACGTAGACTATTTATTGAAATAACACAGTTTGTGAAATGACACCTTAATACAAAGTTCAGATTTTTTGGAGCAGTGTTTCAGGTCAAAACAACTCAAAATGACTGCTTTGACCCACACGTTTTAACTCGTTATCTGACACACCCATTTTGTCACCTCAACTCTTGTAATTATTTCCGGTTATGATAAAATTAATAACATTGAAACACGTGGACTTTAATCCTCTTCCATAAAAATATATATATGGATGCACAGGAAAATATTATTCACCTTTTACAGCATCACATGAAGTTGTTTCCACTCGGACTTTTATCGGGCTTGGCACATGTTCTGCGAGACTTGGTATGTTCTTTCCCTCATGCGATTTATGGGATCCAGAGGGATTCATGGAGAATGATTCGCCCATAACATCAGATATCTCTACATAATGAGGCGTGGACACAATTTCATCAGCACTAAACCCGAATGATGCTCTATACGCTTCTAATTCCTCAATATCTTGCTTGCATGCTTTACTGTGCCTACTTTGAACCCCATTTCCACCATTGGAATAAACATCTGATTCCTTGGAAACACTTAACCTCCCACCAGAATGAGGAAATGAAGATTGATCGAGATAGAATTGTGCAAATGTTTCAGGGCAAAAGAAATTGGCATCTTGAGGCTTAGACTCTGATCCTTTCTCTTGAGAAGGTGGTGAAGGGTTCCATTGTGGGCTGAAATCCCGTTCAGGGAAAGATGAGGATAGTCCTTCCCCTGATTGTCGTGAGATTGGTGATCTAAGAGTACTTGCTGGACTTCCAGGGTACAATGAGTATGTTGCGTGTAGATCATTTGCATTCATGTAATTCGTCTTATTAGTACCTTTGAGATTTAAGGTGGACGAAAGGAACTGTGCGTATGGGACATCAGGGGACGAGGGTGTGGTCAGATGGGCTAGTTCAGGAGGTGGTGTAAGTGGGGCCGTTGATGGCTCAGTGGTGAAGGTTGAGAATACAGGTGGAGATACAAGGTTGGTTTCGTGGGCGTATGGCCCAGTGGCATACATTGTATTAGATGGACCTCCAGGGGAGTTTGCTGATAAAAAACAGTTTGGTGATTGGGCTGTAGATTGAAGTGCAGAATTGGTAAAAGATGCGGGTGAAGACGGTGGCGCTAATAGTGACGGGTGAACTGAAGTATTCTGATTAGCCAAACCAGCAGCTTGAGCTCCATTTTGTTGGTTTCCTGTTCCATTGGTCTCTGGCATACGAGATGCAGGTACAACACGCTTTCCACCTTTTTGTAACCCAAAACATGATAAACCATTTAAACAGCCTCCCCATCTTTTCCTCTGTATACATTATCCAAAAAGGAACGTGGACAACAAAATGTCAAGATTCGACAACAATCTATAAGCAAGAAGCGTAATTGAAGAGCAGATGTCGCAATAATAGTAGCTTCTTCATACAGTTAATGGTATAACAACTAACTACCACACTTTGTTGCTAATTTGGGTAACCAACTACTCCCTGGGTCTAAAACAAAAATATCTGGATATTACTTTAACCTTTGTCTCAAAATAATTCTCTATTTGCAAACAAGGAAACTCAAAAATTAGTAAATTACTAATTTTATCACTTTTCCCATAAATACCCATATCATCAAATCTTACAAACTTTCTAAAATTAATTGATATCTTAATTATATTAGGAGGAAAGTTAACAATATTCATTAATTAAACATCTGCTAACTAAACCATGTGAGTTGAAGTACTTATAATTTTGCTAAGTAGGTATAGTAAACTATATACATTTTCAGCTATAACGGTCAATCAATTGTCATTTGTGTTCATCTAAGACCACATGGTGACAACAAAATTATAGCAAGAAACGGATAGCTGAATGACCTATATAGCAAAAACAAAAAAAGTTTATTACCCAAATTAGCAATAAAGTAATTATTATCATATGACTAAACCTTTTGCCATTGTTTATCAACTTGTAAAAATCCATTAAACTCTCTAATTCTTGAGAAAAATGCAATATAATGGCCTAGAGAGCAACAAATAGCCAAGCTTCCGTCACAAATACAAGACCAATAATTAAGTTGCAAAACCCCTATAGTCACCTAGTAAGTACATATAAGCATTAAGATGAGTGGGGTTGAAGCCTACATTTCATACTAACCCAACAGATCTACTATCTCTTAAACACCCATAAATAAAAGAAACACAATGTAGATCTGAAAATCATGATCAAGTTCCATACTTTATCACACCATAAAAAACAAAATAGTACATCACAAACAGTAACTAACAGCATAAACAGATCTGAACAAGTACACAAAACATCTTAAGATTATAAAAAACCAAATACTACAACTTTAAAATAAATAAAAAACATGTTTTACCCGGGAAGACACAGGTTGTTGTTGTTGCTGCTGCTGTTGCTGAAATCTATTATGCTCAGAAGCCATTTTCCTTTACACCAAAAGAAGAAAAAAACTTAAAAGCTTAACTTAAGAAGAAGCATTTTTAAAAGCAGTATTTGAACATTGGATCTGGTTATGATGAAGATTTATATACAGTGGAGTAGTAAAATGTTAAGTAATAAAAATGGGACCCAATGAGGGTGGTCTGTATAGGGTTTAGTGAAAATGGGAAATGATCAAAGGATTGTTGTTTTTGCTTTATGAAAATGTGTTTTAAGTGAGTGTGTAAGTGTGTGAGAGAGAAAGAGAAAGATAAAGTGGTGAAAAAAGAAAGTGAAAGAAGATGAGATAAAGAAGAAATTATAAAAGAGTTTGGTTTTATTTGATTCTAACAAGTCTTTTCTGTCTTAAAAGAAGATGAGAAATATCAACATTCAACAAAGAAAACAAAAGAAGCAGTGGTTTTTATTGTATGCTGCTATCCCGCGTGCTAAATTATTATTGTCTCTCTCTCTCTCTCTCTTTAATTCTATTTATTTGCTACTCTTTTTTTGAGCAATTTATTTATTTGCTACTCAATACACAATAATAATTTAGTCAAAAAAAAAAAATACACAATAATAAGAGAAGGGATTGTGTGTGAATATGTACTAGTAAGTAGTAATTGCACACTAAAATGAGTCATTAAATCTCTAGTACACTGTAAAAACAGAATATGAACATACTCTATGTATAAGAATTGTCACTTTAGTTTATACTAGGACTTAGAGCCCGCGTTTCGTTGCGGCGAAGAATGGACGTTTTTGGTAACGTTTTTAGTGGTCGCTGAGTTATGACATAAACGTCTAAAAGTAGGATGTTTTAACTTAAAATGCACGGCCGGCTTTATTACACTATGCTGCAGGAAGTGTATATGTTTGATTACGAAAGAAATGCATTATACCAACTAAGCAGACGACTGACAGTACATTTTACGGACAATTGTATACAAAGAAGTATTCACATTATAAAGCTAAACACAACATCTAAAAAATATAAAGAACCATTCGTAATTTTTTGTTAGAGAGACGACACATATTTATTTGCTTGAATCTGGCCGTGAAGTTCTTCAATTGCTGATCAAGCTAGGCTCAAATATGGAGGCATGGAAACGGCACCCAGAAAACCGCCATGGCTGTGACTAAACGGTCGCCCCGCCAAGATACGGATCTTGGGAAAACACGCTTGCCAAAACATCCACGTATATAGATTTCATCATTGCCAATATCGTCACTCATTCTAGTAATGTTTGTTATTTTCAATTTGTATGCCATCAGAACTCGAAAAATCCAAAGGCAACGGGTATGACAACAAATAGATCATGGTTGCACCCTCGAGAGGTTGCCCCGCCAAGGCACATGCAAGCTCGGGTTTAACTGGGGCCGTTCAAGGTTATCGGCTTGTACAACAGCAACGAAAGCAACACCGCATCAAATTAGGGCACGATTGAAGCGCTCCGACTATATGACTGACCATTCGGATACCGTATCTGATCGAACACTGCCATCGCTTCAACCTGCAGTCAAAACCATTGTTCAATTATTTTAAGCACTGCACAGTATTTATATAAAAGCCTAATTGAATAAGGTTCAAGCATCACTTGAAGGTTTGATATTAACATCATGGGTCATTGAGTCTACTATACCTATCAAGCCATCGTTTACAAAATACGTGTAGCCAAAGCTGAAGTTGCTTGTATGAATCTGATGAATCCTATGCTTCCCACTTGCAAAATGGACGCCTGCATCACATGGATAAAAAAACTTAGTGATCGTTATACATTCTTACCATCACCGAATGTAAAAATCCTTATTGTTTGAGCAAGGTCATTCACATATATTTACAACAGTTTAGTTGTTTGTATTTAGTTAATTGAAATCAAAAGGCATATGTGTATTGGCATGTATGTAATAGTTACTTTGAAGACCTATGTTAGTGGCAGACTTCATTTGTGGTTAGGATCTAGTCAAAGGGCTATTAGTTTGTATTCTTCTAACTGCGCACGCACATGGAATTGTGTTGGAGGCTGTGCTACAGGTTTGACACAATGCTGAATCATGAGGGTCAACCTGTTCATGAAAGGGCTGCAGGTTTTGGTTGGGTGTATATTTTAAAGTAATATAAACTCCCAATGGTATGTTGCAACAGTGGGTTGTGGCAGTTGTATATAAGGATGTCATGGCATGTATTTGCTATACATCACCACACACAGAGTAACCGATAATCAGTGACGAAAGAATGTCTTGGTTGAGAAGGTTGCGTGCTTTGCAGACGGCTTGCGGTTCCGAGGAGCACCGCGACTGTTTTTGGTTCTACCTGCGTGAACAGGTGACTGATGAGATGGATTGGAGGGGGACACTTGACGTTATGTATGCCCGTAAAAGGGCTGCAATTGCTGATAGGGATGGTTTGATAAGCGAGTTATCTAGTATTAACCCAGAACCGCTTTTGAGCTGCATGGTTTTTTGCTATTGGACATGCAAGACAAAGCCGAGGCGGAGCTTCGCCAGCTACAAGAATTGATGGGTGCGCCCGACGATCGTGTGACCGATATGGAGTTTTTCATCCGTAATATGTGATCATCGAATGTGTTTGCAGGGCGCACCTAGTGATTGTCTGTGTGTTTCTATGTTTTCAATAAAGTGTTGTTCTTAGGCGTGTGTGGGAATATTATGTTTGGTCTTTGTTGTTTTAACTTGATGTGTATTTGTCGTACTCTATGCAGTTGTAACGCCACGTCTGTGTATGTTGCCATATGTTTATGTTGTTGTTGATTATCTTGAAATTCGGAATACCTTTTACTTTGAATGCATCTCGCTGGTGTTTTATTTCCCATCAGGAACCAATGTATCATAGCAAGTATTCATTTGTGCCTTTTGGTTATTGTATTGGGACACTTTTCTTATGAACATGTGCTTGGCATTTTGCCTGGAACCTGTATCACTCATTTAGCCTGCAATGTGCTGTTGAGAATCTCACTGTTGCAAGCTTTAGTGGCTAGTTGGCTAGCAAGTGGAAAAAAACCCAATGTGACATGGCAACAGTGGGTTGGAGATGGTCTATTAAAGTGTGTCATTCTATGGTATAGCACATTGTAGGCAATAAACAGGGTTAAACAGGCAATCCAAAAAAAATGACCTGGCAAGGAGTTCTTCATGCTTTGCAATTGCTCTGTTCTTCTAGTGATATTGGAACCGTTTCCTATTTCTATGTGCGGAAGAAGATTGAAGCTGAGATGGAGTGGAGGGCTAGAATTGAAGATTTGCATGTGCGAAAGAAAAACGATATTGATTAGAGGGCCCAGTTTATAAGTGAGTTGTCTAGCCTTAGCCCCGACCACCGTGTGAGTCGAATGCTTTGGCTGCTAGGCGACATGCAAGAGCGTGATGTCGCGGAGTTGTGGAAGCTACAAGCATTGGCGGATGATTCTGATGGGCGTGTTCAATATCTGGATAATTTTTTTCGATCCTTGTGACCCATTTAATAATACAATGGATGTTTACAACAAGAAGTTTGGTCGTGTGTTTGGAATAAATGGCGTGTGCGCTCTGATTGTCTATAGTCTGGTCGTATCTGTTGGTGATATGTCTTTTATACGGCCAAACTAGCTATTATGTTATTTTTATTGAAGTTGTGTTGTATGTTGTTTGTAATATAACGAATGTCGTTTATGTGCGAAATGTGTTTTTTCATTATGTTCCAATGCTCTTTCATTAGGTTCTAATGGATCCGTATAAAATGTTGTGCTTGTGTGTTATAACATGTTGTATAATAGTAGGAAAAGTCTGCATTATAGAAAATAGTATGGCACTGTTGTTGGTGGTTTGTTTTTTCACCACTTGTGGTAAAGATATGCAGTGCCCCATAACAGCATTATTTCTGCTTTTTTGTATTTGGCCATAAATGGGTTTTTCTATATTGTCTAAATATGCCAAAATAGTAAACAGAAAAAGTAGAATAATAGATGATGCAACAGTGTGTAGATGGGGATAGTGTTTTTTTTTTAAATAGACTTTTGGGAACCTAAGTCGATAATCATGCAATTTGGGAGCCGGCTACTATTTTTTGTAACACCCCACTTGGATAAGTGGACCGTTACGTGTATTTATGGCGTGTCATCAAAGCATAAGGTAAATGTCCTAAAACATTAACTGACCATAACGGAAATACCGGAATCAAACATCGGCAATCCAAACATAAGCCCAAAACATGAAAAATAAAATACTGAATGAAAGGACTAAACAATGTCCGAATAAGCAGAATACTGTAAGAAATGCAAAATGTAAGAAGTCTGGATAGCTTCCATCCAAATGCACATGCGCTTAGAATCCTAAAAGCGTCCCGGTGTACCTGCCGTTAGAACATGAAAGAACTACGGCTGAGCATAACGCTCAGTGAACGGATATAGAGCATGATAAGAATATACTGAATGAAGCAGACGATAGAATATAGAAACTGTAAGACTGATATGAAATATGTGGTAGAACTCTGCATAAAATCTGAGCAATCTGATTCATATATACTGATACTGAAATATAACCATTAATTCTGAAAACATGCATTTACTGTATTTTATTTGCCAGAGCTTATATAGGTCACGTGCTGTAACAACCGTGCATGAATAACTGGAGGGGTGACCTCGTCATGCTGTAGAGGGGTGACCTCTAAATAACTGTGCTGGGTGGAGGGATCAGCTCCAATGTGAAGGATGTAGAGCACACACCACATTCACCCTGATAACATGAAACACTTATAGCCTAGGATGCATCCATACGCCCCACTAAAACATACATATAAAAATGGCCAACTGAACATGAGTGGGACGATGCAGGATATCACTCTCCTGCATGTGAGTCACGACACCGGTGCCTCTAGTGCCGTGGTTACGGTACCTCCGTAACTAGTACATAAACTGGTCGTGCTTGTATATAATGCTCAGGCAATTTATTTCGTTATTAACATGATTACTGATAAACTTAAACATATACTGGGGAAAAACATTTGGCTGAAGATGGGAAATCCTAATCATGCATAGAAAGGAAATCCTTACTGAAAGGACGGAAATCCGTACCTCGTGTCCAGAAATGAAATAAGACAGAAAGCTGAAAGATCGACTCTGACTTCACGGATACTACATAAATACGAACGGAAAAATAAGTCGTCTAAATACCGTTTGCTGTTACTGATTCTTATATGTTCTAATTTTAATTTAATTTATTTCTGTATTACTATTTATGTATAATCTGGTTAATCTGATAGTCCGGTGTATTTCTGATAATCTGACTGATCTTTAAAAGTTTACTGATTAATATATACTTATTGATGGTTACTATGTATTATACCGTGTTCCAACAATCCCGATATTACTATAAATAGCAACCTGTTGTAAATGGAAAGTTTCCTAAAATATAAAGATTTCCAAATTTAGTTTCTTGAAATAAATTATTAATTTAATCATCAATTAAATCCGACTTTTAATAGTGGAAGGAAAATGTTAAGAATCGATTTAATTTTACTAATTACATAACAAATGGTTTTTATAGTACAAAAACTTATTTATAACATGCTTTAACCAAGATAATTCCCACTGTTTTTGAAACAAAGTTCCCACTGCTTGCAATTTGCCACTGTTAGTGCAGTGGTTACCACTGCTTATGCAGTGGTTCCCACTGCTAGTTCAAGTTCCCCCTGTCTTCATTAATGGCAGACCCAAACACACCCTGTTGCTGCGTTTTAACCCCAAACGTACCCTGTTGATGAACCGAAAACCCCCCTGATGGTTGTGGTTCGCGGCTGGAAATAAAACAAAACCACCGAGACATTACCATGTCTCGGTTTTGATGCAACCACACATACACGAAACCCCATGTTTATTGTATCATGATTAACTATTTAAAAACCCATTTATTTGGATTAACAAACCTATTAATTCGTGATAATCAATGGAAAATAAAGGAAAAATGTACCTACACGAATTTAGTTAGCGAGAGGTGATTATACTCGACTTTCTTGAATAAAACAAAGCTCGAATCCCTTTTTTTTTTTTTTTTTGTGATTCGTGGCAGGGAAGAGGAGGCACAAGAAGTGGCGGCTGATTGTTTTCTAATTAGGGTTTTGTTTGAGTAGTGTATGTGTCGGCATAAAAGAAAAGAAAACCCCCGTCTGTTTTATTTCTTCACACGGGCTTGGCCCAACTCTTTTCACGAGTTGCGGCGCAAGAACCATAAGTTGCGGCGCAACTGAAGGGTCTACAGTTCATGGTGCTGCGGATCACTAGTTGCGGCGCAAGACGATGAGCTGCGGCGCAATTGATGCTACGTGTACGTTTTAAGGAACAATATCCCGCGTAAAATAATAATAAACCGCGTATTTATAAATTCTCGATTTAAAATACGGGTTTTACAATTCTTCCCCTCTAAAGAAATAATTCGTCCCCGAATTAAAATGCGGCGTACTGGGTTTTACAATTCTTCCCCTCTAAAAGGAGAAATTCGTCCTCGAATTAAAAATGATAAGCTGACGAAGTTATAAGAACTGAAAGAACACGTAGACTGAAGAGACTATTAAGCTGAAGGATGAATTGTCTTCTAATTAAGACATAATGCTGCTGATAGGTATAAACCTGACATGACTGGAATTATCATATAACGTGACATGGCTGAAGAGAACGTAACTAAATTTATTGAAGAAAACAATGAGAGGTCCGGATGGACTCCTCCGTTTCGAGTGGCCTCCCGCTCGAAACGATCCCTTCAAATGTCTAATATAATAAATAAAGTCTTGGTCCTGTTGACCCTGTCCTGATGATGCTGACTGGTTTCTGGTTCCATACTTAAGATGGATTTGCTAAATCTGATAGACTGAATAACTATAGCATGTATGATACATGAAACGATACGTGTAAAATATTCTGAAAAGGTAATATTTATATCTCTGAGCAAGCTGCTGAGAATATATATATAGGGACGAACTACGTGAACAATTGTGAACTTGCTAAGTGAGCAATTGTGAACGTGGTTCATAATTATATGAGGAGCGCTGGTATGGAATTAGAATATGATACGCGAATCATACTGTGAACGTGATACTAGAATATATCATGAACGTATGCTGCCTGAGGAATGAATGCCAAACGATACGGCCTGAGATGTGAAACGTCTGCCTGGTCATGGAATAGTGGTGCTAAACTTGAGTCTGTTCTCTCAAGCTTTCTGTAACCGTATTCGGTAATAACTGAGAAACGTGCATCGTGAAATGGCACACGAACTTGAACGTGAACAACGTTATGAACGCTGACGTGAGCTTAAATCAGGAGGTAGCATAAAAGATGAACTGAAATAGCATCATACTGCGAATGAGACTTAAACGTGAAAGTGAAGATAAACCTGAATTTAAAGTGGGCGTAAACATACACTTGATCATGAACATGTATTCTGTTTGATATGATGGTCGATGGAATGCCTTGAATTCGTACGGTTTATTGCTGAATTTGAAAATTTTCTGCAGATCTGCTACTACGTGCTCCTTTCGGATGAAAGGAACGCGCAGGCTGATTACATGGTTGATGATAACTTAGATAGCATCACAACTTCTCTGAGTCTGTGGTAAACTGATTACAATTTTTCATGAAATTTCGTCTCATTTCTGTTTCAGACTCCAAGGGTTGCAGTAACTCACTAACATGACGGTGTTCTATCTTGAACCTGCAGTAGGTCAGGCATCTAGATATGAACATAGCTGCATTAACGTGTGATGCGGATTCTAACAGTGTTTTGTCTGGGATTATGGAACATTCTGGCGGAAATCTTGTTGAATAGTCATAAAAGAATTTCTAGTGATGACTGTCGGCGATTTCTGCGATAGTAGTCAATTGGGTACTAGAAATTTTTATACTACGCTCACAGGCGTCAGTCGGGACCATCAGGTGATGGCCTTCACCTTCGCAGGATTGTCTGGAATTTCTTTCTGTTGAAATAGGGTGGTTCAGATAAGCCACCTTGTTCATCCGAAACATACATCTAGAAAGCTTGCGTATATAATTTTCTCCTATCGGAGAATCTGCGGGGTCGTGAAAAGATGATTCCCATGTCCTTCTCTAGAATTTAGGAGATCAAAATCTTGTCAACGAATGTACTGCCAAATTTGTCTGAGAATTCAAGGAAAATTTATTCATACATTTTCATACTATAGTTGGAGCATTAGGGAGCTCAGAAGTAAAATTCAAAAAATTTTTAGAGTGGCTATAATATGTGCAACAACGGTCTGAAGATCATCATGTTCTTCCCTCATCACTGATGGTAGCATGATCTTGAATTTTTCTGGAAGAATGTTTAAGACACCTCGTAGTAGGTCAATTAAACTTTCTATTCGTGGAATGAATATCGATTAGGAATGGTGATCTGATAAATTTTTCGATGGGGCGCTAGGGCGAATAAAGCCTAATTTTGATAACTCTTGCAGCAATTGCTGCAACTCTTTTAATCGTAGCTAGAGCCCTGTAATAAAGAGTTTTGAAAACAGATTCTGTTCTTGAGGCAAGCTCGACGTTAAATTATGTCTCGTGGGTAGGCAGGAATTTCTGGAACACCTTCTGGAATGACATCTGGAAATTTTAGGAAAATCTGCTGGTCATGGATTCGAGGAATTTCAGAAATGAATTTATAACTGATAGCCGAAAGTCTTCGTAACTATGTATTGGTAAGTCACGCGCTCGTAAGGAAAAAACAGCTTGTACTGATTTTTCTGGCAAAATATATAATGAATATATTTGGGATTTAATAAGACGGATCTCGTCGTTAACTGAAGGATAACTTAATAAACATGGGAGGTACTGTGGATTCTTTTCTGGCTGAGAGGTAGGTAACTACCTGATTTACATAAAGCTGACATAGGGATACGTGAGTAACGTGGCGACTTCCACTGAGTGGGTTCGTCTGTAACTTTACAGAGTGAATACTGCGTGTTTTACCTGAGTAATAATCTAGTGGTGGTAACTGAATTTTAATGGTCTGATTTTATGCGTGGCATAACAGAATGAGTATACCCCTTTCTGAAAGATACCCTGAATTACTGAGGGTCTTGCTTGGAACATACTGGAATTAGGAGCTCTGACTCGTACTCTGAGAAGATATTCGTATGACGTGTATCATGACGGGTGCCCTGATATGTGTCTTCCGAAATGGTACCTGAGAACTATGTCTTGACTGATGTCTTGGCACGCGTTTTAATGGGTGAGTCTGAATAAGATTAAGAATTTATGGTAACTGCTAGGGTCGGCGGACCGGTTAGACCACTGACCTCTTGTATTGTTGGTCATGTCCGTTCCGGAGTTCCGATGGTTACTGACTGATTAATTATAAGCACGATGATTGTCACCACTGCTTTGTCTGTCAATTTATGACGGTCATTATCATGACCGTGATTCATGTGACTATTCTGCTGAGTGGCCGGCTGGGTTCCGGTTCCCACTCTTCTGAATGAAAGTTGGCTGGGTGAAGTGTGACATCTAACTGAGAAGGTAACAGCATAAAATCGAATGGTAGCGTCTGATGGTTGAATTTATTCTTGTCAGAAATTTCAAGTTTATAGTTTTCGTCCTCGTTCCGCGGCGTCAGCATCTTGAGAAATCTCCAAGGTTCAGCAGCGTCAGCATCAGTGTGGTCTTCAGAGTATTAGCAGCGTCAGCATCTGGTAAAATCTTCAACTCACGAGCAGCATCAGCACCTGGTAGAATATCGACAAGTGGGAACGTCCGCGATGTTTAAGGATCGATTAGTAATATCTATGGAGTAGGATACCTGGAGTACACCTGGGCTACTGTACATGAAGTACACAATGAATACTGCACATGGAGCATATATGAGACACTGTACCTGGAGTATACGTGAAATATTATACATGGAGTATAACTGAGACACTGTACATGGGATACATATGGAATACTGTACATGGGGCTGGTGGAAATTTTATGGGATGATCGATACTGGTGTCGATTTTCTGACATTCTCAACGGAAAATAATTTGATTTAACTGGTTAGCAACTGAACTGAAACAGTTACTATGATGGCTGAAAATTTCTGCATGGACTTAATGCTGGTTGCATAGAGGCTGAAAGTATGATTAAACAGAGTTTCATCAATGTTCAGTATGAAGACAGAAGACATGATTGATAAAGACCAGAACATGATTTATCATGAAATAGGATTTTACTATAATCCTTCTGTATTTTAGCCTGAAGGCATCATCACTTTGCTGGAAACATAATCCTCGTAAGGAGACATGAAACTGAATCATCATGTAGATGACATCAACGTGAGGGTATAAAATTTGACGGTTATAAGGAACACAAAAAGTTAAATCAACTGAGGTGTAATATTAACTGATGTGGACGGCTAAGGTTCAATCCACGTACTTCAAGGAAGGAAACATGAGACTAAGTATGGGCTATTCTGGTTCGATCCATACTGGTCAAACTTTTCTGAGAACTGTCATGTATAGAAATTTATAATCTCGGACTAAATATGGATGGCTGTAGCTCAATCCATACTTGTCAAAATTTATGAACTGTCCTGATATGACAAAGGTGAACAACTGTGGATCGGTTCATAAAACATCATTTGACTGAAAAGCATGAAATTTGACTTGAGAACTAAGGAACGATTATGACTGGTTCACTAAGTAATATTTGACTGAAAACATGAATCTGACATGAGTAAGGGTAAACGCCTATGGGTCGGTTTACCAATACAAAATCTGAACGGGCAAGGGTGAACGCCTATGGGTCGGTTCACCAAAACAAAAATTCGAATGAAAAGCACATGCGACTAAATATGGCCAGTCCTGTACCAACCTTTTACTTAGTCAAAAACTTTAAGAAAACGACTGATAACTGCAGAAAACTGACTGAATAATCCGTGAGAGACATGAAAGATAACAACGCCAAAATCTGGAAAGTTCCTGGTGACTACCCACTAGTCACAGGTCAAGTTTTAGAGCCTACAGGTCGAACCTTGGGCTCTGATACCATAATTGGTATCAGAGCCTGGTTACGTGTATTTATGGCGTGTCATCAAAGCATAAGGTAAATGTCCTAAAACATTAACTGACCATAACGGAAATACCGGAATCAAACATCGGCAATCCAAACATAAGCCCAAAACATGAAAAATAAAATACTGAATGAAAGGACTAAACAATGTCCGAATAAGCAGAATACTGTAAGAAATGCAAAATGTAAGAAGTCTGGATAGCTTCCATCCAAATGCACATGCGCTTAGAATCCTAAAAGCGTCCCGGTGTACCTGCCGTTAGAACATGAAAGAACTACGGCTGAGCATAACGCTCAGTGAACGGATATAGAGCATGATAAGAATATACTGAATGAAGCAGACGATAGAATATAGAAACTGTAAGACTGATATGAAATATGTGGTAGAACTCTGCATAAAATCTGAGCAATCTGATTCATATATACTGATACTGAAATATAACCATTAATTCTGAAAACATGCATTTACTGTATTTTATTTGCCAGAGCTTATATAGGTCACGTGCTGTAACAACCGTGCATGAATAACTGGAGGGGTGACCTCGTCATGCTGTAGAGGGGTGACCTCTAAATAACTGTGCTGGGTGGAGGGATCAGCTCCAATGTGAAGGATGTAGAGCACACACCACATTCACCCTGATAACATGAAACACTTATAGCCTAGGATGCATCCATACGCCCCACTAAAACATACATATAAAAATGGCCAACTGAACATGAGTGGGACGATGCAGGATATCACTCTCCTGCATGTGAGTCACGACACCGGTGCCTCTAGTGCCGTGGTTACGGTACCTCCGTAACTAGTACATAAACTGGTCGTGCTTGTATATAATGCTCAGGCAATTTATTTCGTTATTAACATGATTACTGATAAACTTAAACATATACTGGGGAAAAACATTTGGCTGAAGATGGGAAATCCTAATCATGCATAGAAAGGAAATCCTTACTGAAAGGACGGAAATCCGTACCTCGTGTCCAGAAATGAAATAAGACAGAAAGCTGAAAGATCGACTCTGACTTCACGGATACTACATAAATACGAACGGAAAAATAAGTCGTCTAAATACCGTTTGCTGTTACTGATTCTTATATGTTCTAATTTTAATTTAATTTATTTCTGTATTACTATTTATGTATAATCTGGTTAATCTGATAGTCCGGTGTATTTCTGATAATCTGACTGATCTTTAAAAGTTTACTGATTAATATATACTTATTGATGGTTACTATGTATTATACCGTGTTCCAACAATCCCGATATTACTATAAATAGCAACCTGTTGTAAATGGAAAGTTTCCTAAAATATAAAGATTTCCAAATTTAGTTTCTTGAAATAAATTATTAATTTAATCATCAATTAAATCCGACTTTTAATAGTGGAAGGAAAATGTTAAGAATCGATTTAATTTTACTAATTACATAACAAATGGTTTTTATAGTACAAAAACTTATTTATAACATGCTTTAACCAAGATAATTCCCACTGTTTTTGAAACAAAGTTCCCACTGCTTGCAATTTGCCACTGTTAGTGCAGTGGTTACCACTGCTTATGCAGTGGTTCCCACTGCTAGTTCAAGTTCCCCCTGTCTTCATTAATGGCAGACCCAAACACACCCTGTTGCTGCGTTTTAACCCCAAACGTACCCTGTTGATGAACCGAAAACCCCCCTGATGGTTGTGGTTCGCGGCTGGAAATAAAACAAAACCACCGAGACATTACCATGTCTCGGTTTTGATGCAACCACACATACACGAAACCCCATGTTTATTGTATCATGATTAACTATTTAAAAACCCATTTATTTGGATTAACAAACCTATTAATTCGTGATAATCAATGGAAAATAAAGGAAAAATGTACCTACACGAATTTAGTTAGCGAGAGGTGATTATACTCGACTTTCTTGAATAAAACAAAGCTCGAATCCCTTTTTTTTTTTTTTTTGTGATTCGTGGCAGGGAAGAGGAGGCACAAGAAGTGGCGGCTGATTGTTTTCTAATTAGGGTTTTGTTTGAGTAGTGTATGTGTCGGCATAAAAGAAAAGAAAACCCCCGTCTGTTTTATTTCTTCACACGGGCTTGGCCCAACTCTTTTCACGAGTTGCGGCGCAAGAACCATACGTTGCGGCGCAACTGAAGGGTCTACAGTTCATGGTGCTGCGGATCACTAGTTGCGGCGCAAGACGATGAGCTGCGGCGCAATTGATGCTACGTGTACGTTTTAAGGAACAATATCCCGCGTAAAATAATAATAAACCGCGTATTTATAAATTCTCGATTTAAAATACGGGTTTTACATTTTTGGTGCTAGTGTTGAGTGTTAGTGCAAGACACTATAGGTTTTAAGCTAGGAGGCATTGCTATATAAAGGAGTGTTAGCAGGCTGTAGGTGACACATCTTCACACACATCTATAGTTAAGTTTTATTAAGAAATAACTAATGGAGTACCGTCCAAAATGCGATGCATTGGAGAAGGAAGCAGGGACCGACGATTGGGCGGACATGTTTATTTGTCGCCTACAGGATGAGATTCTAGGCGAAATAGCCTGGAAAGCTAGGATGGAGCAGATGTGGCAGGAGGTCAATAGTGGTGTAATTTAAAGGACTCATCTTGTTTATGAGTTAAGGACCGTTGTTGGGGAACCGGTAGTTAACCAGATGGTGGCATTTTTAGGGACCCTGACACGTGAAGACTATTCCTTTAGAGAACAGCTCGGAGCCGAAGCAGTAGCAACAGGCAACCGCATTGCTAGGATGGAAAGATTCATTGAACGGTTGCGAGGGAACATTTCGGGTTGAAGCGATTATTTGAATGTGCCTGAAGGTGTTCGCTTTGTGTGTGTTGAATAAATCATCCTCGGGCATTATGTTAATCGCGTTGTGTTTCCGTGTCTACCAAGAATGGACCAGGCGTGTGTGCCTGGGTGTTTGTTATTTTGGTACTACCAATGACGTTGGGTCATTGGCAGGGCGTATTTATGTATTTGGTTTAAGTACTGCCAATGACGTTCGGTCATTGGCAGGATGTCTTTATGTGTTTGGTTTAATGTATTTGCATATGTGAAGTTATTTACTTTTCTATATTGGTTTCATGGTTAAAAATTATAAAGAAGTCAAGACAAAAAAGAACAAAGGCTGTTGAGTAACAAAAGATTAGTATAGAGTGTTACCGGGTGCATTTTTCCCTGTATTCCAACGACAGAGCGGGTGCCCATTAAATCAGGCATCCTCCAGCTCTGTGGCATCTCCACAAACGAACGTTCCTCCGTAGTGAGTTGTTTTATTTTGGCCCGTCAGGGAATGGCCATGGTTTAGTAAACATGTGGAGGTGGCAGCTTATCAATCTGTTATGTATAAAATTATCATAGGCCGTATAAGAGTATCATATAAGTTATAGAGAAACAAAAAAGACCTAACGATGGTGCTAGTCCATGGCTGGCACCCGGTAGGCAAGAACTGTTAGGCACACCACACGCTGACATTCTGTTTTGGTAGGTTGGTCACCTTTGCCGAGCCAAAAAACACCAAATTATTAGGGAACGCGAGACGGGCATATGTTTTTTTTAACCATTTGTACCTGACATTGACATACCTTCCTGCAAGCATAGGCTAAGTTAGGCTGCGATCAAATGAATCTGCTGGCAGGTCCTAAATGGTAGAATACGCGACCAAGGCAATATGGTAAGCACACGCCATAAAATGTTGTTGATGACATGTGGTAAGCAAATGTCAGACACAGGAAAAAAGAGCTTAGGTTGTTAAGACAAAAGTTGACCAAAAGGAGAAAAGAATGTAACACTTACCAGAAAGCTGGCGCGTGATACAAAAGCACAATTTAGATGCCCTGTGGTAGAACCCGGTCACACGCGAGAGTTTTTTTTGTTTTTTTTTTGGTATTTGGAGGCTCAGATAAGCGAGCAATGGATATGAGGAGACATGCACTCTGGCTGCAAACCCACCAACATTGCCCCGCCAAGAAGTACATAATCCAGTTTAACGCTCAAGTCTAATCATCATTGCCTCTTTGAATGTTCTAAAAGTTACACAGCCTGAGGCAAAACCAGTGATGGCTGCGAGTGCATGGCTGCCCCGCAAAAAAACACAACTTTACCAGGCACTGCTTATCAAAGAAACCAAACAACACGGGATTACCCTTTATATGTCACCCACCCAACATCCAAGTCACCTTCTCTTTACCTACGCGTATTACCCTTTACATTATACAGGGGAAGCACGTTTTCATAGAAATAGTGATCCCCCTCACACCCTTATTAAACTATGTTATTTTCTTTCCCTCACAAAAGCTCTCTTCACTCAAAAAAATCACACACATAAAACACGCATCGTTGGTTCCAACGGACCGTTGGTAAACCGGGATGACTACAACCTTCAAAGGTCACCCGCCAAGATCCAAGTCACCTTATTTCGCACAATTTATGGATCCAAGTCGTGACTGTGAGGCAGAGAAACTGGCTACACTCGCCATGGCTGCAAACTTAAAAGTTTGACTGCCAAGACACGAATGTTTTCATAAATCAAGGGAACTTTTTATGTCGATTCAGACCACCAATTTTTACCTTTATAGTGTTAGCTCAGATAAGGCGCGATTTGGTACATAGAGTGGTTAACCGGCATGGCTGCAACCTTTAAAGGTTACCCCGCCAAGATCCAAGCCACCTTCTCTTTACCTACACGTACTTAAATTCATCACAGCCGACACGACAACGCAAATATCAGTTGGCCCCTTGGCATTGCCTCTTACTCAGCCAAAAACCCAACTGTTTAAGCCCATAAACCCAATGTCCGTGTGACCCTTCTCATATGATCAATCCCACACAACAGACAACCCTAACATGTTAACAACATCTTGGTATAAAAACCCACAACAAATTAGGCGTTATTGTGGGTATATATATGGGTGGCATGAGAAAAGCATCTACGGTCACCATGGGTACACCTCTTTATGAAACGAACGCACATGATCAATTTCATGTAGCCACCACACAATCAAACAATACCAATTAAGGATTTCTTGTAGGCACCACACAATCAAACAAACACAATTAAGGATTAGCGACCAATTACCCTTTTTGGTACAAAGAGTGGTTAACCGGCATGGCTGCAACCTTCAAAGGTCACCCTGCCAAGATCCAAGCCACCTTCTCTTTACCTACGCGTACTTAAATTCATCACAGCCGACACGACAACACAAATATCATGTGGCCTCTTGGCATGGCCTCTTAATCAGCCCAAACCCCAACTGTTTAAGCCCACAAACCCAATGTCCGTGTGACCCTTCTCATATCATCAATCCCACACAACAAACAATCCTAACCTGTTAACAACATCTTGGTATCAAAACCCAAAAAAATAGCCCAACTTGTTGTTTTAGATTAAAAAGACTACTAATTTGACTACACTCAAAAACTTATTGAATCCCCAAAAAGAATGAAATAAAATAAATTTAATACCCTGTAATCCCGCGGGCACGCAGCGGGACATATGCAAGAACAAATATGGATCCAAGTCGCGACTATGAGGCAGAGAAAGTGGCTACACTTGCCATGGCTGCAAACTTAAAAGTTTGCCCAACCAAGACACACATGTTTTCATAAATCAAGGGAACTTTTTATATTGATTCAGGCCACCAATTTTCAGCTTTATAGCGTTGGCTCAAATAAGGCGCAATCTGGTACAAAGAGCGGTTAACCGGCATGGCTGAAACCTTCAAAGGTCACCCAGCCAAGATCCAAGCCACCTTCTCTTTACCTACGCGTATTTAAATTCATCACAGCCGACACGGCAACGCAAATATCAGTTGGCCTCTTCGCATCGCCTCTTAATCAGCCAAAACCCTAAGTGTTTAAGCCCACAAACCCAATGTCTGTATGACCCTTCTCATATCATCAATCCCACACAACAAACAATCCTAACCTGTTAACAACATACTGGTATCAAACCCCCCCCCCCCCCAAAATGGCCAATTTGTTATTTTTTATAAAAAAAAACTACTAATTACTACATTCGAGAACTTATTGAATCCCCAAAAAATGAAATAAAACAAATTTAATACCTCATTAAGGAAGAGATCGCCACCACCCAGATACCCAAATGAGCCATCCAACCTCGCCACACACCGACCCACATCACGGCACGCCGTTAAAGGCGGCAATGTGTGATCGGCGGCAACGAAGGGTTACCATCACACATCACAATAACCAGAATCAGATAAAAACCGCAAAACCCCTAATATTTTTCACATATTTCAAGTTGCCATGGATGAAAATCAGAAGATGGGAGCTAACCTACAAATAATGCAAACCCACAACAAAATGAATGTACCCTTTTGGTACAAAGAGTGGTTAACCAGCATGGCTACAACCTTCAAAGGTCACCCCGCCAAGATCCAAGCCACCTTCTCTTTACCTATGCGTACTTAAATTCATTACAGCCGACACGGTAACGCAAATATCAGGTGGCCTCTTGGCATGGCCTCTTAATCAGCCAAAACCCGAACATTTAAGCCCACAAACCCAATGTCTATGTGACCCTTTTCATATCATGAATCCCACACAACAAACAATCCTAACCTGTTAACAACATCTTGGTATCAAAACCCAAAAAAATAGCCCAACTTGTTGTTTTATATTAAAAAGACTACTAATTTGACTACAGTCGAAAACTTATTGAATCCCCAAAAAGAATGAAATAAAACAAATCTAATACCCTGTAATCTCGCGGGCACGCAGCGGGACATATGCAAGAACAAATATAGATCAAAGTCGCGACTGTGAGGCAGAGAAAGTGGCTACACTCGCCATGGCTGCAAACTTAAAAGTTTGCCCAGCCAAGACACGAATGTTTTCATAAATCAAGGGAACTTTTTATATCGATTCAGGCCACCAATTTTGAGCTTTATAGCGTTGGCTCAGATAAGGCGCAATCTGGTACAAAGACCGGTTAACCGGTATGGCTGCAACCTTCAAAGGTCACCCCGCCAAGATCCAAGCCACCTTCTCTTTACCTACGCGTATTTAAATTCATCACAGCTGACACGGCAACACAAATATCAGTTGGCCTCTTCGCATCGCCTCTTAATCAACCAAAACTCCAAGTGTTTAAGCCCACAAACTGTGACAACCATGGTTTTGAGGTTCGTCACTCGGTCTTATTTTTAGGTTATTTTATGTGTGACTATGTGTTTTGTGTGTTTACATGTTTATTTTGCGTGAACGAAGTTGGTGTGGACATCGTTTATGGGTATATGGTACTCATAAGTAAATCGAGGAACGGTTATTTCATATTCATGAGGTCACAAATTGGTGACTATGAAATGAAATGGTATTATTTTGGTGTTTACGTATACGTATGAGTATTATAGTAAATCGTATTTTTTTTACGATTTGGGGTTTAGCATTTAGAGGTCTCGGGTAAGGTGTTTAGTCATGGGAGTATTTTTCGGGATGGTTTTAGGTCATTTAGGACTTAGTTTAGAAGTTTATTTCAAAATTCAAGAGTTTTTTTAAAAACTGTATATTTTACGCTTTTTTACGGTATGCGCGTAAATTGACTAGTTTTACGGTTTTGAGGTTTTAGGAGCTGAAATAAATTAAGGTAACTTAATGTATGATTAATAATATATTAATAAGTCTTAAAAAGAAAAAAAAATAAAAATATATATATATGAATCGGGTTTTAAACCGATTAGAAAAGAAAAAGAAAGGATAATGGCCAAAAGACCCAACTTGAGCCTAATTTGGAAAAGCCTTTTTAATAAAACATATAAATACCATGTTTATATCACAAAAATCAGTTTTTCATTAATTTTCTACCCTTTTGGTCGAATTTTTACAAGCCCTAATTTAGGGATTCATCAAAAATAATTTTCTTGAAGATTTGAGGTAAAAATCTTGATTTAATTCTTATAGTTTTCTTGTTTTATATCATTAAGGCTTCAAGTTTTATGTAATCAATTTATATGATGGATTATAGTTCTTAATAGATCTGTAATTAGGGGTTTTATAACAATTAACATGATTAGGATAATGATTGGTGATTATTAGTGATGTTAATTAGGGTTTAATAATGTTTAAATTCGTTTTTAAAAACTGGGCAGATTTTTGAGTCACTTGTTTTGATCATACCTAGAGTTCTACAAAATCTTATTTTGCGATCCAAGCATCCCTGGATAGGTAATTGAAGTGGCTTTCAAATGAAAGAAATGAGAACTAAATTGGAGGTAGGGAGGTAGGTCAAAAATAGGTTACAACAGTCAGAGGTCAAAACAGTTTTGAAATCAGTCGGGTTTAATTTAACGTTTTAAGGTGATTGGGGTACTTAGGAGTACACTTGAGCCCTCTAATGAGCATGGGTGTTGGTTTATATATTAAATAAGAGACCTGAAGGGTGGCTAAGCAAATGGGTTAGGGTAAGACCCCCTAATCATAACAAAATTTTTATATGTTCAAAATCGGTAAAATGCGGATAGGCAGAAGTATATATATATATATATATATATATATATATATATCGGGGGCTTAACAGTATCTTTAAGGTTGGGGAAAAAGGGAGGAGTTAGCTAACATATGTAAGGGCATAGGGTTTCCTTTACAGAGATCGTGGGTATGTTTAGGTGGGCATTTGGCTTATAGTTTGGAGAGCTAAAAACCGGGACTGTTTTGGGTAAAATGTTAACGGGACGGGTTATGAAGTAAACTAAGTTAAGGGCTTTATAGAGGGGTGTAATGAGATTCTTAGAGCATATAAATGAGGTATATATATGGGAGAAGGTTAGATGTCCATCATAGGTTGATGAGCCATCTTAGTGTTTGGTTCATGTTTTGATTGTGTGCTTTTGTTTGTTAGCTTTTTGCTAGTGCGCGGACTTTTGGAGAAGCTCAATCAGGTGAGTTTCATAGTTCCATGTCTTTTAATGATTTTGACTTCCAGATGGGATGGAAGAGACACTGTTTGGTTTATAACTTATGTTGTGAATGTTTTATGATTGGTAATGGACTTGTGTGTACACTTATGTGATTAATTGCTATGTAATTCTTGATTGTGTTTATGATTTGGATCGGGGGACACGTACCGTCTCAGTTATTGTGGTTTGACTTGGTACCAAGGGGATGTTGACAAGGCGGGGCCTTGGGGAGGTACATAGATGTGTGAGCATCTATGGGACCAATGGATAATGACAAGGCGGGGCCTTGGGATTGGTACATAGGTGTATGGGTGCCTATGGTACCATGGTGTTTGGTAAGGCTGGGAGCCTTGGATTTTGTTTGGAATGATTGATCTTGAATGTTAGCTGTTAAAGCATATTTGTAGCACATTGTCCATATGTTTAGTGGTTTATGGTGGTTCACAGCTTATTTTAATCTGTTTTTGGTTGGAGTCTAAACCTATGACTCTCACCAACATTTTGTTGACGTGTTTTAGTGTCTCTTTCAGGTGATAAAGTGGTTAAGCGTGAGTACATATGTGGATAGGATTGGAGTCGCGTAGGAACGCATTTAGAAGGAGATCCCTGTTCCTTCTTAGTTTATTTTTTTGTTTGTTTCTATAAGTGATACTATGAACCTATATGTTGCTTTGTTTGTGTTATTTGTTTGTCTTGGGTAAGAGGTAGGACTGTTACCTACTTACCTAGACTCCTGCATTGATGAGATATTATCATGACATTTGTGTCACCTTTTATGACATTTTTAATTCATATAGTTCTCTCTATAGACACGCTGTTGTTATGATGATATCCATATGTCGCGCCCCATATTCCGCCATGGTGGGGTGTGACACAAACCCAATGTCTCTGTGACCCTTCTCATATCATCAGCCCCACACAACAAACAATCCTAACTTGTTAACAACATACTGGTATCAAAACCCCCCAAAAAAATGGCCAATTTGTTATTTTATATAAAAAAGGCTACTAATTACTACATTCGAGAACTTATTGAATACCCAAAAAATGAAATAAAACTAATTTAATACCTCATTAAGGAAGAGATCGCCACCACCCAAATACCCACATGAGGCATCCAACCTCGCCACACACCGACCCACATCACGGCACGCCGTTAAAGGCGGCAATGAAGTGATCGGTGGCAACGAAGGGTTACCATCACACATCACAACAGCCGAAATCAGATAAAAACCGCAAAACCCCTAATATTTTTCACATATTTCAAGCTGCCATGGATGAAAATCAGAAGATGGGAGCTACCCCACAAATAATGCAAACCCACAACAAAATGACTGTGGGTATATATATGGCTGATTGATCTCCTGTAGCCACCACACAATCAAACAATAGTAATTAAAGATTTTGCGACCAAAGGGCAAGGGGTCAATTTGAAAGGGCAAACCAAATTAATTAGTGCACTCGCCAATTAATGAATGGGGGGAAAGATCCAAAACTCATCAATGGAACGGAGTAAAGATCCAAAAACTCATCAGTGGAACGGAATAATATAACGTTCCGTTGGAACCAACGGTGCGTGTTTTGTGTGTGTGATTTTTGTGAGTGAAAAGAGCTTTTGTGAGGGAAAGAAACTAACATAGTTTAATGAGGATGTGAGGGGGATCACTATTTCTATGGAAACGTGATTCCCCTCTTTAATATAGAGGGTAATATTTTAATCATTTCATTTTCTCCAAAACAAAATGTTTAAGAGTGCAAGTAATTTTAAGGCTATAATGATTGCGCTTATAACGTAGAAAAACCCACATGAACGATTTTTTAATGATTTACTGTTATACTTGTGCATATAGTGAAGTGTTTAATCTGAAATAAAGAGAACGTCAAAGAGAATAATGGGTACAAGGTGTGAATGTGCATCTACTAGTAATTGCATCGACTCATTAATTATTGGCAACCAGTTTTTCAAGTCAGGGGTAACAAGATAAGAGCATTAGCAATGGTAAAAAGCTTTTGAAAGTTTTTTACTATTTCTAAAAGTCATGTTTAGTGTTTTTTGGCAATGAGATGAAAGCTTTTTAGAAAGTTTTTTGTGTATGACTTGGTAAACACCAAGTCATTGTTAAAAGTCTTAGTGATAAAATAGGCTAAATACATTTAATGCAATAAATGCACCAAGTCTTTAGAGCATCCACAATGCTCAAGCCATAAAAGACTTGAAGCATTTAATGTTTTTAATGCATACTCACTAAATGGCTAAAACTTGCAAAAAAGACTTGAAGTACACCAAGTCATTAGTAAAAAGCTTATTGAAAAGCTTTTGTCACAATGCCAAAAAGCTCCCCAAAAGACTTGTTAGAATAGTAAAAAGCTTTTGGTAGCTTTTACCATTGTGGATGCTCTTATAACTTGGTGCCGGTTATTACTCGTAATAAGTAATGTTTATTACTATTTATTGCATCAACCTTCAATTATTTGTACCTTGTTTGTTTTTTTAGGAAGATAATGATGAACACTAGGGTTAAGTGTCAAGGGGAGTGATGGGTTTGGTAAGGTAACATGTGAAGGAAGTTTTAAAAACATGTTACAATGTGAAAGGATGTGTGATATTGACTTGCTAGTTTTTATATTTGTGACTTTTGAGTTTTTGTTAAATGACTACTATCATTCTAGTAGTATTTGTTTTGTAGATTATCTTAATACACTTGCTAGTAGTAGCAGAATTTGTTGTCTTAAACAAGAGAATATATAAAATTTACTTTTGATATTTTAAAGCCAACAGTCTCCATCTATATGGATGGTCCCTTTGCAGCCTCGCACATCCTTTCCTAGAGACTAGGGTCACTTTCAAACTTCTAAAACATATTCCTTTTTCGACTCAATTTCTTGCCCATCCCTATGTATGTTTTCCAAAACATTTTTGCAATAATTACCTCATACTTTTTCTATTAAATTCCAGTTTTAGCCATCAGAAATGACCTTTTGTTTTCATACAGTAATTTTCAAAGTAATTCATTAAATGAAACGAATTATTGCTAAATTGACTACTTGGGTAGATTAGTTTTGTGTTTTTCTATTTAAAACTTCTTGTATTATCCTACTTTTTCTCTAACTAGTCTTTTTACTACTCCTATATGTCAATTGTCTATAGGCTAATAAAATGTCATTATTACATAGAAATAATAAGCGTGTGTGTTTAATTAGGGCTAAGTAGAAAAGTAGACAAAAAGTACATGGTGGTATCTTAACCAAGACAATTTTTTTTAATTTCAAAAAGACACATGTATTTTTGATCAACTGATCAATCGGGTTTATTTTTGTAACACGTGTCCAACTGATCAACCAACTTTATTATATTTTGAAAAAATTTCATCATTCGTCCCTATGGTTTACGCAGAATATCAAGTTTCGTCCATATCTCACAATAATTGTAAAAAATCGTCTCTATTTATGAAACTATGATCAAATTTCGTCCCTATTTTGGATGTGGGTTAGTTTTGGCTGTTAACTTTTGGGAGTTGAGGGGTATTTCGGTCCTTTCATTATATAATACATATTATATCAGGGGTCCACTATTATTCTCCCTTCTCATTTTCTAAAAACCCTAAGCCTCCATATTCTCCCTTCTCAAAAATCCTAGCCTCTATATTCTCCCTTCTCATTTTCTGGAAACCGCCATCTTTTCCAGCCATTCCCACCGACGACCGCCGCCACATAACCACCAGCCACCTCCCGATCTATATCCACCTACCATCCTCCACACCTATTGTCCTCAACTACCCTTACACCACTGTCCCCATCACATCACTCCACCACCATCGTCATCATTACCACCACATAGTCCACTGAAACCACCATTCAACTACTTGTTTATCCTCCATAATTTTTACCCTTCAGATCAAGTTTTGAATAAAAACATAACTAAAGGCAATGAGGTAGATGAAATAATATGTTGGGCGTGTGATATGATAGGGATGCATTCATATGAGGCACAATTCCATCAACAGTAGAACCACTCATTCATCCATTTACCACTACCCTCATTTCGATTTACTTCTCACTCTCATCTCACACTAAATCCAATATCCATATCCGTACCCACAAATATCAAAACCACAAAAAATAAATCCCTTATCCACAATAAAACTCATCCCATAAAATTATTTCTTAAACCGAATCCTGCTTATCTTTCAAACGAGTCAACCCTATTCACCAAATAGAAAAATCAAATAAAAAAATGGATTCATTTCTTGTGGCCACCGTCCCATATCACAAAAAAATCACTCATAAATTCAGAAACAAAAACCATATCCAAAACCAATAACCGGAAAAATAAATTCATCAAATCATCATCACAGATCTGTTAAATTCAACAATCGATTTTTTAATAGTGGTGTTTGATGATTTGTAGATGATTGTGGTAATAAGTGAATGATGTTGTTGATGATGATGATGATGATATGTGCATGTCTTATTGCATCTGAATATTACGAAACCCTTCACACCTCTCAAACGTGGTGGTTGCGGTAAAATACATGAAGTAATAAAAGTGCAATAAAAATTAAGAGATCTGAAAGGTGGTGGTTGAGGTGGTAGGTTTTAAGGTGCATGCGATTGTGGGTTTCTAGGTGTCTGCGGTGCTGGGTTTGAAGGTGGCTGCGGTGATGGGTTTGAAGGTTGCTGCGGTGGTGGTTTCCATGTGGCTGTGGTGGTGGTTTGAAAGTGGTTGCGATGGTGGTTTTAAGGTGGTTGTAGCAGTAGTTTTAAAGTGGTTGCGATGATGGTATAGATCAGTAGATGAGAAAGAAAGTGAAGAGATATCTTAAAGATTAAGTTTGACATGTTTTACATGTATTATATATTACATTTGATTAAAAAAAATAAAATAGGGATAATGGTGTCTAGTGTCAGAACTGTGTAAGTGGTGTTGGAATGACATGACTATTTAGTCAATGGCAACTTTGACAATTTACACATGGGACAGTAGTACAACTCATACATATAAGTCTAAGTATAAAAATATAACAAGTAAATAATCGAAATGCCCCTCCTCTCTCAAGACTTAACAGCCAAAACTAACCCCCATCCAAAACAGGGACGAAATTTAATCATAGTTTCAAAAAATAGGGACGATTTTTGTAGTTATTTTGAGATAGGGACGAAACTTGATATTCTGGGTAAACCATAGGGACGAATCATGAAATTTTTTCTTATATTTTATTAATATTTTCTCCCAATGTTTGACCTATACTCGTCCCCACCTATTGATCAACCAACGATGGATCATCTGATCAACCAACTTTTTCATCTTGGAAATTGAAAAAGTAACAAAAAAATATATGTTTTTTGTACTATTAGATTTACTAAATCTTTTATGGAAAAAGAACATATTATAAAAGAAAATTTGAAACCTAAAATACACACAATGCACACACTACACACAATGTCGATCAATCTAAAGGAGCTTCTTCATTGATTTATGTCGCCGATCAATCTAAGGGGGCTTCTTCATTGATTTCCATCGCCGATCTATCCAAAGGCCTTAATTCCGTTGCCAAGCAATAGTCTTGTTTCAATCTATGAGTTCCCGGTTACGAGTAAGCTTGTTAATGATATAATTTAATTTTAATTAATTTTTTGCTTATCATTATTATTGTTAATTGATAACGGCCATCTCATTAGTTGATAAATTGATAATTTGGATGCTTATCATTACAATTTAGATTATCCTAAAGCGGCTGATAAATTGATTTAATGTAATTTCCTAGTTTGGCTTACATTGTAATGAAGTACCTCGTACCGTGTTTAATTAGTATGCATATATATGTAGCCATATGAAGTTTTATCATTTCAAGTGAAATTTAATCAAACTAGTTTGGCTTGAAATTAATTAGCAAGATCTTTGCCCTAAATGCTTTTAAAGTTAGATTGTTATGAGTGTGACATAGGCATGATACAAAAAATAAGTTAAGGAACTAGCGCATAGAGACAATTAGACAAAGAACCGTTAGTTACATTTCTACAGGGAGAACATAGTTTAAATACAATGATTATAGTAGGAAAAAAGATGAAATTATAGAACAAAGGTTGCCTACAATTTACTCTCCCCTCCAATCAAGTAAAGTAGAGGGGCGCTGGTGCACCGATGTCACCCTTTTTATGTTTCTGATGACCTAGTCTTATTGGGGGTTTTTTCGCCAACAGCGGATCGTATGTACCGATCTCGTTTGCTGTACTTATTCCAACATCTTATCCATTGGATACTTAGGATGAGATTAAAGCTGAAAATAAAACCTTCGAGAAAAAGAGTTAACCTAAATCTTATTCCCTTTGTCAAAATTTGTGCTCAGACCAGCTAAACTACTTCACCTTAGTAAATTTACACCGTATAGTGTTGTTAAATATCAAGCCCCTTAAGCTTCACTACTGATTCAACATGCCTCTTTAGTGTATGAAGCTCCCTCAATCTGTAACAAGTACATATAAGATAATTGATATGGTAAATATGAGATATCCCTGTTACAATGAACTTATGTATGTTATTTGTTCAAGAGAATCTACTACTCTCTACAAATGAGGACGGTTCAGTATTGAAGATTGCAGATTTTGGCTTTGCAAGGTAAATAATTTATGCGTTGCAATGAGTTGAGCCACACCTTGTAGCTTAAAGATGAAAATAATATTATGTTGTTTTCGTAAGTCTTTACAACCAAGAGGCCTTGTAGAGACCTTGTGTGGTTCACCACTTTATATGGCACCAAAAATAAAGTAGCTTCATAAGTATAGTGCCAAGGTAACAATGCATGCTGTTTTTTAGTTTAGTTTCTCTTGTGATCCGTCTCCTAGATTAATGAATAATTGGAAACACAGGCAGATCTATGGAGTGTTGGTCAATATTATTTCAACTTGTAACTTGGAGAACACCTTTTACTAGGAACCATCAAATTCAGGTTTGTAAATCTCGTATGATAGTCGAGTGCTATGCCACACAACGTCTTCCTACATTTCACGCTCGTCCAATCGAGAGAAATTGACCCCCGAAAAACTGGACGGATCATAGAAGCTATTAAGTACTACTCAGTAGAGTCTACAATAGCACTTGCGATTTCATTTATTATCAACCTTTTTGTAATAGCTGTATTTGCAAAGGCATTCTTTGGTACGGCAGTAGCTGACAACATTGGTCTTGGGAACGCTGCCCAGCTTCTTCAAGAAAAATTGGTGGCAGATTCTTCCCGATTCTTTATATTTGGGCTATTGGGTTAATAGCAGCTGGACAAAGTAGTACTATTATGGCTATATATGTTGTACAGTTTATTATGGGCGGTTTTCTTTATTTGAGATTGAAGAAATGGGCACGGGTATTAATAACACGAAGTTGCGCTATAGTACCAACTTTGATAGTTGCCTTGATTTTTGATAGTTCCGGGGAGACTTTGGATGCTCTAAATCAGTGGTTGAACATACTTTAGTTCATATCCCATTTGCTCTTTGATAGGCGTGTAAACACCCATCCTTTTTACCACTTAATTACAATAATAACCGAGCCAAAACGTATATTTTATGTCTTTTATGTCGGAATTATGCGTGATTTGTGTTTTTGTTGTGATTTAGGACAAAATTGTGAAAAGTGGAGAAAACACGGCATTTACGGGCTTTTATTGAAGAAAAAGATGAAAGATGAAGTCGAGAAGTCAAGAGTGCAAAAAGAACAGAAGTCCAAGACCAATTCTGAAGATTTATCGAAGAACAAGTCGAAAGACGGAAGTTTACTTAAAGCCGAAGAACTCAAGTCTACTTTATTAAAGAATTAAAAGACGAGTTCAAAGAAATCCCGAGCCAAAAGTCATTAAAAGTCCAAGATTAAAGAAGATAAGAAGAAAGGACTAAGCATGCAATTAACAAAGAGATTAAAGAAGGAAGGAATTAATCTTGTAATTAAGAGAAAATGAAGGAGGGGAGGAAGCTTCCTAAGCACCCTTAATCCTCCCTTATAAATAGTCATTAGATGTTAATCCTTTTTCTTTGTTGGCTAATAGTGACAATTAGTTCTTCCACTTTTAATTACCTTGTCATTTAAATACTTGTCAAAATTAAATTCTTGTCTTGCACCTTAATTACCATTTAATTTCAAGTAAGTTTTTCTTTTAATTATTGTTAATCTTTATCTTTATCTTGTTAATCTCATTCTACCTTTCTTAATCTTTGATTTTTATTGTTTATGTTCATGTTCATGTTCTTATTTTTCTTATTTTGATCAAAGTGGGTTTTGTTTATTTTGATTAGTTTTGTGAGTTTGATTGTTTTGGAATGATTGTTTATCATTAGTATATGTTTATTTGTTTGTTTGATTTAATCTTGTGGTTGATTTAGCTTTGTTTTGATTAAATTCGTGTATGATTTGTTCTCCTTGTTCTTCGCGAGATTGTTATTGATCTTTCCCAGGATCTTCCCTGTTATTCCGGATCAAGGTTCTAGCCAAGAGGGTTATTCGGAACATTCAGTTATTCCGAGTAGGCCAGGGATTCCGCATAAGGTTTTTATTCAGCATAGCCTAATATTCCGAATAGAAGCCATTATTCCGCATAGGGCCTGTTATTCCGAGTAGGAGATTATTCCGAATAGGCCTGGATATTCCGCATAGGCCAAGATTCCGAATAGGGGTGATTATTCCGAATAACCAGTACATTCCGCATAGGACCCATTATTCCGGATAGGCAACTATTCCGCGTAGAGAACTTTATTCCGCATAGGGCTTTATTTCGAATAGGAAAGATTCCGCATAGACCAATATTCCGAGTAGGGTGACATTCCGGATAGGTGACATATTCCGAATAGCCATTTATTCCGAATAGGGGTTTATTCCGGATAGGGAAATCTTAGTTTTTAATTTTCTGCCTTTTAATTTCGAATTTTGCTTTTCCCGCCTTTTTCTTAATCGCACTTTAAGTTCATTAGCCTTAGATTTATTTTAGTCTTGCCTTAGTTTAAGATTTTGTTTTAGTTGCGTTATAAGTTTGCCTTAGTTAGATTTAAGCTTGCGTTATTTAATTCTAGTGCCTTTTAATTTTAGTCTCGCTTTTAAATACTTGCACCCATTTAATTTAAATTAGACTTAGATTTATTTTAAAGTCATTTACTTTAATTGTTTTTGCACTTTTAATATACTACAACGACACACTTTTGTTCCACCAAAGACAGCTGAGTCACACATTAAACTCATTTTTCAATTCGAAGAGACATACTTAAACGAACTTTAATTTTTATACGGGGTGTCAAAAGCTGTGTATCAAATGGCACCGCTGCCGGCTCTTTTCGTAAAGATTAACGGTTTTCTGTGAGAGACGCGTTGCTTTTTGGGATCCGTTCACTCGTGAACGTTATTTTTTGTGTAAAAAATTTTCAAAAAATCCCAAAAACATTTGAAAAATCATAAAAAAGCATTTCTTTTTCAAAGTTTTGCACCAAAAATATTCCTCTTTATCCTCTATTATGTTTAATTCTTTTCTTTACCCCTCTTATTTATAATTCTTCATGGATTCGTCTTGTGTGCGGTGTGGGAGACCATGGCATGGTTTTCAAACATGTCAATGGTGTACTTGTGAGCGGTGTGGTTTTGATATCGACGATACACAATTTGGATTTTGTCCATTTTGTAATTCAACAAATTCATACTTCACCTCTTACAATACTTTCTCACCTTCTCCCATCTATGACAATCCCTATCCTCAAGATGCACCGGGTTTTTCTCCATACCCGTGGTGCTATATTTGTGGGGGCCCTCACGATGCTTCTTCTTGTGATCCGTCGAAGATCTTTGAGAAACCACCGTGCTATCATCCCAGTGCATTTAACTTTGAGCCCCCACGTCACACCGTCAATCATCAACCTTCTTTCGAACAATTGAGTACCCAAGAACAATGGGCTACTCTTGTTACTCAATTTCAAAACCTCGAAGAAGCTTTCCAGAAATACAACACAAAATGTCAAGCGGATCAACAACGAGAGCAGGTATCTAACCTTAATGCTTATACTCCTCCTCTTGTGCTTCCTTATTATTATGACAGTGATGACGATGAGAGTCCTATTTCTTGGACCGATGAGAATGCTATTCCTTCTCCCGACTTGCCGGAGCCTAAGGATTCAACCATCCTAAGAGATGAGGATATTAGTACAATTCATGCAAAGGAATCCGACGAATTTAATACGTCTAGTGCTGATAACCTTGTCCCTATTCCAAGTGAATCTGAGTTGACATCCGACAGTGACGATGAGTATGATGCACTTTCTTCTGATGATGTTCCTCCCACCAACACTTTGGAAGAGGATTCTTTGGCTTTCTCCAATCCTCTTTTTGATCAAGATGATGATTTTACTTCTAGTGATGACGAGTCACTATCTGATGAAGACGTTCCGAAGGAAACTTTCAAGATTTATTCGAACCCTTTATTTGATTTTGATGACGATTACATATCTAGTGAGGTGAATCCTCTCTTTGACGAGGGATTGAGGACATTGCTAGCTCTGATTCTCCTACTATTGATGAGCATGTTTTGTTAGCCATGCCACCTTCTATCGCAGAGGTGGAGAGTTCTGACTCTACTCGAAAGGTATCGCAGGTGGAAGGTAATTCTTCTCTTCCTTATCCTACTATATTGCCCCCTCATCCTACTGAATGCACGCCGAATCGGGTGATGTATCAATTTCCCTCTCCGGGAAATGAGGATGAGTGCCTTGACCCGGGAGGTGAAAATGACCATTCTATGATTGATAACATTACGGCTTTGCCAATTGGTCCGCATCCATTGTCTTTGGAGCATGACAATGTGATTCCTATACCCACCCCACCTCCCGAGGATCATGATTTCACATACTTCTCGTACGTTGAAAGGACCTTTCTACCGTTTAAGACTTATCTTCCTGCCTCTCCTTTGTTATATTCCTCCGGGAATGAGGATAAGGTCTTTGATCCCGGTATTACATTTGAGGCCTCCCCATGGACCATTTAATTCGGGGACGAGTCAGGCACGTGACTCGGTTAAGAAAAACAAGCGCTTTTTGGGAGGCAACCCAACTATTTATCTATCTTTTTCTTTGTTTTTACCATAAGTGTAGGGGGAGACGCTTTGGTGTTTGCTATTTTCTCCCCTCTCTTAATCAGGGATTCGAGCTTCAATGATCCACTCTTGATGATTCTTGACGACCCGTAATTCCGTGTTCACTTCTTCCCGGTTCTATCCTAAACTCTTTTCGATTCACTATTTTATATTTTTCAATATTAAAATAGGAATCTCTTTAGTTGTCTCTTCCTTAGCGAGATTTAAACAAAGTGTACAATGTCCTAAGTGTAGGGGAGTTTACTCCTACATGCTTAACCATTGAGGACAATGTTTATCTTAAGTGTAGGGGGGACTTCTATCAAAGTTAAGTGGCCTTTTCCTTGTATTTGTCCTCATTTTAACCGGAAAATTTGATTTTTTGACATTTTTCAAAATTTTTAATCTATTTTGGCCTAGTTGTATAGTTGTTTTTACCTTTGTATAGTTATTTTCTTTCCTTACTAGAATAAATTTTAAATAAGTGGTTTTAATTTTCAAACGTTGTGAATCTTTTGACTCAACCCGAGTTTACTTATCTAAGTTACTCTAGCTAGTATCCTTAATGTTGATGCAAAAGTTGGTTGATCCTTGCTAGACCCGAATTAGGCTTAATTCGGGTTGGCTGGGCTCCGGCTCCTGCACCAAGTGAATCGTTTGGTTGGGATCCTGCACACTAAACAACACGCGTTAGGCTTATCGTGGGAATGTTTCCCACGATTAGACTCCGGCGTGAGAGTAAGTAATCGATTTAAGGTTTATGTGAGTTTAGAGTATAAGTCGTAATACCTTTGTGGAACCTTGGGGGTTCCTTTTATAGGCAGTGAAACCCTAGTGGGCCTCTACTGATGCGTCGGCCCCAAGGAAGAGATAAGCACCAGAATTAGAATGATTGTTATCTTCTAATTCTGGTAGTGAATATCTTCTCCTATTGGGATAAAGATATTCCTAGACAGAATATTATTCTGTCTAATCTTATGTCGGCCGCCTTGGGCCGTGGGCCGCACACATGTGCGGGTACTGTTCGCTCAAACCCATAAGCCTGAATGACATTTATCCACCCATCTGTGATGGGCCGGATACGGGTAGTACCCGTGAGCCGGGCTCATGACCCGGTTGGGGACTATACGTCATCATGTCCCCCCAGTCTAGTTGTTACAGCCGTAGGTGTAACCTCTAGACTATCAAGATGCTCTCCGGACATACCAAGAAAGACCTAGGAAATGATATTGGAAAATTTGCTCTCGACCGCACGTGGCAACCGGTCGTAGGAATATACTTTAGTGAATACTACCTCAGCCGCATGTAAGAGCCGAGACAAATTAAATGCAACATTAAATACGGTCTTACGTAAGAGCCGCATAACCCGACAAGAATCCAGTCGCATTAATGATATTCAATAATCCAGTCGCATGTCTGCAAAAAGTGCATGATTACTGACCACCCTTGAGCCACGCGAAACTGTTTAAGAAGTGACCCGTGGGTCCCCCGCTGACGTTACAGAAATGTCAGAAACCCTATCCATTGGATAGGGTATGTGACTGACACGTGTCAAAGATCTACGACACCTCGGAAACCGAGGCCACCCTATATAAGAGTAAGTATGCGTGTATGTTACACACACAACTCACTCATTCTTCCGCCATTGTTAACTTCAAGCTTTTCTCTCCAAAAAATTTTGCCTTCTTTTCCACGGATATCCATCACCGCAGGTTAGATTACCACGCCTTTAAAAACCTTTTCATAAAATATGGTCAAGGATAACCCCCTCATCACGGACGTCCTGAATGTGATGTCAGGGGAGAAATACCTCGACTTCCTGTCGAAGTATTATGTGCCCGAAAGCGTACACCCCACCTTTCCGGGTGATGGTGAAGCTATTACGGATGCACCGGCGGGGAAAATAGGCATATACACACGCCTGTTTGACTCAGCCAACTACCGTATTCCGTTATCTAAGTTCTTAGTAGACCTTCTTTTGTATTATGACTTTCATATCACCCAGCTCCACTGTATAGGGGCGTGTAAAATCAATCAGTTTGAGATTACATGCCATACCTACAGGGTAACCCCTACCGTGAACCTTTTTAGGGCTTTCTACTTCCCCCAATTAGTGAACGGGTGGTTGTCGTTCAAGAAACGACCCGGGAATGCCCCGATGACATATAGGAAACCCCTTGACTCCCTGAAGAATTGGTACGACCATTACTTCTTTGTGGATGAGAAAGTATTCCCCACCCCCTTCGTACTTAAAACCAAAGCCCCAAAAGACTATCCGCCCAAATCCAAAGATTATAGTAGCCGGGACCTGAAAATACTAGATACCCATCGCACGGAATTTCATAGAGGGTTGCCGGAGCACTTTCTGTGCTTAGTTGGGATAAGCCGCCGTTACTTTGGGAGGGATGACTTGTATCCGTGCTTCTTAACGGAACAGGGCGAGGGTAGGTCATATATATCTTGTAAATTTGATCTATCACATGTGTAAAATGTTACTAACCCGTATACTTCTACAATCATTTGCAGAGATGAACCTCCACGGATTACTTCGTCAAGGCGACCCCATGAAGGTGGCGGAAGGATTCCGGCCGTTAAAGCCGAATGAGCTCCCTTTGCTAGAAGCTTTAGCCGACCGTACGATTCCGCTGGAGGAGACAACCGAACCCAGGTCGGACGAAGAAGAGCCTGTTATCGAGAAGTCCCCATTGGACTTTCACAACGAAGATGGCGACGACCCCTTGATGGAGGGAGGCCCCACCAACCAGGAGGAGGAGCGCGATCCTAATGAAGACACTACGCAAGCTTCCGGATCCACCACACTTACTTCAAAAAAGAGAAAAACAACCAGGCGTGTGGCGAAGAAGACTGGGGAAGATGTCGGAGTTGCAAATGCTCCTCCCAAGAAGTTGCAGAAAGACCATCCTCAGTATCAAGAAGGAGGCAGCACCATGACTGGTCAAGCCGACCCCACCCCGACCATGGAAGGGCCAGTGCTGCGAGTCGCCCCTGTGAGCGCCGCAGCTCCTACCGGCCCAAACCCTGCTATTGGCACCTCGTAAGTACCCCTCATGATTTATGATTTGTATCTTCGTATGATATATGTAGACTAATAAATTTTTTTTTTTTTGAACGACAGGGTGAATCCGGCAGCCGCAGCTCAAGGAGAAGAAGTGGGGAGAAATCCATCCCCCGCGGCTACTAACAATCCCCCTTCACCCATCACCGCACGTGCCAAGTAACCATGCCCCGAGGGGCCAGAAGAGAGCTTGCGTTTAGCATGGAACCTATCAAGCTTGACACGGCTGGAGGCCGAATCAGAGTGTTCGGAATTCATTGAACACATCACCCCGCCTGCCCTCGCACAGGATTTAGATGAACTAGACCATGAGGCCCTGATTGAACAGTTTGATGTGTCATCCGCACATCAGGTGACGGTGGGTGCCGCGTTGAGACGCCGACTGATCAAGGCCCTCACCAATGTGAGCCGTGCCGACAAAAGGATAGCCCGCCGTGAGGCATTGGTCGTAAAGAACGAGAAGACCATCACATCCTTGCAAGCGGCGTTATTGACTGCCGAGGCAACGGTGAAGGAGCAGGCGCTTCATGCCGATACAAGAGAGAAGCGTATCGCTGAGTTGGAGGCCCTCGTAGCCGCATCAAACGAGAAGGTAAACTTTCAAACATGTTGTTCATATATTCCTACTCCTTGTATGCATGTAGCCCAAAAATATATATTCGTGTAGTAACTCCAAATTTCATACGCAGATGTCTGCGGCCGAGGCTGCTACTAAGGCGGTGCCCGCTCAATCATTCAGCATTGCCCAAGAGCGTGACTCACTGAAGGAGGAATTGATGCAGGCTCAAACCAGTCTTGAAAATCAAGTTGCCTTAGCGGATGAAGAGTTGAGCAAGGTGGTTGTCAGCTGTGCGGAAAGAGTATGCCCCCCCTACTGACCGCGACAGCCGGTCGTAGGTGGATTATCGGGCAAGGACTGCGGCTTGCCGTAAGTGGGGCCCTTAACGCTCCACATCTATTGTAGGCCTTTGCTGGGGTTGTATCTGACAGGATCGACCGTGGTAGGCATGAAGGCATGGTCCAAGCTGCGGAGATGATCGCAAAGAATGAGGATATCACACAGCATCCGTATCACAACCCCTCTGCAGCGGGTAAGATGACAGCGTCCATGGATGCCTTGGCAGACCTTCAACACCCCCTCCTTGACGAGCTTGAAGCCATGAAAGATGCTCCTAATGAAGCAATAATGTCCCGGCTGAGTGCTGATCCAATTCCCTTGACGCTGGCTACCTATGATTTCGTATCCAAAGCCATGTCAGGTGAGAAGCCGCTTGGTGAAGCCTTAGACGCTCTTGCAGTCAAAGTTCAGGACGGGAAAGATGCTCGCGGGGAGGCCCTTCGTGCTTTAATTGAGGAAGGGAAGAAGGATCTAGAAGAATTCCTTCCCCCCTTGTAACTGATATGTTGTAAACATTTGTGACTATATTCGTCCGTGTATGTACACGGCTAAGACATATATGTAATAACTTGTCCTTTTATTTTATAAGTCCGTGACAACCACGGCCATTTTGTTTATTGTTAATTTTGAAACTTGTGTATTTCATTGTATTCTAATGCCGCGTGACGTATCACGTCTTACACATAAAGAAAAAATACATACAAGTCTATAATTTACTAGACATGCGACGTGCGTCTTTACTATGCAGAGTACCGTGTGGATACGGTACACAAAAAACTTACCCCAACGTCTTGTGAGTAAGGTGTCTAGTAAGGATACATGATCCGTGCGGCTGGGGTTGCATCCCTCTTACGCGGCAAGTTGAATTAGTAGGTTCACTTAATCCTCTTATCCCACCTGGGGGCGTATAGTACATGTACGGTAATTTGAGAGAATGCATACAAATGAAACATGGCATATTATAATACAAGTAAAATTCATACGACTAACAAAGAATCTAACAAAGAAAGGAAAATGATTTGCACGAAACAGGCCGTGGAGCTAGCTAGGCACCACGGCATTTTATTAGAACGTTTACACTTTTGTTTGAATAATGACGACAAGTCCTAAAAAACAAGAAGGGAAACTTAAACAAACATAAGAAAAACAAACAAAAAAAATAACCCGCATGGTTCTTTATTAAGACCGCCTATAGCGAAGTACCCATGCGGAAGCCGTAGCTTTCAAAGATAGCACCTTTTGAGATTGGATATGTTCCATGTGCGCTCTAGGTCGCGGCCATCCATATCACGTAACTTGTACGCGCCTCGTCCCAAGGTTTCAGTGACTTCATACGATCCTTCCCGTTTAGGGCCCAGTTTTCCTGTATTCTCCACTCGACTCGCTTCGTTAGCATGATAGACGTAGTCTCCCGGTCGAAAAGAAACACCTTTGACCTTGGCATCATAATAAGCCTTCATCTTAGCCTTGGACTTAGCCTCATTGATGGCTGCTATTTCCCTTTTCTCTTCCAACAGATCCAGGTTGATTCGCAGTTGTTCATCGTTTGTGACAACGTTAACCTCCGCCGTGCGAATGGTAGGCATCCCTATTTCTGCTGGTATAACGGCTTCAGTGCCGTAAGCCAATGCAAATGGAGTATCTCCGTTGGCTGTTTTGATCATGGTTCTATGTGCCCATAGCACGTGTGACAACTCGTCGACCCATTTGCCTTGTCGTTCATCCAGCCGCGCCTTGATTCCATTCCCCAAGCTCCTATTTGCTCGTTCGACAAGGCCGTTCGTTTGTGGATGCTTAACGGACGCGAAGCGCCGTTTGATGTTCAATGATGCACACCAATCTTTGAATGGGTTGTCCGTGAACTGCTTGCCATTGTCCGAGATGATTTCTCCTGGTAGACCAAAACGGCATACAATGTGTTCCCACACAAACTTCTTGACCTGCTTACCTGTGATAGACTTGACTGCCTTGGCTTCTATCCATCGTGTGAAGTAATCCATTGCGACAATCAAGAATTTAACCCCCCCCGCAGCTACAGGGAATGGTCCTGCAATGTCAATTCCCCACTTGTAAAATGGCCATGGGGACGTGATAGGTGTAAGCTCCTGCTGCGGGTGCCGCGGTACTGGCCTATGCACTTGGCAATCATTGCACTTGCGAATCATGTCGCGCGCGTCTCTGTGCATGGTGGGCCAATAGTATCCTGTTCGTAAGGCTCGGGCTACCACGGATCGTGGGCCTGCATGCATGCCGCACAACCCTTCATGTATGTCACTGATGACGTAAGCCGCCTGGCGTGGTCCAACACACCGCAGCCACGGCTGCAAGAAAGAGCGCTTGTAAAGGATGCCTTCTCGAAGTTCAAAATGTTGCGACTTCCTTTTAATGCGCCTTGCTGCTTTTTCCTCGTCTGGGAGGGTTTCATTAGTCAAATAGTTGATGATTGGAGTCATCCACGTGGGTCCCTCCTCCTAAACTATAGCGGCTATCTCCCCTTCCGTGATAGATTTCTCCTTGAGTATTTCCACCAAAACCTGTTTAGACAAGTGGGCGAAGCTCGTGGATGCGATCTTGCTAAGAGCGCCCGCTTTCTTGTTCTCGCCCCTTGGCACCTGCTTGATGGAAAACTTACTGAAAGTCGCGATTAACGACTTGACTTTTTCCAAGTACCTCACCATGTTGTCCTCCTTAGCCACATACCCACCTAGAATATGGTTCGCGACAAGCCGTGAGTCCACGTAGGCCTCAAGGTTGCGGACTCCCATTCTAGCGGCGATTTTTAAACCCGCAATTAATGCTTCATATTCCGCTTCGTTATTGGTGGCCGTGAACTCAAAACGGAGGGCGTATGTGAATTCCATTCCTTCTGGATTCGTGAGGATGAGACCTGCCCCGGACCCGTCTATACATGAGGATCCGTCCGTAAATAGCACCCAAGGTTCTGTTGGGATCTCGTCTTGCTTAATGACTGGTTCTTCCTCATCCGGCTTCTCGATCAGGAAATCTGCCAAGATCTGGCCTTTAACCGCCGTCCTTGGTCTGTAAGATATATTGTGCCCCCCCAATAGGATGCTCCATTTCTCCAGCCTCCCTGCCACGTCTGGTCTAGAGATAACCTGCTTGATTGGCTGATCCGTGATTACCACAATTGGGTGCGCCTGAAAGTACCGGCGCAACCGCTTTGTAGCAAATACTAGTGCTAACACCAATTTTTCCATGGAGGAATAATTCAGCTCCGCCCCTTGTAGTGTTCTACTTATAAAGTAGACCGGAGTCTGTATTGTATCTCTATCCGTCATAAGTACCGCGCTTATTGCGCCATGAGTAGCTGAGAGATACATAACGAGTTCCTCCTTTGGCCGGGGAGCTACTAGCATAGGGAGAGATGCGAGATGTTGCTTGAGTTGGCCAAAAGCTTCCTCAACTTCCTTCGTCCAACAGAAGTCTCCCTTTCTAATACACTTCTTGAGTGACTTAAATAGGGGTAATGACTTCTCTGCGGATTTAGATAGGAATCTATTCAGCCCGGCTAACTTCCCATTCAAGGACTGCACCTCCTTCCGTGTCTGCGGGGACGGTAGTCGTATCACTGCGTCCGTCTTCTCTGGACAAGGCTTGATGCTGTTTGGGTCAATCAAATATCCCAGGAACATTCCTTCTGTTGCACCAAACGTACATTTCTTTGGATTTAACTTCATGTTAATCCTTCTCAGCGTGTCGAATGTCTCCTGGACATCCCGGAGAAGTGCCTCCTCCGTGTGGCTTTTTATCACCAAGTCATCAACATATACTTCCAAGTTGCGTCCTATTTGTGATTCGAAAGCTTTATCCACCAACCGCTGATACGTAGCGCCGGCGTTCTTCAATCCAAACGGCATTTTCGTATAGCAATATACGCCCTGGCTCGTGTGGAACGCCGTTTTTTCTGCATCTTCCTCCGCCATCTGGATTTGGTGATACCCTTTATATGCATCCAAGAAGCATTTGAAAGGATATCCACACAAGGACTCCACCTTCCAGTCGATTTCTGGTAACGGGTAACAGTCCTGTGGGCAGGCCTTGTTCAGATCCGTGAAATCCACACACATGCGCCAACTTCCGTCATGTTTCTTGACCATGACCGGATTAGATAACCACTCGTGGTAGTATACCTCGCGCATGATGCCTGCGTCCATTAGCTTACGCACTTCCTCTAGTATCACTTGGCTGCGCTCGGGCGCCTGGCCGCGCTTCTTTTGCTTGATGGGTTGGTACCCTTGGCGGATCTGGAGCTTATGCTCTGCTATCGCACGTGGCACACCCGTCATATGTTTTGGCTCCCATGCGAATATGTCCAGGTTTGCATTTAAAAGAGAGCACATGGCCCTTTTACCGCTATCCGAGAGCGCCCCTCCTATGGATACCTCCTGTTCCGGATAGTCAGGGTGAATGGCCACCTTCCAATTGGGTGGTGGTGCCCCATCCTTGGGTGGGACAGGTGGAGCCGGTGTTGTCACGGTGTGACACTCGGATGTTGGTACGACTGTGTTGTAAATAGTAACGATTCCCCCCTCAACGGGGAATTTGATCATTCCGTGTGCCGTAGAGGGTACTGCCCGGATAGCCAAAATGCCTGGTCTGCCTATGATTCCATTATACGGAGAGTGTGAACGTATCACCATGAAGTTCATCCACGTCGTAGTGGAATGTTCCTCGTTCCCAATGGTGACAAGCAAACGCAATTGCCCTATCGGCCAGATAGTGTCTCCACTAAAGCCAGTAAGCGGCGACGTGGCCGGTACTAATTGGCTTCTTATTTTTGGGCATAACTGCACAAAGCAGTGTTCATACAGTACCTCTGCTGACGATCCTCCATCCACATACATGCGACGAACATTGTGTGTTCCAATGCTTATCTCAATAGTGAGAGGCGCATCAATCACATCGCTTGCTGTGATGGGAGGGAATGAGATTTCCCTGCCGCGTGAAAATTTTTGGCCAATTTTCTGTCTCGTGCGGCGCTGTCTGGATTGGATCATGTATATGGTAGAAGGCTTGTCCTTTTGGGAATCCTTCTTATAATACTTCTTGTTGTTGTCTTTTCCGTCCTTCCAATCCTTAACTAGGTGCTTGAGTTTGCCTGATTTGATTAGCGACTCGATATGCTTCTTGAGCTGGATACACTCCTCCGTGCCGTGTCCTTTGTCATTATGGAACTCGCAGAAGCGACTTCCTTCCCGACGCTCCGGGGGAGTGGTCATTGGAGGAGGCCTTGGAAAGTTTGCCCTTCAGTCAACAAGATCTCCCGGTAGGACATCTTTAGGGGAGTGAACTTGTCATCCGACCGTCCGCCTTTGCTTTGGCTCTTATAGTCCGAGCCCTTGTTATTGTTCTGGTTACCTTGACCGCCCGACTGCCTCCGGGACTGGTCATTTGACCGGTACCCACTTCCTCGGGATGGGTAGGCCGCGGCGACAACTGTTTCTCCCTCTATGAAATTTCTGACCCTTTCCATGAGGTCATCATATCTCACTGGAGCTTGTCGTTGAGACGCCTGATCAGTTCTCTGTCTGTTATGGCGTGCATGTAGTCAGAGATTTTCAGGAGTTCTGGCATGGTTCTTGTGCGTGTGCACTCATCATTGAAGCGCTCAGTGAAGGCTTCTGTGGACTCTCCCGGCCGTTGCTTGATAGTTGCCAATGAGATCGGATCCCTATTATACTTCTTCCTTTGAGTATAATTGTTCTCAAACGCAGTGCGTAGTTCCGTGAAACTATCAATGCTCCGTGGGGGGAGTGCCTCGAACCAGTCACGGGCGTTTCCAATCAAGGTCGAATTGAACATTTGGCACCATATGGGCATGGGCCATCGCTCAATTTTGGCCTGCGTATCAAATATTTTGAGGTGATCCACAGGATCACCGGACCCATCATAAGTCTTGATACATGTCGGCATGCGACGTTTGGTGTCCTCAGAATAGTTCCGTATGCGGAGGGTGAACGGGTCTTCCCTGGGATCCGCCCACGGCCGTGTGAGCCTAGGGTCATCCCATGGTTCACACCATGGACGCGAGAGGTCCTCTGCTTCCGTATCCCGATAGTAAAGGCCACCGTAATACTCCTCATTGTTGGGTGGTGGAGGCGTGCGCCTAGGCCGGCGGCGCTTAGGCGGATGGTCATCTGAGTCCTCCCCGGACGGATCTGGGGACGGTGGTGGTGCCCCGCCTTTTGAATAGGGACCACTTTTTTTGGACGAACCAGGAGCCTTTCTCCCAGTGTTCATTCTATCCCACACACTTGGGCGGCGTGTGGTTCTGGTCAGCTCTCGATCTGGCCGCTCGGGTGAGCCATCCGACCTTTCTCCTTCTTGAGACTGCGTTAATTCCTGTATAAGGCGATCTCCTATGCGCTCAAACACATTCCGGGGTTGAGGGTTTTCCTCAAAGGTTCCCTGCGCCTGAGGCCGAGTTCTCCTTTTTCTCCGGTTTTGGGAGGGGGTGGTTGGTCCACTGTCACCAAAGTTGAGTCTGGCTTGGAGGTTCCTCCCCAGACTCAATCTTGATGCGATCCCTGGGACGATCCTTTCGAAGTTCTGAGTGAGAACTCGAGTAAGATCCTCCTCACTGAGTGGTAGGGCTTCCACTTCTTCCTCCGTCGAGGGTCTGCGCGGTTCCTTGTTAGGAGGGTCTGGCGCACTCCCTGGATCAGGGTTGTCCAGGGTTGAAGTAGGCGGGGGTGTCACCGAGATCGTGCTCGTCACCCCCGTGGGTTGAAAACCGCTACGGTTACCCAGCCCGCCTGCGGGGCGGTTAGGTGATTGGTTGGGGATGAGAATCCCTTCCCCTTGGGACTTCCGGTTCCCAGGATTCACATTCCTGGGGTTAGTTGGCGGATGCCCCTTCGTCATTGGAAATTCGAGATGAGGTTTTGTTCTAGCTTAGTGTTATGGGTCCCACGGATGGCGCCAACTTGTTGATGCAAAAGTTGGTTGATCCTTGCTAGACCCGAATTAGGCTTAATTCGGGTTGGCTGGGCTCCGGCTCCTGCACCAAGTGAATCGTTTGGATGGGATCCTGCACACTAAACAACACGCGTTAGGCTTATCGTGGGAATGTTTCCCACGATTAGACTCCGGCGTGAGAGTAAGTAATCGATTTAAGGTTTATGTGAGTTTAGAGTATAAGTCGTAATACCTTTGTGGAACCTTGGGGGTTCCTTTTATAGGCAGTGAAACCCTAGTGGGCCTCTACTGATGCGTCGGCCCCAAGGAAGAGATAAGCACCAGAATTAGAATGATTGTTATCTTCTAATTCTGGTAGTGAATATCTTCTCCTATTGGGATAAAGATATTCCTAGACAGAATATTATTCTGTCTAATCTTATGTCGGCCGCCTTGGGCCGTGGGCCGCACACATGTGCGGGTACTGTTCGCTCAAACCCATAAGCCTGAATGACATTTATCCACCCATCTGTGATGGGCCGGATACGGGTAGTACCCGTGAGCCGGGCTCATGACCCGGTTGGGGACTATACGTCATCAGTTAACGTGTTTAAGTCAAGTTTTGCTAGGCTTTTATATAGGGAGCTATAAAACGCGAAAGTCTTAACTCTCACGGGTTAAGAACAAGAACTTTTTTTTTTTTGGTAAAGGGTTGCCGCGGTAAATATATTAACCAAAAAAACGTTGAAGTACAAAGGAATGTGGCTAAGATACCACATTAACCGCAAGCTACAGGCAGCTTGTTAACAAAAGGAAATGAAACACCAAAACCTAACACATACTTCTACTAATAGACATAAATGCATCATTAGCAAATGCCAACAAGAAAAATTCTTGAAACCATGCGACCAACTCACCATACCAGCAACAACATAAATAGAGAAAAAGATCCAAGTAAGGCCGCCTCCTTAAAAAACCTTTACGAGAAAAACCCAATGGGAAAAACCCCGCAAAGGGAAAAAGAGTACGGCCCTTACCCAGCACTCCCATCAGGATCAATACACACCTTAGGGATTTTCCAATCTTCAAGAATCACTAGAGACACTGAAGAAATCTTCTTGAATTTAAAAGTGAGAAGCTTGAGCCGAACCGTATCACAAACTGAAGTCACAAGCTTAGCAACCGTCAAAGACTTCTTGTTAAAAAGCCTATTATTTCGCTCTCTCCAAATGAAGTAGACCGAAGCCGCTAACACAACCCGAGCAATGATACTAACAACCGAACACCCCTTAGCTAAGGGTCTAATAAACTCCACAATATCAATCATACGCGGAGAAATATTGTGCATACCACACCTCCCACGCAATTGTAACCAAACCTGTGTAGAATAAGAACATTCAAAGAAAAGATGATTATGCGAGTCAGGGACCTGATTACACAAGGGGCACTTAAGCAACGAAAGATCAACATGAGGCCCAACATCCCATTGCTTAAGGCGGTCTTGCGTTTTCAATTTCTGCTTCAGAACTAACCACATATGAATCGCATGTCTCGGAACACACTGCGGAAACCAAACGACATGAAACCAAGTAACATTATTCGACCTCATCCGTATAGACTCCCATGCGACAGCCACAGAAAACGGCCGGTTAACCCCATTATAGTCCCGCCAAACCATATTATCACTACGATTATCACAAAGCATTAGAACCGGTATAGAAACAATATTCAGGAATCGATCATACCAGTCCAACGGCCATCTCCATGCTCCATTCATAATAAGATCCCTTACCTTGTCCGATAAAGCAAACCCTGAACGATTAATATGTCTAACAGAAATAGTATCTCGATTAAAAGAACAAGAACTTTTCGCAAGTTCCTATAATTGATCCTAGAGAGTCGTTTATCAAGGGAACTTTAAAATGCGATTTCTAAACTTGAAAAAGTCTAAGAATTTGCAAGATCCTATAGGCGACTCGAAAACCCAAAACTTTGATTTAATAGGCTAAGCATCCACGAGTCTCATTCTTTGAGATTTTAAACTGTGGAGAACGAGAGATGATAGAATCAATTATAAGTTTGGTATTCTTTCGTGAATTTATGTGAGTTAATTATGAGCCTATTCTCCCATCGCTTGTTAATAAATTTATCTGCAATAAATAAGGTTGTACGATTTGAAAAGTTACTTAGCTTCTAGCCCAAGATCGTTTAAAAGTTGCTCGGTATGGATTAGAGTTCATAGCCAAGGCATAACTTATTGAAGCGGGATGTGAAGATTGGCGAGTCCGAAAAGGCCCTAACAAAGCATGAGGGCTATATTTTGTTGCTAAAAATCCAAAGTGATGTGAAGAATCATTTATCAAAAATCAATATGAAGGATCGAGACACACGACGAAAAGCAAAAACTCCCCAAAAGTCATGGAGAAGTGTATCCGAAAAGACCCTAGCAAGGTATGAGGATAAATAGATCCAAGTCATAAAAGGAGGCGGATCGTTGTATATCAAAGTCCAAAATAAAGATTGGAGAAAAATGAATAAGTCGTGGTCCAAGTATGAATCTCTCAAAACGTCAAGTGAAGAAATTCCATTGTGAAGAGAAGACCATAATTTCGTGAACGTCTCTCAAGGTTTGAAGTATGAAGTCGCTGCCAAATATCGGTCCGAGAAAGGTCTCAAATCGCGAAACGAGTTATGCCAAGATATGAACTTTATGAGGTCCCGAGAAGCAGTTTTAAAAGATTTTGTCCTTTAGCTAACTATTGATTAAATCGTCCACTTTATTTTCGGCCTTAATAAATTATCGAAATAAGTCAAAAATGCATCCTCGTGATCATTCAAGACAATAATAAAATATAAGAGATACCCCTAGGAATAAGGGAGTCTAAGTGAATAATTGGCCCACATGAGTTCGTGTTAGTTTACTAACTTATAATAACAATGATCTCGTTTTTAAGCTTGGTTTGGAGAAAGTGAAAACTTGAGGATGATGATTATTCATGACATTTCCAAAACCCAAGGTATGCTTTTGATTTCTTTACTTTAATGTTTATAGTTTTCTATCTCTTTAATAAAGGCCACTATGGATTGATTATGATGAAAAGTGTAAACGTGCTTTGTAACTAATGCATTGCATGAGGACATTGCAATGGTCAAGTGTAGGGGATTTGATAGGTGTGTAAACACCCATCCTTTTTACCACTTAATTACAATAATAACCGAGCTAAAACGTATATTTTATGTCTTTTATGTCGGAATTATGCGTGGTTTATGTTTTTGTTGTGATTTAGGACAAAATTGTGAAAAGTGGAGAAAACACTGCATTTACGGGCTTTTATTGAAGAAAAAGATGAAAGATGAAGTCGAGAAGTCAAGAGTGCAAAAAGAACGGAAGTCCAAGACCAATTCTGAAGATTTATCGAAGAAAAAATCGAAAGACGGAAGTTTACTTAAAGCCGAAGAACTCAAGTCTACTTTATTGAAGAATTAAAAGACGAGTTCAAAGAAATCCCGAACCAAAAGTCATTAAAAGTCCAAGATAAAAGAAGATAAGAAGAAAGGACTAAGCATGCAATTAACAAAGAGATTAAAGAAGGAAGGACTTAATCTTGTAATTAAGAGAAAATGAAGGAGGGGAGGAAGCTTCCTAAGCACCCTTAATCCTCCCCTATAAATAGTCATTAGATGTTAATCATTTTTCTTTGTTGTCTAATAGTGACAATAAGTTCTTCCACTTTTAATTACCTTGTCGTTTAAATACTTGTCAAATTTAAATTCTTGTCTTGCACCTTAATTACCATTTAATTTCAAGTAAGTTTTTCTTTTAATTATTGTTAATCTTTATCTTTATCTTGTTAATCTCATTCTACCTTTCTTAATCTTTGATTTTTATTGTTTATGTTCATGTTCATGTTCTTATTTTTCTTATTTTGATCAAAGTGGGTTTTGTTTATTTTGATTAGTTTTGTGAGTTTGATTGTTTTGGATTGATTGTTTATCATTAGTATATGTTTATTTGTTTGTTTAATTTAATCTTGTGGTTGATTTAGCTTTGTTGTGATTAAATTCGTGTATGATTTGTTCTCCTTGTTCTTCGCGAGATTGTTACTGATCTTTCCCAGGATCTTCCCTGTTATTCCGGATCAAGGTTCTAGCCAAGAGGGTTATTCGGAACATTCAGTTATTCCGAGTAGGCCAGGGATTCCGCATAAGGTTTTTATTCAGCATAGCCTAATATTCCGAATAGAAGCCATTATTCCGCATAGGGCCTGTTATTCCGAGTAGGAGATTATTCCGAATAGGCCTGGATATTCCGCATAGGCCAAGATTCCGAATAGGGGTGATTATTCCGAATAACCAGTACATTCCGCATAGGACCCATTATTCCGGATAGGAAACTATTCCGCGTAGAGAACTTTATTCCGCATAGGGCTTTATTTCGAATAGGAAAGATTCCGCATAGACCAATATTCCGAGTAGGGTGACATTCTGGATAGGTGACATATTCCGAATAGCCATTTATTCCGAATAGGGGTTTATTCCGGATAGGGAAATCTTAGTTTTTAATTTTCTGCCTTTTAATTTCGAATTTTGCTTTTCCCGCCTTTTTCTTAATCGCACTTTAAGTTCATTTGCCTTAGATTTATTTTAGTCTTGCCTTAGTTTAAGATTTAGTTTTAGTTGCGTTATAAGTTTGCCTTAGTTAGATTTAAGCTTGCGTTATTTACTTCTAGTGCCTTTTAATTTTACTCTCGCTTTTAAATACTTGCACCGATTTAATTTAAATTAGACTTAGATTTATTTTAAAGTCATTTACTTTAATGGTTTTTGCACTTTTAATATACTACAACGACACATTTTTGTTCCATCAAAGATAGCTGAGTCACACATTAAACTCATTTTTCAATTCGAAGAGACATACTTAAATGAACTTTAATTTTTATACGGGGTGTCAAAAGCCGTGTATCACTCTTATTCCCCTTTTGTGTTTGGTTGCCAAAGATGATCTCATGGGCATTTTCAAGATTGGTCCTATTTTAAAGGTATAATCTTTTGCTCAAAGTTGTATATACACTAAAGCTATTTTAAATACATTGCATATAGATGGTCATTTAGGGCTATTGTGTTAACATGGTTAAATGGGTATAGTGAGGTAACGGGTCAGAATGTGTATTTTCTTAAGTTCGGTTTGGATTATTTATACCTATGAAAGCTTTTTATCCTTTGAAAATGCACTTTAGGTGCTTATGACTGAATGTTTATTAACATCATAACAATTATATAAAACCCTAAACGAGATCAAAGCACACATAACGAAAGCGATTTAACAAGATCATGACAATAACACAGTTATAATTAATCGAATTAGAGTTACATACCTTTACGCTAAAGCAAATCCACAAGACGAAGAACGAATCACCAATTCGATTTATACCGTATATCACCAAGATATAGTCTAATATAAGACTATATTATGATCTTGTACACACATAATACAACAAGCTAACCGTGATTTTTACACGTGTAAACCGAGCTATAACTATAGTATAAAATCTACCTAACAACCCTAGAGAGTGGCTAGGACTAGATTTAAACTAAAACCGAGCACCAAGAAAAAACCACACGAAACCCCTTTGTGGGTTGGTGTTGAGATCGGCCAAGAAAGAGAGAGAGAGAGAGAGATGAGAGATTGAAGTGTGTTTAATTATGAGGGTTAAGGGGTTGTATATATAGGCCTAGAAATCTTGTAGCCCAAACAAATAAAAGGAAAGTTTTTTTCTTCCCCCTTGTGTGCCCTAACCGCCATTCGATCACCCCTCTATGGGGTGTTCCGGAACCTTCCGCCCTTCTCTTTTAATCCTCTTTCTATATATTTTTTAACACTCGTTAATACTTAACTCTTAATTATTTAACAATCGTTAAAGTTATATAGTTATATGGCTCGATTTAATTTAATAAATATGATAAATATAATAAATATATTTATTTAAATAAATTAACTCTTTACGTATTGAGTGCAATCCCGTAATCTCGAGTTCCATCCTATCACACGAGTATTAAATATAAGTCCATAAACTTTCAGCTCCCACTTGGACATATTTCGAATATCATGATTACATTGACTAGTGTCTAGTTACATGAGCAATGTCTCTAGTACAACTCGAGTAAGGTCTCCTGGATAAAACCTTTTAATGATTCATCATTATTATTATCCTTTTATTTCTAATACAGCGTTAATAAGGATATGGATCTCAGCCATTCCTTTCATTAACCATTCTGTTTCTCGTTCACAGATTTAACAAGATTTACCAAAACAAATTTGGGTGTGGCCACACAAACATCTTACTAATCCTACGAGGGGTCCCAGCTGTATTAAACTCCAAAACAACATTGGAGGAAATAAATCCCATATTGACTACGAGCAAAACTTATAAATTTTGCAACACTTCCGAAAATAATCCTTATAGCTACCAGTTGTTGATCCCAAACTTAGATCGATTTAGCTTGTGTAAACGAGATTAAATCAAGTTAAACACGTAGAGAAACTTTGTTGTATATATAACAATTCAAGTATTATGCGGAATTAATACTTAAACAAGAACACACAAACAATATAAACAAAACTTTCACTTTGATTGATAAATCAAACTTGTGTACAATGAAAGTGATAAAACGTATATTAACTAAAACCTAAAGGCCTCCTTTTATAGATTAAGGAGCCTTGTACAAGAGTCTACATACTAGCTATTTTAGGTAAAGATAAACATAAGAAATACATTGTTGATCATATCTTTACTAGAAACATAATACGTATAGACTAAGTCTTCTATCAGTGCTTGACTTCTGTATATCAACGCTTCACTTCTTCCTGTCAACGCTTGTCCTGTCAACTCTTCTTAACAACGCCCAGATTGCTCTTGTCAGCGTCCAAGTATATTGGCTACATTTTATTCCCAACAATCCTCCCCTAAACTTGATATCTACTCTAGTAATCAAGTTTCTGAATAAAAACTAAGAACTAGGAGGATTCTTACAAATTGCATTATATTGGAAATAAATATATCTAATTAAATCTTTGGCCACGTCACTTGAGTAGTCAATTTCCAGCTGTGTGTCATCATTTTCTCCAAAACTTCTTTGGACATAGGATACTCAGCATCCACAAGAAGATATCAGAAAACTTTGTAGAACTCAAATGATACACATCAGCTGCTGAATATAGATGCCATTGAAGTCCACTGATATCATCCTCAAGATCCTTCCAAACTGGATCTTCTTCTTCTGGTGCACACATTCTCTTGAATGTTGACCAAAGCTTCCATTGACTGAAGTAGGTGCTTCAGTCTCATACTTGGCCAACAGTAACCTCCAAAGGTCTGCCAAGTCTTCCCTATCCATACTTGCAAACAAAGACATAAGAGTAGTAAAAGTATGTACCTCTTTCCCATATCTGCCAATCATCCAAAACCCACTTGCATCTTCTTCATAACTAATGATAGGGTTTCTGGAATCATGAGGTAATACTTTTACCATATCTGAAGCTTCCATGGGTGAGAGCTTAATACTCTTTCTAATAACAGCTTCACTGGGATTCACTTTATTCAAATTTGAAGGAAACTCAAGTGGAACTCCCTTCTTTAATGGTCTTGATACAATCATAGCCTTTTGAATCTCCATCTCCTCTGCAAGTTCTTCTTTCCTTTCATCTGAAAGAAGTCTGATAGTGTTCATCTCTTGCACTCTTGCCCAAATAGGATAAGCCTTATACTCCAATTCTTCAAAGGATAGTTCCTGCAACTTCTGAAAAGTCCAAACTCCTTGATGACATCTAAGCAACATATAATAAAGCTCCCTTCTTTCTCTCTTAGACCGTGAGAAAACTTTGTTGGCCTTATAATTTAGGTTTACCTGACAAACCCTTTGAATCCTAAGATATCCAATCCCCAAATCTGATCTGATAAAGACATATCTGGATTCTCCATGATTTTATTCTCCCAAGCAAAGTACATCTGGGCAACTTCAGGCATATCATAATCTACCTTCATCTTCAACTCTGCAAGTTTCTCCCTTGCCAACTCATCACCATATTTAAGTCTTTCTGGTTCTTCAATAATCATAACACTTGAATATGTGCTCTCATCACTACCTCCTTCTTGTTCCTCAGAAGTAAACACAAATGGTGACTCAACAACCTTCTTCTTTTCTTGTTCCACAATTTGTGCAACCAACATTGAATCAAATTTTACTTGTGCTGCATCCTTGGGAACCTCTGTTTCTACCATAATTCCTTTACCCTTATCTAATGGATCAATGATGGGTAAAGATGATGATGGTACCTGTAAAAAAACTTCTTTGATGATAACTGATGACTGGAATACATCAACCATATCTGCAGGTTTATCAACGTCCAAAACCTGTGTGTCAAAGCCCAACTTACTCTTGTCAACACTTGACTTGTCAGCGTCCAAAATCTACTTGTCAACACTCACCTTACTCTTGTCAGCGCTTCTTGTGAACTGCTCCATCATTGCTGTAAAGGATAAGTTCAAATTTGTAGGAGTAACCAAAGAGACATTAAAACCTGGTTGCTTCTTCAATTCTTTAAGAGCTTCAGCCACACCCAAAGATTCTCCATCATGTGAGCCTTTGTCACTCACATGTATCTACTCATCCTCCCCTTTGGAAGAATCCTCCATACCACGCCTATTGTTAGCACCTTCTAAAAGAACAATCCTCTCCCTCAATTGCTTGAGTTCAAGGCCTTGTGTAGTGACAGTATGTACCAGGTCTGCATATTGCTTTTGTAAGCTAATGTAGAAAGCCGTCAATTCCAACATTATATATGGTTCCAATCTGCCCTCCTCTAGAATGGGGATTTGACCTCACAAAGTAGATTCATGGGGCATGGATGAGGTCTTAATGATGTTAGGACTGGCTTGGCCTGCATCTAAGCTAGCACCAATAGTCCTAGCCTCACCCATGTCACCAACCACACTTATGGTGGTGGTTCTCTCTGCAACATGGCTAGGACCACCAGAGGAGAACACTCCAATGGTCCTTTGGCGTTTTTCCATCCTAAAGTCTGAGGGTGAAGAAGATGATGTGGATTGGGTAGTAGTTTAAAGGTTAAGGGGTGTTTGGGTCTGTTGTAGAAAGGTGTCAACGTTTGGATTTGAAGTATCCACGCCAACATTTAACATGTCAGCGTTGAAGGGATCTTGGTCAAGTTCCATATGTTGAGGTGAAGGTGATGGTTCAGGTAATGGGTCAAGTTGTGGTTGTGGGTCAGGTTGAGGTTGTGCTGCTGTAATAACAGCAAGCATGGCTTGGATAAGGGGTAAGTCTCTGTGAGGGGGTAAATTCATCTTAGAGAGTCATCTTGTTACCCTTGTTTTTACACATGCCATCAAAAATCAGTTTAGAAAAACTATACTTTTTCCCATTAGCAATACACACAATGGCACTAGCAATTGATCTGTTAATTTCATTATGTGTAGTATATTTGGGACTTAAACATTGAAGGATGACATGTATTAAGTACTTCCAAGCTGGGAGAAATTCCTGTTTATTATATTTGTTTAAAGTACCCTCATCAGGGAAAGGATACCTCAAAGCTTGAAGTCCATGTTCTATCTCACCAATGGGTAGAGTGGTTATACCATCTGCATCATTAAGATGCAAAGCCTGGCGAACCAAGGCTTCAGTAACCACCCATGGACGCCCATGGATAATAGCAGTTAATGTAGTCACATTATTAAGCGTTGAGGAACTAACAGTGTTCCAAAACTGTTTAATATGAGTGACAGGGATAAGAGGAGCATGAGAAAGTGCATACCTTAGTGGGGATGCATTCAAATACGCCACCATCTGAGTATATTCAGGAAACAGAGCATCATCAGCCTCCAAATAGCAATGTTTTAAAACCTGGTTTTTTTATTGACCCGGTTGAGTGACCGGTTTACCGGGTCACCGGTTCAACCGTCGAACCGCCGGGTCAAACCGGTTTTAGGCAAAAAAAAAACGGTGCTTAAAATACACGCAAAGAAAATGTTACTACGTATATTTTCTAAGATAAAAGAAGAAAGTCAAACAAAGGCTTCTTTTTCTTTGAACATAAACCAAAGCCTACTCTGTCAAAAAGTATATAGAGTCATAGAGTGTATCACCAGAGCACATATGATATTATATTATCACCACTTGCTAGAGATAGCTTATTTTGGTCATCTTTCTCCAACCAAAATTCTTTTTTCTTATCTCTTCACTGTTTTAAGTTTTAACCAAATGAAATTTCAGAACCTAAATCCTTTGATGATTCCTTTCATATATGCACACTTATCAATCTATATCATCATATCTAATGACACCAGCAAACCATATTGTTCTACGTTGCCGTACATGAATCCAAAACCGTTGTCGGTCGATCTTTAACAAAATTATGGTCAGTTGATATAGCCTTCAGATCTGTTGGATCATCTACCTACATCATTCTTCTCCTTTTTCTTGCATATAGATTGAACCGTCCGGTTCCGGTCCGGCGGTTCGAACCGGGTCGAACAAAAACCGGCGGTTCAATCCGGTTTAAACTGCAACAAAAACCCGGCTCACAACGGACCGGTCAATACTCCGGTTCACGGTTTAACCGGTTCGACCGGCCGGGTCGAACCGGGTTTTAAAACATTGCCAAATAGGCAACCATGTTATGCTGACTTCTGAATCCCAATACCAAGTCACTCGGTTTAAACTTAGGCACCATTGATGTAGAAAGTGTTTGTGAAAGGTTATGAAAGATGAATATAGGAGAAAAATTTGTTAGACAAGAATATGAAATTACCCTGTTTAAAAAGAAGGAGCCAAATATATAGGAGAGGTAGGCACATGTGATTGGTAAAAAATGAGGCAGTTATTTTCAAAATACAATGATAAAATCTTGAAAAGAAAATAACTTATCTTGTTCAATAATTAAAAGTTACCACCTCCTAAAATTACGGCCCCAATTTTTGTCAAAAATAACAACTGGGCAGGACCTAATGAGTGTCAACGGTAAAAAATAACCTATCAACGCCCAACGGCTATATTCTTGTCAAAGTTGGAAAAAGCCATGTCAACGTCTAAATTGGTCCTAACAACGTTTGGAAATAAATCTGTCAACGTCCAAAAATAAAAATAATAAAAATGAAAAAGGACCTTAACAAAGTGATTTATCCTAGTGAAGATAACCTATAAACTAAAAATTACTATAGGGTGGCAAGCACTGTCTAATCATGCACACTTGCTTATGCAAGATAGACATAACAGTCCTCTAGTGTCCCTTTCTAACCAAAGTTCTTAACAGTGAAGTTATCTCATAAAATACTTTGTAACTTCCCAGGTAAGCCCAATATAAAGCATACCCAAGGCTCCCAACAGACCACATCTAATTCTAGGCCAATAAGTCTTGGCAACATGCATAGTATATCAACTTTGCATGCTACAGTTCCTCATGAGTTAGTAAACTAAGTCATACTCACCAGTGGACACAATCTAGAATAGTGATAAGAGTATCATAAGAATACCCAAAAAGTCCTAAAAGGTTCCTAAACCTCCCCTTAAACTATGATACATAAGTTGCCAAATAATATGCATGTAATAAAAATTTATGTCAAGATATGAATATAAATATTCCAACCATCATCCATAAATTGAAACATGCTCCAATAATGCTCCAAGAATCCATAAGCAACTCTGTATCCAATGGTAAAATTCCAACAACACCTGCATAATTAGATCAAAAACCACAAAACTAACATGTTGCTGACAACGTCAAGTTAACACTTATCAGCGTTAAAATAACCTTTGTCAGCGTTAGACAAATAAAATGGAAAATCTAATTTTGTATAAAGACCAATAACAAATGCATATCATGTACATACTTTTACAATAAGATCCCAAAACACATATTAAGTGAGATTGATCATTCCAATACTTGTTACTAAGTATTGAAATCTTCCAGTATCAAAAGGTTTAGTTAATAAATCAGACACATTTTTCTTCTGTGTCAACCCTATCTGGTTGTATTAAACCTTTTTCAAAACAATCTCTTATAAAATGATGTCTAATTTCTATGTGTTTTGTTTTAGAGTGATGTACAGGATTTTTAATAATGCATAAAGTACTGGTATTGTCTACAAAAATCTTGGTATGCATGAAATTATACCCATAATCCAACAGCTGGTTCTGAATCCATAAGACTTGTCCACAACAAGCAGCTGCAGCAACATACTCTGGTTCAGTTGTAGAATTGGTCACCACTGTTTGTTTCTTGCATTGCCAAGATATCAATCTACTCCCAAGAAATTGGCATCCACCAGTTGTGGATTTTCTATCAAATTTGTCACCACCATAATCACTGTCTGAATATGCAATAAGCTCCAATGAGGAATCTTTTGGATACCATAATCCTAGGTTTGGATAACACCTAAGGTATATAAAGATCCTCTTGACAGCATGAAGATGACACTCTTTGGGAGTTACTTGATGGCGTGCACATGCACACACAACAAACATAATGTCAAGTCTTGAAGCTGTGAGATACATCAATGAACCAATCATTGACCTATAATGCCTGACATCCACCTCTTTTCCATCTCCAACTTTTCCCCAAGGGTGTTCCCTATCCATAGGTGTGCTAGCCCGTTTCTCATGTGGAGAAAAGCCAAACTTCTTCAAGATTTCTGCCACATATTTATCTTGAGAGATGAAGATACCATCTTCTTTCTGTTGTACTTGTAACCCTAGAAAGAAGTTCATTTCCCCCATTGCACTCATCTTGAATTTTTCTGTCATGAGTTTGGAAAAGTATTCACTCATCTTTGGACTAGAAGAGCCAAAGATGATATCATCCACATAGACCTGTACAAGTAAGAAATCCTTACCAGTCTTCTTTGTAAACAAGGTTTGTTCTATGGTGCCCCTTTTGAATCCATTTTCCACCAGATAGGTGGAAAATGTGCCATACCATGCTCTTGGGGCTTGATGAAGTCCATACATAGCTTTCTTCACTCTATACACCTTGTATGGATGTTCTGAATCTTCAAAACCAGGAGGCTGCATGACATAAACCTCTTCTGCAATTGTGCCATAAAGAAAAGCACTCTTCACATCCATTTGATAGACTGTAAATCCTATGTAGGAAGTATAGGCTAGAAAAATCCTTATAGCCTCAATCCTTGCAACAGGTGCAAAGACCTCCTCATAGTCTATTCCTTCTTCTTGTGTATATCCTTGTGCCACTAAACGTGCCTTGTTTCTGACCACAATGCCTCTCTCATCCTTTTTGTTCCTAAGAACCCATCTTGTCCCAATAGGTCTGACATGTCTGGGACAATCAACTAACTCCCAAACATCTTGAATATCAAATTGGTGAAGCTCATCTTGCATTGCTTCCACCCAACTTGGTTCTTTGAGAGCATCAAAAATCTTCTTGGGTTCCTGTTGTGATAGAAAACAGGCAAACAAACATGCTTGAACAAGAGGGGTATCAACCTTCTTGTAAATATTGGTAATAAATCCTCTTTGATTCTGATGAGACCTTCTAGTTTGCAAAGGAGTCATTACATCACCAATAATTAGAGAAGAAGGATGATTTCTGATTGTAGAAGTAAACACTCATCCTTCAATAATCGTGTTGTCCTCAATCTCATCTTCCATGTTACCAATATCTTCTTCAGATTCTCTTCCATCATCATCTGAATGAACCTCTCCATTTCTGTTTGAAGGTTCACCTTGTTCAAAATTATTAGAAGAAAAGAGATGGTCAAAAGATCTGTCAATGCCTGAACCAAAGCTGTCAACGTTTGAGCCATCAACGCCTGAATTTGTCTTGTCAGCCCCAGAATTTCCTTTGTCAGCGCTTGAAGGATCATGCATGTTTTCAACTGGTGATACTTGGGGACCACCTTTTTCCTTTCCAGCAGCAGCAGCAGCAGCAAATGCATCTGTCTATATGGGAATGGTAATATACTCAAGGATAGGTGCTGTTTTGTCTGCTTGTGTTCCAACCTCTTCATCAACCTGTTTACCTGAAACATCAACAACTGGTTCTTCCATAACATTTGAAGTCACCTTCACAATGTTTGGATTAGTAACAGGCATATAATTCAATGTCCTAGATAGAGGTTCCAAGTCAAATAACCAATTTAGACCACTCTCAGGATCACTAGGTTTACTTTCTAAAAACCTAACATGTACTTTTTCAAGTATACGTTTTTCTTTCTTATGGTAAACTCTATATCCTCTACTCTGCACAGAATAACCCATAAAGTAGCCTTCATCACCTTTAGCACTAAACTTACCTAAGGCATCACTAGTGTCGAACACAACTACATGACATCCAAAAGGTTTAAGAAAACCAATATTAGGTTTCTTGCCCCAAAGTAACTCATAAGGTGTTTTGTTATGAATATTTTTGACTAATGCCCTATTCTGAACATAACAAGCTGTATTCACAGCCTCAGCCCAAAAAGCAATGGGAAAGTGAGCATCAGCCAACATAGTCCCGACTGCTTCTATGAGGTTTCTATTCTTTCTCTCAGCTACCCTATTTTGTTGTGGGGTTCTAGCTACACTAAACTGTCTAGTAATCCCTTTCTTCGCACAAAAGTCATCTAATAACTTATTTCTAAACTCACCACCATTGTCACTTCTAAGCATCTTAACCTCATTACCAGACTTCTTTTCAATTTGGGTAATAAAGTTAATCAAAGTATCAGAAGTGTCACTTTTCAAAGCTAAAAAGAAAGTCCAAGTAAATCTAGAAAAATCATCAGTGATGACAAAACAGTAGGGTTTACCATTTAAGCTTTCTATATTAGTTGGACCAAACAAGTCCATGTGTAGTAAGTGAAGTGGTTTAGAACTAGAGTGCACTTATTTAGACTTAAAAGAGACCTTGTGCTGTTTGCCTTTAAGGCATGCAACACAAGAATGGTCATTGCAGAAAGCCTTTTCAGGCAAACCATCAACTAAACCATGTCTCACAAGCCTATTTATATTCTTAAAATTAATGTGCCCTAATCTTCTGTGCCAAAGATTACTCTCATCAACTGAAGTCTTAGCATATAGACATGACAAATTATTATTCATCCTAATTCTATTAATATTCATATTATAAATGTCCTTATGCCTAGGTGTTCCATAATCAATGAATTTCTCATCTGGTATTTTAAAATCTTTGCTCAACACCAAGCATTCAGTATCAGTGAAAAGAACCTTATTTTTGTTATCACACACTTGTGATACACTAAACATATTATAGTCAAGTTCTTTTACCAGAAACACGTTTTCAAAACGCAAATTGTTGGTGAGAAGAGTGCCTTTGCTAGTGATAGTTCCATATCTATCTCCAAAGTACACATTGTCACCATCTTTAGTGAGGATAAAATTTGTCAGATAATCTTTCTTCCCCGTCATGTGCCTAGAGCATCCACTATCCCAATAGCCATAATCATTAACCTGCTTTTGAATGCCCTGCACATAAAGAAAACAAATTAGTTTTCTTTGGGAACCTAAGCCTGAGCAAACTTGGATTCATTTGGTTGTTCAACAAGAACAGACTTAGTCCTTATGACAACCCCTTGTTCATCCCTTTTGGATTAAACACCCAGTTAACCCCAATTGGTTTTGTTATGACCTTTGAAATATAATGAAATCTGTTACAGGTCATAGAAATCCCATCTGAATTAGGGTTTTGATCTTGCTTAGGTCTCCATGTCAAGCTAGAAGAAGCTTTAGACCCCTTTCCCTTTGGTTGCAAATATTTTCCATTTTTAGGTCTGGCAACGTTCCTATCAGCGTTTAATTTGTTCTTGTCAATGCTGAAATTACCCTTATCAGCGTTGAACCTAGGGTTTGCTACAGGAACCCATTGTCTGTTAGACCACGTATTGGTCTTCTGAAAAGGTCTTTGTCCATTAGTATTAGACCCTTTAGTAAAGAATGGGGCTGGTCTAACAACTTGTGGACTTTGCTGGACAAAAGGTTTGGGTTTGACAGTGTTTGACTTTTTATCAACGTTGACCTTTGAAGCATTGACACACTTACAAGCTAAATGTGAAAAACTTCCACAAGTGTAACAAGCTTTTCTAGACATAACCCTAGGTCTAGAAGGAAAGAAACCTGTCCCATTATCACTAATTTGGCTTTTTGGTGACCTAGGTTTTCTATACATTTCTGCATATTTAATACTAGGTTTTCTATCAACGTTTAAGCCAAGGTCAACAGTCTTGCCAGTGGTTGGGTTTGTCACTTTTATGGGTGGGGACTCATTTGGGCTGTCACTAAGCATGCCACCCTTAACAAATAAGGTAGGGTTGGCTTTCTTCCATTGGTCCAAATCAGTCAACTTCTGCTTGTATTCCTCTACTAGGGTAAGAACTCTTGGTGGAGGAATAAATTCCTCTTCTTGGAGTTCTGGTATACCAGTCCAAGACAAGTCCTTTCTAAGGACACCATAGAAGATCCCAACAGGTGGTGGAACACCAATATACTCTTTCATCCCAATCCCAGTCATATCCCTAGAATCCCTTTGGTCACTAACGCATTTTTCTAGGGTTTGTGAGGCTTTATCAAATCCTGAATTTTAAGATCTACATTATCTTTATTTTTGATAGCCTCATCTAACTTAGCCTGTAAAGCACCATTGGCTCTCTCCATGATGTTTCTAACTTTAATACTAGCATTTAAATCATGAGTTAAAATATTGATTTGATCTTTTAGGTCAAACTCCATTTTCTTATACTCAGCTACAGTCTTTTCAGTTTGAGTAAAAGCAAGTTGATAGTTAGATAACTTGCATCTTTCATTAACCACATCTGTTGTCAATTTTAAAACTTATGTGTTAAGTTTTTCAGTGTTTAGACGACAACCCTTACTACAAAATGCATCATCATATACCTCATTGTCTGATGAAGATGAAGAGTGTGCCATGAGAGCATAGTGAACATGCTATTCTTCTTCCTTTTCTGCAACCAAAGCTTTGTTCTCTTCCTCATCCTTGGCCAAATAGCTCCAATCCCAGCCAACACCATCAATGTGTTGCATGGCAACCATAGCTTTGGAATCCTTAGCCTTGATGATTTGGCTTAAAGGTTTTCCAGCATCAGATCTTCTTGGAGATCTGCATTTTCTCATAAAGTGTCCCATTCGATGACAATTATAACACTCAACCTTGGATTTATCAAATCTAGCAGTGTCCTTAGCATTAAAAGTCATCTTCTTCTTAAATCTTCGATTCCATCTATTTGCCCTTATGCTTGAAAGAGCCATATTCCATTTTATGTCTATCTCCTCCAAATTCTCATCACTAATTTGCTCAAGGTCCTCATTTGTAATCACTGAACCATTGGGCAATGAAGCAATGTATGCACAAACAGTATCTAGATCAATACCAGCAGGCTTAACTCTTGGAGAGTCAACATTGTATGTGTCAACGTCTGAATGTGAGGTGTTGACAAAACTTGATCCAGCGTTGACACAAGTTGATCTAGTAACGGGGTGCATGTATGACTCCCTTTGATCAAATTGACCTTCACTATGTGAGAAGAAGGCCATATTTCCATTGGTAGACTTGCTTCCTTGATCCAAAAGAATTTCATTCTCTACCAGCCTCAGTTTATTGTAAACATCATCAAAAGTAGAACTTTTGTGAGTATTATTAGCAATTATAGACCTTGCTTCAATCTTCCGTGCATCACCAAGACTTTTAATAAAAGTGGTGATCATATCAACATCACCAAGCACTGTTCCCATAAAGGACAGTTTGCTTGTAATGTCAAGAAGTCTGCTTCTCACTCCACTTAGCTTTTCATTGGGTTGAGCTTTAAAAACAGCATACTCATGCAAGAGTTTCTTCTTTTTCTCTTGTACAATATCAGCATTACCACCATAAGCAACTTCAAGGGCTTCCCAAGGATCTTTTGCAGACTCATAGCTTTTATATTTGTGCTGATTGGCTTGTCCCAAAGAGAGTTTGATAATGCTTAGGGTTTTCATGTCATTCCTTCTCTTTTCTATGTCCTCAGCTGAGACAGCTCTACCATCTTTAGGTTTTTCTTTTCGATCCTCTTCAGTAGAACCTTGAGTTGATCTTGTCAAGATGGCAGTTGCAATCTTTTCAGCCTTATTGAATGTGTTTCCATATTCAATAATTTCCCATAGGGTGTAGTCATGGATTTGAAGATACTGTTCAAAGTTAAGCTTCCACAACTCAAAATTGTCTGGGTCTAGCATGGGAATCTTGATGTTGGGGGTTGAGGAGGAGGAGGAGGAGTTTAACTATGGAGTAGACATGTTGTTTTTAGGGTTTCTTGAAAATTAGGGTTTTTGACGATTTAGGGTTTTTGTGTTCTTTAGATCAAAGTTTCTCAACAAGCTCTGATACCACTTGTTGATCCCAAACTTAGATCGATTTAGCTTGTGTAAACGAGATTAAATCAAGTTAAACACGTAGAGAAACTTTGTTGTATATATAACAATTCAAGTATTATGCGGAATTAATACTTAAACAAGAACACACAAACAATATAAACCAAACTTTCACTTTGATTGATAAATCAAACTTGTGTACAATGAAAGTGATAAAACGTATATTAAACTAAAACATAAAGGCCTCCTTTTATAGATTAAGGAACCTTGTACAAGAGTCTACGTATCAACTATTTTAGGTAAAGATAAACATAAGAAATACATTGTTGATCATATCTTTACTAGAAACAAACTAGAAACATAATACGTGTAGACTAAGTCTTCTATCAGTGCTTGACTTCTGTATATCAACGCTTGACTTCTTCCTGTCAACGCTTGTCCTATCAACGCTTGATTTCTTCTTAACAACGCCCAGATTGCTCTTGTCAGCGTCCAAGTATATTGGCTACATTTTATTCCCAACACCAGTTACGTTTAGCGTTAGATTATTCCACATAGATGCACTAGATTCATAACAGTTTCCTGGTATCTCAAGTCTAAGGATAAATATTTATGATTTTCTTGATGACAAAGATCCACAAAATAAATCATATAGTTGGGATAAGTCCCATATTCGATTCATCAAATATCATCCAAAATCGATTAATATACTTTCAAGTATACTCTATCGCAATTTTGATTTGTCTTAATTTAATAATATTCCCATATTATTAATCGACAACAGACATTTAGCATAACAATTTATTCATGGATTAAAACATGTAAAATAGAATACAAAATTAAGTAATAAGAATAAACGAAACCTAATCTTTATTTTATTAAATAATAATGGCATAACATCCTTTATCCAAATACTAATCATAGATTTATTGCATGAGTTCGCTAGCTAGTTGCATCCCAATCGCCTTGGCATGCTTAATTACCTTTGGTCTAGGCAAAGCCTTAGTTAAAGGATCAGCTACGTTATCATCTGTGTGAACTTTAATTAATTTTATTTCTCGAGATTCAACTTGTTCTCGTACGTAGTGATGTTTACGTTTAAAGTGTCTGGCACCTTTCATGACTCCATAATCATTGGCGAATATTATTGAAGCAGAATTGTCGCAATATATATATCAATAGGTTCTTTTATTGAGGGCATCACTCCAAGATCTCCAATAAAATTCCTAATCCAAACAGCTTCCATTGCAGCTTCTGAAGCATCCATGTACTCAGATTGAGTAGTAGGCATTGCAATCGTTGTCTACTTCTTGCTCATTCAGTCAACTGCTCCTCCATTGATAACAAAACGTAATCCGTCTGAGACTTCGTATCGTCTTTATCACATTGCCAGGGCGCATCACAGAAACCTGTCACATTCAGTTCTGTGTCTGGTTTCCATCCAAATACCAAAAACATATCTTTCTTACTCCTCAAATACTTTAGAATATGTTTAATAGCAATCCAGTGGAGCTTCCCTGGATTCTTTTGGTATCTACTGACCAAGTTCTGAGCAAACACCACATCAGGCCTTGTGCATCTAACTGCATACATAATAGATCCTACAACCGAAGCATAAGGCACCTTCTGCATGTATGCCTCCTCTTCCGGAGTTGATGCATCCATCTCATGACTCAGATTATGCTTAACTTCCATAGGTTGAAAACCTTTCTTGGAATTATGTAACACCCCCAAATTTATACAACTCAGTACAGCGGAAGACTCGTTGGTGTTACGGGATAACACAGTACTCACATCATAGACAACGCATAAAAATCGCGTCGTTTATTAATAAATCATTTCCATTCATAAATATCAAAGTTACATCGGTCCCAAGTCATTATATTTCATACAAAGTTTTACAAGTATTTTGAATGGAAAATATTGTTTAAGTGCGGGCCATGAATTCTTGTTGTCTTCCCGAGAATTACCTTCAAGTACCTGAGATAAAACATGTTAAAAGAAAAGGTCAGCGATAACGCCGAGTGAATTCATAGAGTTTAATAAAATCCATCAATATAATATCAGTATAAAATTATTACTGAAAATCATTTTATACAAATCATTTTTAATAGGCCATAAAATAGCCAAAGTCGTTTTATACAAATCCTTATCGAAAATCATAATATAGGCATTTGCCGTAAAAATCATTATACGAGCCAATGTCGTAAAAACATCATACAATACGTCTTATGACGTTGTATAAAATCAAATAAAAACCATTATATGAATATGGTTACGAAAACCAAAATACAATCATAATATCAATAGTATGACCCTGTATTGCTAGTCAGGCAATACATCGTAATTCGGAGCGTCTATTATTATTTTGTTAATTCGGATTATTACAAGCCGCATGACATTGTTACCTTACTAAACCAACAACGGGTAGCTAACCCGATACCAATTTTGCCCATCTAAAGTAGCGTGTCGTCACAAAGGTCACGCTATGGAAATCTTCTCATACATTAATTCGCTTACCAATCAATGTGGCACGACGGGGATCAACCGTCAAGGCACGAACTGGGGTGATCGTCCCCAAATAGTACTATTAAATGCATAAGCGTCTACCAACTCCCGGTAGTTCACAATTCATGCTAATGGGACTTTTAGTGACATAACCTAACTTTAATAATCCATTTGTTTTCATCTATCGGGTCCATTAATCATTTATCGGGTCATACAATCGGGTCATTCAATCATTCGGGTCCAAAATCAATAAACAAACAATCAGGACAAATGGTGTCCTATTTTATAAAAACTAACATGTTATCTCCCTCGCGGGTTTATAAAACATTTATAAAAACATTTAAAAGAGTGCGAGGCTATGAACTCACGTTGATGCGGGAAGGCAGGTTATCGGCAATTCGGACGTACGGTACGTGCTTCAATCACGGAAACCTAGACAAATAATACTCGGTCTTAGACGTTTGTCCAATGACTTTATAAAAATAACAAGTATGTATACATATGATGATTAAATATATATGATGATCAAGTGGGTTTACATATTCTCGTTTACTCCTTTTAGTGTTATATGTCGATAACTTTTATATTAGTTTACTAGTTTTACCCGTTTACGTGTCTTAAGCCCAATAAGCTTATTATAAGTTATTTAACTTATTTTAATCCATTTTGTACCTATATTATCAGTATGTATACTTTCCAAGTTGGCCTAAATGGGTTAAGCCCAATAGATTCTTTTTACAAGTTTTTATCCTATTTAGTCCATTTATTAGTCCAATATGTTTATTTAACTCGTTAATGTCCGTATGTCCTATAGTTCGGGTTTTTATCGGTTTTTACTTGTTATACATGTCTATATATCAGTATATAAGTTTTATAAAGTTTTCATTAGACGGGTCCAACCATCTAAGTTTTATTTAACAAAAACGTTAATTTTACGGCAATAGCCGAAAAAAGTCGTAAAAATCATGTTTATAGTTTTATAACTTATAAAACTTAAAAAGTTTCTATTTTTATCATTTATACACTTATTACATCTTTTATATATTTATATAAATAAGTTTTATAAGTTAGTGGGTTTTTATTTTACATTTTATATGTTAAAATGTGAGTGCTTATATAATAGTATTATTCTTTATTTTCCAAAAATCTGATTTTTAACTTCATCTTCACCAAAACTGCCATATCTTGAGTTATACATGGAGATAGAAGCTCAAATTTTTATAACATAAACTACATGATATTTGCTACATTTAACTCTTCTATAGCTACTGTTGAATCATGTTCTAAATATTTTCTAAAAATCGTCCAAAACAGTAACTTCAGATTTATACCCTAAACTTGTTTTGATCATATCTCACTCATTACTTTGATTCCATTGCATGGCCAACTCTCACATGTGTACAAGACCCATATCTTACTGTAAATCTATTCCACTTCATTATTTTATCAGTTTATGACTTACTTCTTTACTGTTTTACACAGCCAACATATTTAGACAAGATTTTAGACTTGTTTCTTATAGTTTTTCATCTTTTTATCCATGATTATCAACAACAAATCCCCACATAACATTTTTATCATCATATAATCATCATAAATATATACAATAGGAAATAAAATACATGTTTACATAATCAAAATATTAAGAAGATGAGGAGGACAATCTTTATACCACCAACTTGATGTAGGTTATGAGTTTGACATGGTTTTTGATGGAGAAACTTGTAGACAACCATGACCATCTTCAAGAACACCAATCTTCATAAACTCCTTGTGGAAAATCAGCCCCAAGACACCAAGAAAACTCCTCCTTGGATGTTAAAATGACCATCAATCTTCATCTCTTTGAATGTAGATTAACATATGTTAATTATAACAAATGTTTATGGCTAGAATTTTGTATGAATGGGGTGATTGGGGTTGAATGGTGGACGGCATAAGGAAGAGAGAGTGGGAGAGTTGTAGCTAGTTTTGCATGTTACAAATGAGAGTAAGTGAAGGTTTGATGGTTTTGTGAGGTTAGTGGCTTATTTGGTAAGCTACAAGTGACAAGTGTAGCTAGTTTAAGTAAGAACTTGCCACCAAAGTGGTTTGTGTTAGTGTGTAGCCGGTTTTGATGGGGGTGGGACAAGTGTCCCACTTGTCTCATCCCCATTTATTTACGGGTACTCCTCGATTCTAGTTTCCTCGATTTGCGTTCCCTCGGGTCATTTTACGAAAAACGTTTTTATAAATTATGAATCTACGTCACAAAACGAATCCAATAAAAATTGTTTCATCAAAAACGGAGTTCGAAAACGTAAATACGTAATCCTAGGGTTTCCGGTTTAGTCGTAAAGGACGTTAAAATAAAATCGTAAGTCCTAATCTCTTCTCGTAAATTTGTGAGTTTATGAACCAACACAAATTTAAAACTCCAAAATAATATTTACTGATAAATTTATTTTCTGAAATGTCGGACTGTCACCAAAGACGGTGTATGTAAACGTAAGCACGTAACGTTGAATCCTCCGGTTTAGACGTAGTCGATGCTACTCCAAGACGTAAATCCAAATTTCTTCCCAAAATATGTGAGTTCATATTGTACATTGTTTTTAAATAATATTGAGAATAAAATATCAACCATAAATTGACGGATTGTCACAGCATTTACCCCTAAACAGGATCTTTGTCCTCAAAGATCATCTTACCTTACTACTCGCTTCTTATAGAGTTAAAGCCATGTGGGTATTTCCTCCACATCCGATCTTTTCTCACAAGTGCAATTCATTATAATACGCGAGTTTCATCAGACATAACTACAGGAATAAGATCAGGCTAAATGTTGACTTACTTTCTCTATCCATGATGTTCACGGGTTTCTGATGAATGCAACTTTTCGCCGATCTAAGCTCTACAAAGAATAATCAGAATTTCACTTGATAGATATTCCATCAAGTTCGATTTACGAAACATAATTCACGCAGTCTTTGAAGTCCTAGGGTAGATCCAGCTTGTATGCCTTTCAATCCCAACTTTTACATCATCTCAATGGTCCCATACAACGAGGACTTATATCCCATGATTTGTCAGATCATGAATTCATCTTTCCAAGGTTAAAAATTGTGGCATAACTTCGCTACCCATTTGGCACTTCAAGGTCTACATTTCACATTCACATAACCTCTTGCCCACTATCGGCAGTTAATAATCAAATCCTAATTTCAACAATCATTTCAGATCTCGCGGGTCGGGTATTTTGCAAGGATAGGTTCGCCATCATAGGAAACCTTAAATCTAAAAGACATGTCCAACTCACAATGGGTGTATGTCGGATGTCTTCATTTCAACTCTTGCTTACAGATGCTCTAAGATTTAGATCCTAACAAGATTCGATCTCAATCCTAATATGATAATTATCAATGATAATCTTTCCAAAGGAAAACAATTATACGATCTATTACCAAAGGTCAATCATTCAAACATAAAACAGCACTTATATTACTTTGTATCGTTACTTTACCTCGTCCCTTCGATTGGGGTGGTACATAGTACTCTCATCAAGGTTCGTTCTCAATGAATTATGAGCAAATCTCTAGAAATTCGATGCGAAGCGAGGATCTTGATATAAATGATCGATACAGGCACGCTATGTTTACATAACTCTTTTGCATTTATCATTAACGAGAATGATATTAGCAGATTTGGTCAGTCTGTCGACGATGACCCAAATCGAATCAAATTCAGATGATGACCTTTGCAATAGCTAGACGTTTACTAATGTATGAGGCGATGTCTGCCTTCATAATTGCCATTAGTACAACTTCTTCAGACAAAGATACTTTTAGTCATCAATGACATAAATAGAATACTTATACTTACAATTTCCAACATAACTCTATCTCACTATCTCCATATTTAGGCAACCACAAGTGGCCTTTAAAACATTTAACGCTATTGGCTTCTTTATTTTAATGGTTCACATTAGTCGCGAATCCCTTTTTATTATCTATATTATCATTTTTACAATCATCGGCTATATTTTAAATTGTTTGGCAATTTAATTTGCACCTTCATTATTAGGGAACATGTCCTGATTGGTTCTTTATCTTTTATACATAACGTGTCGGTATCTATATTCACCTCTCATGATGATATAATTATCATGTCCACAATTTACTCAGATATTCTTTCTATATTATGCGTCAGTAATTACGTTCACTTTCTCCTGATGAAATAAATATCACAACCGTATTTATTCAAAATTCTTTCTTCATATCTTCTATGTTTTAGTTTCGTCTTTATTATCATTTTTATCCGTTTTACTCAATCCATCGTCTAAAGCGTCGATAATCATTACAATTAATTAAATAGTTATTAGTTAATTTTTTTATGAAGCGTAAACGTAAAAGTTTTAAATTTCTTAGTTCGACCAATTATATAAAATGTTTAAAATTAAATTTGAATTTAATTAACAAGATTTTTGTTGATTTATCGAAAATATTTAATAAGATTCGTAAATGTTTGAAAAATCTTTGCTTATATTCTGGTCAAAATTTCCTTAGTTTGAAAAGCGTAAATTATCGTTTCAAATTTCAAGTCATTCTTTAAATGGTTTACTCAATCCTTATTAAGTTATCTTGAGGTATACACAAACATTTACCCCTAAACAGAAGTTTAGTTAAATGGTTTGTGTATAAGGGAATAATCCCTTTAAAAATCCTTTGTTAAAACATTTGTCAAAACATATTTCTATTTCTTTTTGGTAAAATCCAAAGTCTTAAAAGGGCTCTTAATTTTTGAAGAGTCTATATGCATACATCTTATCATTATTAATCCAACGGTCATTTTATGTAAAGGATTAAGTTTTTAATCCCTAAGCGTTAATGGTTCTAATCTTTGGAAAGTCAATATAAATTCCATTATCTGTTAATCACATAGTCAAATAATGTAAAGGTTTAAGCCTTTAATCACATATCAATTACTCAAGTTACATGTTTTTATTGTTCGGCCAATTCAGGGTAATTTATAGGTGATTATTAACTCCATTCTTATTCTTATAAACAAACAAATGATCCTTAATGATCACAAGCATGAATTTATCAAATTACAGCCTACACACGTGATTCACCAAATTTATGAATACTACATGTGTATTAGTCAATACAAACGACATCATGTGAAACTCATAATGTTCATTACAAGTTCCGGATGTAGTGATTGGAATACATAATCTCTTTCGCAGATGCGAAGTTGATGATAACCATGCCATGGATCAAATTTGCTAGAACCTTGTAAATGATCGAACAATTCTTCCATTTCGAGTTATGGATATCATTTTCGATTGTCAATTTACTCAGTCACAGTAATCTATAAATATAAGGAAAGATAACACCATAGCTCTTCAGGATGACAGGCTTGGTATGATAAAATCTTTCTCCGACAACTTTCTCAGTTGTACGGTAATTCCTTTAATTTAGATGGTGCTGACGTATAGTGTACAAGCCACAAGTGCAACACCGGGAATATAATCAATACCAATTTCAACTTGCCTTAATGGCAAAAGTCTAGGTAATTTATCAAATACCTCCTAAAGTTTAGATAACATAAACATCTTTTAATAAATTCATATTATGTTCTTCTAGAGTATAAAATCTTATGTCTAGTTCATAACCATTCACGGTATAATTTCAAGTCTAAATGCAGGATATGGTCATCCATCAAGAATTATTTAGATCACTTTTGATAATCAACATCTTATCATTTAGGGGAATTCTACTCGAGTTCCCATCAATTAAGACAATGTCGTCATGTCATAATCAATCAATCCATTCTACTGGCACTATTAACTTTCCAGTTTCATTATCGTCGATAAGATGTGAACTCCTCAAAAGACCAATAATAATTCATAATCCTTCACATTTTCAGGGATATATGGAGACATAACTAACCTTAAAAGAGTAAGGTCAGCGCATAATCTATGCGATAAAATTTCAAATCAGGTACAGACGAAAACATTTAACGAATCTGAATATATCCCATGTTTTCATAATTTGAGTACGCATTCGAAAGCTCCTCGGATCGTTACCCAGGTCATTCAAATGAAATCAAATCATAAGAAATGATAAGAACGTCAATACATCCAGTCGGGTATCAACACTCGGTAATCAAATATTTTTCCTAAGAATCTTACTACGGGAAAATCGGACAAGAACGGAATATCAATTGTCAAATAAGACAAATCCCACAGACGAGTAAATTCAACTCAGAAGAATAGATACTACAGGCACATATGTAGGTGTCCCTAACACTATGTCCCTATCTTTCACCTCTTGCGGATCTCATAAAAATTTAATCTTTTCACAATTCACAAAGAAAATGTAGTGTTTATTCATTAGTTTTATGGTGACTACTAATCAGTCTTGCATAGTCCATTCCAAATTGTATGTAGGCGCGCAACTATATACAATTTCAAGATTAACGATGCAATACTCAGTTCGTCAAAATTTTATCATCATGTTTATAATAAAAACATTTTCATGCTTAATTCTTAAATAAGAATCAAAATAAATTTACAAAGATCTTCCTTGTTATGAAAACCATTAAGTTTTTCCAAGGTGTTTTATAAATAACTTCATTTCGACAATAATCACTTATAAATCTCACTTTGGATAATCCTTATAGTGATGAAAATTAAATTTTCTCAAAGGATACCGTTTTAACTTTATAAAAACAATGTGTGATCTGCAAAAGAGTGATGAAGAGTTGTTCACCAAGAATTAACTACGAATTGATAGGAAATGAGCTTTAGCCAAATAATCATGAGATTCATGATCTCGATGTCACTCTAAAAGAATAATTCACAACGTAACTCAATCAATATGAGTACTTGTTCAATGATTGCATCACTAATGCGAACATTAGGATGAAGCAAGAAAAGATAGATAACATCGATACATGTAGAATTTAGTAATCAAAGGTAGTCTTTTTCATTAATCACAAACAAGTCAAAATTGTACCGTAACACATTACGTGTCACTATGTCATACAATTCTCAGAACTCATCATACCAACTGATATCTCAGTTAAGTTAGGGATTATTTTTTAAAAGATACCACAATGAATACTAATCTACAAGAGTCATTAGGTGTTCCATATGTCCCAGAAGATCCATCGGTCTCAATTCAGAAGAAGATTTCTTCAATTTATTTATTGGACACTGGGCATCCTCGTCAGTGGACAATGGCCTAGGAACAACCCTTAACACGAACGTACAATCATTTAAAACCTTATAATTCAATCACAAAACTTAATGATTTCCTCTTAACAATTTATTATTCCATCTGGGTTAAGTTTCACTTTATTCGAGTTTTAACCAATTTTATACTCAATTCAATATCCTACCTCATATTCCAATACTTTCAATCTTATTCTTCTGCCTTGTAAAGGCAATAAAAGCTTAATATGATCAACACTTAATTCCGATCCTATAGCTCTTACAACAACAATTATCAAATGAGTCATTAATATGAAATGACTTGATCAGTCAACTAGACTTCTCGGAAAGGTATTAGTGGCATGAGGCTTTTGGGTAATGGTTCCAATAACAGCCTCAAGTGCAACATTCACCCTTTCGATTTCAATTTAAGAATTGGATGACAACGAATCAGATGACATCTTTCTAGGTGGTAACGTTTTGTCAAACTCTACTCTATAAGGAAAGATCGTCATGACATCGATATCAGTTTTAATCTCGCCAATTCTTTTTCAATATCGCAATCAACTAATATCTACATTTCTACGAATATCAACCATTTGTTGGGATCATAAATATCCGCAACTTGGTTTAGATCAAGAATAGCTAGAATTCCTACGAGAATAGCTTCGATTAATTTACTAGGGGATTTAGGGTTACTTGTGACAATCTACGTCGTATAAATACCTCGTATAAACATCAAAATAATCATCAAACAATCATGTAATAAAATTACATCATATATATATATAATCCAAGTTATATATATATTAAAATAACACTTCTCAGTCTGGCCTTGTCGGTAACTCGGGAATTTTTCGGCACCGTTATAGTCAAAAGATTTTTAGACATTTTTAGAAAAATGTTTATAGTTAAAAGATTTTGAAAAGTTTTATTCAAAACCTTAGTTTTAAAAATCTTTCGTTCTCTATAACGAGAGCTCTGATACCAAACTGTAACACCCCCAAATTTATACAACTCAGTACAGCAGAAGACTCGTTGGTGTTACGGGATAGCACAGTACTCACATCATAGACAACGCATAAAAATCGCGTCGTTTATTAATAAATCATTTCCATTCATAAATATCAAAGTTACATCGGTCCCAAGTCATTATATTTCATACAAAGTTTTACAAGTATTTTGAATGGAAAATATTGTTTAAGTGCGGGCCATGAATTCTTGTTGTCTTCCCGAGAATTACCTTCAAGTACCTGAGATAAAACATGTTAAAAGAAAAGGTCAGCGATAACGCCGAGTGAATTCATAGAGTTTAATAAAATCCATCAATATAATATCAGTATAAAATTATTACTGAAAATCATTTTATACAAATCATTTTTAATAGGCCATAAAATAGCCAAAGTCGTTTTATACAAATCCTTATCGAAAATCATAATATAGGCATTTGCCGTAAAAATCATTATACGAGCCAATGTCGTAAAAACATCATACAATACGTCTTATGACGTTGTATAAAATCAAATAAAAACCATTACATGAATATGGTTACGAAAACCAAAATACAATCATAATATCAATAGTATGACCCTGTATTGCTAGTCAGGCAATACATCGTAATTCGGAGCGTCTATTATTATTTTGTTAATTCGGATTATTACAAGCCGCATGACATTGTTACCTTACTAAACTAACAACGGGTAGCTAACCCGATACCAATTTTGCCCATCTAAAGTAGCGTGTCGTCACAAAGGTCACGCCATGGAAATCTTCTCATACATTAATTCGCTTACCAATCAATGTGGCACGACGGGGATCAACCATCAAGGCGCGAACTGGGGTGATCGTCCCCAAATAGTACTATTAAATGCATAAGCGTCTACCAACTCCCGGTAGTTCACAGTTCATGCTAATGGGACTTTTAGTGACATAACCTAACTTTAATAATCCATTTGTTTTCATCTATCGGGTCCATTAATCATTTATCGGGTCATACAATCGGGTCATTCAATCATTCGGGTCCAAAATCAATAAACAAACAATCAGGACAAATGGTGTCCTATTTTATAAAAACTAACATGTTATCTCCCTCGCGGGTTTATAAAACATTTATAAAAACATTTAAAAGAGTGCGAGGCTATGAACTCACGTTGATGCGGGAAGGCAGGTTATCGGCAATTCGGACGTACGATACGTGCTTCAATCACGAAAACCTAGACAAATAATACTCGGTCTTAGACGTTTGTCCAATGACTTTATAAAAATAACAAGTATGTATACATATGACGATTATATATATATGATGATCAAGTGGGTTTACATATTCTCGTTTACTCCTTTTAGTGTTATATGTCGATAACTTTTATATTAGTTTACTAGTTTTACCCGTTTACGTGTCTTAAGCCCAATAAGCTTATTATAAGTTATTTAACTTATTTTAATCCATTTTGTACCTATATTATCAGTATGTATACTTTCCAAGTTGGGCCTAAATGGGTTAAGCCCAATAGATTCTTTTTACAAGTTTTTATCCTATTTAGTCCATTTATTAGTCCAATATGTTTATTTAACTCGTTAATGTCCGTATGTCCTATAGTTCGGGTTTTTATCGGTTTTTACTTGTTATACATGTCTATATATCAGTATATAAGTTTTATAAAGTTTTCATTAGACGGGTCCAACCATCTAAGTTTTATTTAACAAAAACGTTAATTTTACGGCAATAGCCGAAAAAGTCGTAAAAATCATGTTTATAGTTTTATAACTTATAAAACTTAAAAAGTTTCTATTTTTATCATTTATACACTTATTACATCTTTTATATATTTATATAAATATGTTTTATAAGTTAGTGGGTTTTTATTTTACATTTTATATGTTAAAATGTGAGTGCTTATATAATAGTATTATTCTTTATTTTCCAAAAATCTGATTTTTAACTTCATCTTCACCAAAACTGTCATATCTTGAGTTCTACATGGAGATAGAAGCTCAAATTTTTATAACATAAACTACATGATATTTGCTACATTTAACTCTTCTATAGCTACTGTTGAATCATCTTCTAAATATTTTCTAAAAATCGTCCAAAACAGTAACTTCAGATTTATACCCTAAACTTGTTTTGATCATATCTCACTCATTACTTTGATTCCATTGCATGGCCAACTCTCACATGTGTACAAGACCCATATCTTACTGTAAATCTATTCCACTTCATTATTTTATCAGTTTATGACTTACTTCTTTACTGTTTTACACAGCCAACATATTTAGACAAGATTTTAGACTTGTTTCTTATAGTTTTTCATCTTTTTATCCATGATTATCAACAACAAATCCCCACATAACATTTTTATCATCATATAATCATCATAAATATATACAATAGGAAATAAAATACATGTTTACATAATCAAAATATTAAGAAGATGAGGAGGACAATCTTTATACCACCAACTTGATGTAGGTTATGAGTTTGACATGGTTTTTGATGGAGAAACTTGTAGACAACCATGACCATCTTCAAGAACACCAATCTTCATAAACTCCTTGTGGAAAATCAGCCCCAAGACACCAAGAAAACTCCTCCTTGGATGTTAAAATGACCACCAATCTTCATCTCTTTGAATGTAGATTAACATATGTTAATTATAACAAATGTTTATGGCTAGAATTTTGTATGAATGGGGTGATTGGGGTTGAATGGTGGACGGCATAAGGAAGAGAGAGTGGGAGAGTTGTAGCTAGTTTTGCATGTTACAAATGAGAGTAAGTGAAGGTTTGATGGTTTTGTGAGGTTAGTGGCTTATTTGGTAAGCTACAAGTGACAAGTGTAGCTAGTTTAAGTAAGAACTTGCCACCAAAGTGGTTTGTGTTAGTGTGTAGCCGGTTTTGATGGGGGTGGGACAAGTGTCCCACTTGTCTCATCCCCATTTATTTACGGGTACTCCTCGATTCTAGTTTCCTCGATTTGCGTTCCCTCGGGTCGTTTTACGAAAAACGTTTTTATAAATTATGAATCTACGTCACATAACGAATCCAATAAAAATTGTTTCATCAAAAACGGAGTTCGAAAACGTAAATACGTAATCCTAGGGTTTCCGGTTTAGTCGTAAAGGACGTTAAAATAAAATCGTAAGTCCTAATCTCTTCTCGTAAATTTGTGAGTTTATGAACCAACACAAATTTAAAACTCCAAAATAATATTTACTGATAAATTTATTTTCTGAAATGTCGGACTGTCACCAAAGACGGTGTATGTAAACGTAAGCACGTAACGTTGAATCCTCCGGTTTAGACGTAGTCGATGCTACTCCAAGACGTAAATCCAAATTTCTTCCCAAAATATGTGAGTTCATATTGTACATTGTTTTTAAATAATATTGAGAATAAAATATCAACCATAAATTGACGGATTGTCACAAATTATGCATATTATACTTCTTCAATATCTTATCTATATAAGCATCTTGACTTAGACCAATTAACCGTCTTTTCCTATCCCGATAGATCAAAATTCCCATAATGTATGAAGCTTCTCAATCCTTCATAGAAAAACATTTACCAAGATAATCCTTAACAGCTTTAAGTATTGGAATGTTACTTCCCATGATTAATATGTCATCAACATATAGGACTAGGAATATTACATCACTCCCACTAGCTTTGCGATATACACATGGCTCATCACGATTCTGAATGAATCCAAACTTTTTGATTTCTTCATCAAATCGTTTATTCCATTGACGTGATTTTTGCTTCAAACCATAAATGGATCTTTGAAGTTTGCACACGTGTCTTGGATTCTCAAGATCAACATACCCTTCTGGTTGTTGCATATAGATGTCTTCATCTAAGTGACCGTTCAAGAAGGCAGTTTTAACATCCATTTACCATATCTCATAGTCATAGTATGCTGCTATAGCTATGAGAATCCTAATAGCTCATAAGTCTGCTACATGAGAAAATGTCTCCTCGTAGTCTACGCCAAAAGTTTGAGTAAAACCTTTAGCTACTAAACGAGCTTTATAGGATTGTACTTTTCCGTCCATGTCGGTTTTCTTCTTATATATCCACTTATGTCTCACTACTTTAGCATTTGGTGGTGGATCTACAAGAATCCAAACATCATTTACTTTCATGGATTTCATTTCCTCATCCATAGCAACCATCCACTTATCCTTTTCAAGATCAAGTATGGCGGATTTATAATTAGCAGGTTCACCAAGATTCCCTACTTCATCATCATCCTCTATGTTAAAATATATATTGCTATTTGTGTTTTTTAATCCTTGTGGATCTACGTAGAGGAACTAATTTCGGTGGAACCGCCAGACTTTCTGGATCTACAGGAATTACATCGCTAGTGTTTTCAGAAGGTAATGTATCTATATGACTCTCTTCAAGATCATAAATTATCCCACTGAATTCTTGATTTACAAGATCACTTTCAAGGAAGTCTCCATGCCTAGCAACAATCACTTTGTTCTCAAGTGGATAATAAAAGTAGTAACCCATAGTTTCCTTAGGGTATCCTACAAAGATACATTTCACAGATCGTTGCTGGAGTTTGTCACCCGAGTCACATTTCACATACGCCTCGCAACCCCAGACCTTTAAATAAGATAAATATGGCTTCTTTCCATGCCATAGTTCATATGGTGTCTTATCGACCCTCTTTGTGGGAACCATATTTAAAATGCGAACAACAGACTCTAAAGCATAATCCCAAAAGGATAAAGGTAAAGTTGTAAGATTAAACATAGATCGCACCATATCTAATAATGTACGATTTCTCCTTTCGGATACACCATTTTGTTATGGAGTATAAGGAGAAGTAAGATGCTGAACAGTTCCATTCTCACTTAGATAATCTATAAACTCTTGACTTAAATATTCACCACCTCTATTAGAACGAAGAGCTTTAATATTTTTCCTAGTTGCAGTTCTACTTCTGCTTTAAACACTTTGAATGTTTCAAATACCTCATGTTTATGCTTAAGTAAATAAACATAACCATAACGGCTATAATCATCCGTAAATGTTATGAAGTAGCTTGCACCTTTCCTTGACACATGTCTAAGTTGTCCACACACATCAATATGTATTAATCCAAGTAGATCAGTAGCTCTTTCAATATTGCTATTAAATGGTTTCTTGGTCATCTTCCCCGAGATACAAGACTCACATTTATCGAATGGTCATCATTGATATTTTCCAAAAGACCTTCACATTGAAGCTTTTATATACGAGTCTTCCCAATGTGGGCAAGTCTACAATGCCAAAGATAAGAAGAGTTCTTGTCAAACTTTCTCTTCTTATTCATGCTAAAGACATAATTATTATTATTCTTGGATTAATTATCATTCATGTCTAATTCAGACACACCATTCACATAAATTGCATTAAAATATAAAATTCCATTTTTCCGAACAGAAATTCCATTATTATCAATCGTGTGAACGAATCCATTATTCAACAAACAAGAAAAGGAATTAACACCCCTAACAATTGTAGGTGCATAATGACAATCATTTAAAATTAGTACTAAACCCGAAGGCAAAACTAATTTAAATGTTCCTATAGCTTCGATTGCTGCTTGTGCGCCATTGCCTACTTGCAGAAATTGTTCCATATAGGAAAGCTTCATTTCCGGATTAAATCCCTGCAGCGTATTACAAATGTTAATACCGCATCCCGTATCATATACCCAAGAATTTAATTTATATGTTAAATTGAACAATTCAATCATAAATAAAGTACCTGAAGCTGCAGCGCTCTGCTCAGACTTCTTCTTTATTTCTCGCAACTCTACGATGCAAAGAGGGCAATTCCTCTTCCAGTGACTACTTGCCTTGCAATGGTGACAAGTCTCATCCTTATGAGATCTATTCTTCTTGACAAAGTTCTGCTTAGGTTTCTGATGAGACTGCTTTTATACATAGTCTCATCGTCCAAAATGGGCTTAAAATGCATTAGATATCATTAAATATGCCAAATATATGCTCGTGTTTGTTGCTTGTGTATTTTAGGTACGGATATTGAGGAAATGACAAAAAGATCACAAGAATCAATCAAAAACGAACACGGGAAATGAAGTCGCACAATTAACCAGGCCCAAGAATGGAATTTCCAAAAATGACCTTGAAGTTTTGAAGATTGGCAAGAATGGTCCCTCAACTTTGGAAGACTTGGCAATTCACACCCTTGTAAAACTCATAAATTACATTGAGGTCCCTAAATTGCCAAGAGTATACAAGAAAATCCCTTAAAGATTGCATTTATTGCATGAAAAGTCCTTATTCATAGTTTGAAAGTATATTGTGCCAAAAATGACAAGTGGCTGAAAGTTGTTATAAGCAAAATAGGCGTTGACAAAGTTTATTTACCAAGAGACAACATCAAGGGATTTCAGGGACCATATTGGGCAGACATACAAAGTGCCATCACCCTATCAGCCCATGACACGTCACCCCACTTAAAACCCCAGCCAATCAAATACCTCCAATCACACACGTCACAACCCACTTAACTGATTTATTAATCAGTTTTGAAAAGTGGGGGTAAACAAGTTTTTAAAAACTTAATTATCCTAAAACCAATCAAACACTACCCTCCTAAACCTAATTTACCATAAACCCTAGAACCTTAATTCGTCAAAACAAAGGGGTTTCTTGTTATAATTTCCAGATCACTGATTAATGACCCATTAAACCCAACCCCACTCTCACTTTTGTCCCCACTCAACCCATGTGATACCCAAGAGATTCCCCTGCTCCCGTCGTTGTCCACAAAACCCCAAAAGCAGACAAGATGAACGGTTTGATTATTTTTCTTGGTCCCAAAGGTAAAACAAACGTTCAAGATTAAAGATTCCAGCTGGCATGTCACTTTCCATCACATGAGGATGTTTTTGACTGAAATTCAAAAATTCGTCCAAGGGCATTTTAGGAAAAATTGTAGTTAGGGTTTTATGATTCTAGACTCTTCTTGTAGCCATTAAATTAAGGCAATAGGCATTTTCATTTTTTTTCTTCGTTCCAGATTTTCCAAGTTTATGTAATTCCTTTTTGAAATAATAAAAGTTGGTATTTTCTTGTTTGAAACTGTAATTCCTTTTTACTCTTTTAAAAGTTGGTGTTAGCTTGTGAAAATTCTGAGTTCCACAATTGATTTGGTTAAACACTTTGTGTTTTGAATTTTCAAAAGGTGGTATCAAGTTTTAAAATACGTTTTCTATTTTGCAAAAAAGGGTCATAAACCACATTAAGCTGTTTATTCAAGCTTCTATAGGTCCATTGAACCCTGATATCTTGTAGACATCAAGGTTCAGTGGGTATAGGGTTTGGGTAAAATCCTTGTGAGGTGAAAGTCCTTCTTTGCTGTTTTTTTATCCATTTATTTAACACTTACTGTTATACAAGCTCACCATAAGCTGCTGACAACAGCTTATGGTTAAGCTTATATAGCTTGAAGGTTGTTTCTGGTTTGTTGTGCTTGTGTAGGCTTCAAGGTCAAGAAGACCTCATTTCCATTCATTTTTTGTCTTTTGGTTTGAAGACATTGGCACCCTTGGGTCTCTTGTAGATTCCAACAACGGGGCTCTCTACATTTCTGCTTAAAGCCCTCACAAGCTCAAAAAAAGTTCCCCAAGTAGAAGGCATAAGCTAGTAAGAACAACTTTGAACCCTATTTGCCCTTTTTTGTAATTGTGAGAATATTAAAACGTGTTGATTGCTTGATTTCTGTTATTGGATGTATAATATGCATGTTAGGAGTAATTAGAAGCAGTTTGGTTTGAGTTTGATTTGATTTTGTTTGTTAAATCCATTTTCTGAAAATTAAAGGGGTGTTTGGGAATAGGGTTTAAGCCAAATAGGGTGACACGTTTTTGGCTTATAATCCATCTAGACACATTCCTTGTGATATCTATAGGTTAATTTCAGTATTGCTTTTAGGTTTGGGAGGTTTTAAAAATAGATTGCATGTTAAAACTTGGTAGAATAGCTTAAATTCAGTAAGTCCTTTTTTAGTGTGATTTAGTGCATATTTGTTATCAAATCTTGTTCAACTGCTAGAACTAAGTTACATCTAGGTTTATATTTAGCTTATATGCTATTTGGTCTATTTGTGTGCAAGATTTGAGCTTTCAAAATTCACTTTTGTGCCATTTGATTCAGTACACTGTTCATCAGAACCTCAAAGCTATATCAGTAACATTTTTTTGCATTTGGTGTTTGATTTTGTGAAGAGACTTGTGTGTTTTTGTGATTCAATAGACTCCCTACACTCCACTGAGTGTAGGGGTGCCCCATTGTCCAAAGAAAACCAAGCCACAAAGCTTTCCTAAGCTCAAAGGTCAACTGACCAAAAATTTGCACTAGCAGTGGGAACTCAGTTACCCCTGCTAGTGCTTTGGTTTCCACTGCCAAGCTAAAAAACAAAAACAGGCAAAGTGTCCCTTTCAGAAGTTTGATTTTTTGTCCCTAGTGACTTAAAATAGGAATTAGAGCTTAAAATTAGTTTCAATATTTTTCTTATTTAATTTTTGATTTTTCTGTTTAATTAGATTTTTTGTTACTGTTCATTTAGTATTTTTTACATTTAATAACTATTTTAAATTACTTTTTAATTTCTGATTTTTGTCTTTTAGTGGTAAAATTAAATATTTTTCAGTTTTAAAATTTTTCTTATATTCAGAAAAATAATTTAAGATTTTTAGTTTAAAAAGTTTTTACTGTTCACTTTTTATTTATGTTTTTAGAATTAAATTTAGTTTAATTATGGTTTAATTTCAAACTGTTTTTGTCTTTTAGTGAAAAATTTATATTTTTCAAACTTTTTCAATTATATACTATTCTTTAGTATAAATTAGGATTTTTAAAATTGTCAAATTATTTTTAGCATTATTTTATTATTTTTTATAATTATTTTAGTTTAAAAATAGTTTTAAGTGTTTTAAAAATAGAAAAATAGTTTTTAAAATTTAGGAAAATTACTTTTTAGTCTTTAAATAATATAAGTGAGTTATTTGTTCAATAAAATAATATTTTGGACTTTTTAATAATTATATTTAATTTTAGGGATTTAATTAGCATTTAAAATTGAATATTAAATTAATAAAAGGTTTTAAAATATTTTTGTTGGATTTTTATTCTTATTTATATTATTTTAGACTTAGTTTTAACTTTTAGTTAATTTTTAGGCTAATAATTTTTTTAATTTGGTGCTTTTTACGGTTTTACGTAAACGACCTTTTCGTCTTAGTGTAATCCGTCATCGTAACCGTCATTCTCTTCTTACCCCATTTCTATTTTCTTTTCTCATAACAATAAAATCACAAACCATTAATCATCTCTTAAAACAACGCATTAGCCTCCTCGAGAACGAACTCACTTTAGGGTCATTTACACACGGTTTTCCTAAATCGTCGTGCTTACCCTATTTTACCTACCTTTTCCTAAAGGGGTAATTTTACAAACATCAATTTTGGCGCCGCTGCCGGGGAGGCGTGTTGTGTTTTTGATTTGAACAATTGTTGTTTTTATATAGCCATAAAAAGTATTTGTATTAGTAGCACTCTACTAATACGTATTATCGGTTTTTCGTTTTTTGTGAATACTATTACTATATTGTATACGTAGAACAATAAATTCACAAGTACTCCAAATACGTGAGAAATCACAACCTTGACTTGGGAGGTCATTACCCAATCATTGTATTCGAATCTCAAACCAAAGAAAAAAGGCAAAAATAGATAAATACTTTCGAGAAGCTCGATTTTGAAAATACAAACTATAAGGTGGGTATAAGGCGGATATTATAAAATATATCCTAAGGAAAAAGGCTCTTAAGTGCTTCACGCCGCCTCGTTTCCCCGCTTGCTTGTGAGTATTTGATTTTGAGAGCTAATCGAGGGTTTTGCCGCCCAAAGTATTATTAAGTATCATATATATTTTCTTGGTTTCATTGATTAAACCCTCTTGAACGTTTTGGTGTTCCACCAACGTTCTAAAGTCATCGAAGGCGTTCACTTCACGTGATCGTTTTCATTCCTTGAGGCTTATTTAATCAAGAGATTTGATTAAGGAGGAGATTTGTAGATTTTTGTCTACCTAATACAATTCCAAAATCCAAAAAAAGTAAAAACAATCAAAAATCCAAAAAAATTGAAAAAGTTAAAAACACCAAAAAGAATATTCTTTGCTCATCCCTACGTTGTACGTGACGTTTATGCTTACTCGCAATCAAGCAAGACGTGCACGTAAACGAAAAAACAAAAAGGAGGCAACACCTACTCCTAATCTTTCTAGTGAAGAGACTCCAAGTGAGGAACCTATTGTAGAACAAGAAGCTATCATGGCTAATCGTACTATGATGGAGTTGCTTCAAGCACCCACCGAGGGTTTTGGAGAGGCCATTGTGATTCCCGCCATCCTTGCGGAGAACTTCGAGATCAAGACGGGTTTAATGTCTATGCTTCAAGCCAACAAGTTTCGCGAACACGAGAAAGACAACCCACATTATCACATTAGGCAATTTAATCGTCTCACCGCGACAAGCAAGTTTAAGGATGTACCACATGATGCCATTAAGATGATGTTGTTTCCATACTCATTAGATGGACCCGCCAAGATATGGCTCGAGAAAGAACCCCCAAATTCGATTTTGACGTGGGGTGATCTCGTTTCGAAATTTGTGAATCAATTTTTTCCACCATCTAAAACAACACATTTGAAAAACGAGATTTCACGATTTACTCAAAGGTCTAATGAAAGTTTTTCAATGGCTTGGGAAAGGTTTAAAGAAATGTTACATGAATGTCCAAACCATGATTTTTCCGAATTGCATCAAATTGACACTTTTTATAATGGGCTTAATGATCATGAACGAGATTACTTAAATGCCGCCGCGGGTGGTAATTGTTTGTGCAAAACGACCGAAGAGGCTTTAAAAATCATTAAGAATAGGTCTAAGGTTTATAGCCCTCGTAACACACCGAGTGTTGCCAATTTGGGTTCGTCATCGTCTCGTAGCATTAATGCCTTGCAAGATGAAGTAAATGAGAAGAATCGGTTTTTCGATAGGTTTTCGACTCTTATGACTCATTGGAAAGCATAAGATGCTTTGAATTCGGCTTCGGTTAAGGCGGTTGCCAAGAGTTGTATTTCGTGTGGTGGAGCTCATGATTTTTCTGAGTGCATTACCACGGATGGTAACACTTCGAATGCTTATGTAGCCACGGGAACTTATAACCAAAACGGTCAAGGTTCCCGCCAAAATCAAGCTCCACAAAATCAAAATGCTAATAACTATCGAAACAACAATCAAAGTGGTGCTTATCAAGGAAATCAACGTAACTACAACAAGGGTAATTATCAAAGTGGAGATGGGCAAATTTCAAACCAAAACCAAAACCGTGATTTTCAAACTACCACACAAGGTTTTCAAAATGATCACACCAAAAATCTTCAAGGAGAATTTTTGAATTATGCTAAGGCAAACGATGCTAAGTTTGATAATATGCAACGTGAAATGGTTAGCTTAAGATCCGAGTTGAAAAACGAGCTTAAAAACGAACTTGCTAATGAACTTAAGACTCATGCTAATAAAATGGAAGGAAATGTCCAACGTCTCCAACAAAATCAACAAAAAATGGAGCAAGGTCAACATGAGATTAAGCAAGAGTTGTGAAAAGCGGATGCTAGGCAATCTAAGTTTGAAGATCGAATGGGAAAAATGTTTGAAGCTATCATGTGTAAACCTTCTTCTTCGGGTGGTCTTCCTAGTGATACCATCGTGAACCCGAAAGGAGAATTGAAGGTTATTACTACTCGTAGTGGTAAAACTTTCAAAGAACCCATTTCTCGTCCAAGTACTTCTACGGAGAAGGAAAAAGAGAAAGAACCCGAGGTGGTGGTAGAAAAGGAGAAAATTCCAAGCCCACGAAGTACCGCTCAAACCACACCTACGGTTGAACCAATACCAATAGTGGAACCCGAGATTCCAAGGCCTTTGCCTATGCCCCAACCCACACCACCCTTACCTTACCCTTCAAGACGAAACAAGGAAAAGGCTCAAGAACGAAATAATTATCAATTTGAACTTTTTATGAAAATGTTTCGTGACTTGCATTTTAATATAAGTTTTGCCGACGCCTTGGTCATGATGCCTCGATTTGCCGCGAACTTCAAAAGTATGTTGAATAACAAAGAGAAATTGCTAAAGTCGTCTAGTTGTTCTTCGGTTTTTCTTAGCCGCATACCTCAAAAAGTCGGTGATCCCGGCAAGTTTTTAATCCCATGTGCTATACAAGATATGGAGGAATGCTACGCCTTGGCCGATCTTGGTGCTAGTATTAATTTGATACCTCTTGAGATTTTTAAGTCGCTCAATCTTCCCAATCTCACTCCTTCAAGAATGTCAATCGAGATGGCCGATCATTCTACGATTCTAGCTTGTGGAGTAGCCAAGGACGTCTTCGTGAAAGTTGGAAAGTTCTACTATCCCGTGGACTTTATTGTTGTTGACATCCCCATCGATCCTAAAGTTCCTCTAATTTTAGGTCGATCATTTTTGGATACCTCGAGAGCACTTATCGATGTGCATGCTAGGAAAATCACTCTTCGTTTCAATGAGGAAGAACTCGTCATAAATGCAACTCAAAACTCCACACTTTCTCATGTGTACTCTATCACGTCTTTGAACAATGTTAGTACCATAAAAAACATTTGTAAAAAGATTTCAAAAAGAGTTTTAGAAGTTGATGATAAAAACGATTTTCTGTCCCCTCCGCCGGTGGAGGTTAAGAGTGTTAAGCCTACGTTTCCAATCACGAATGATTCTTCGGATGATGAATATGTTTATCCCGATGGGGAAGTTTTCTTTGTTGACAAACGTTTTGAGAACTTACCACCACCTAAACCAAAACGGTTTTCAATTGTGAGAATTTTTAGTGTGACTAACATTGCTTTAGAAACACCAAATATTTTTGACATAATTAAGTCGGGTTTTCATAAGGAGAGTTTAAAAGATGAAAAATGAAAAGACTTTAAATTGGATTTAAAAGATTTTTCTACAATGCTAACTCCGTCATCACCTCGTGTTTTGAGTGCTACAAGCTCGTCTTCTCCTTTTGACGATGCTTTGTGTGGACTTAGTGTGGGGGAAGCCCCTTATGTTCCCTCCCCTTTCTCCACCGAGGACGAGATATTTGATCACGGAATTGCTTATAAAGGGAAATCTCGGTCTTCCACCGATGCAATAAATGGAAAATCTTTCTATTTGATTGGTGCGAGTCTACCTCGAGTAGCTCATGGTTTTTATGACTAACCCATTGTCCCACCCTTCTATTTCTTCTCATCTATTTTCTTGAAACCCTTTGGGTTTGTGTTGACACATGATGAAATGGCGTTGATTTGTTTTTCCAATGAAAACGAGAACGCCATCTTCGATCCCGGTATTTTGCACCATCAAAGGACTTAGTCCTTAATACCGGTTGTTTTTTTTGGGCCTTGTTCATCATGTAAGCCCCACTAAAAATTGACCATACCATGATTATCCCTAAATGATCACATTTATGGGGATTCGAGTCGAGCTTTTGACTCGGTTATCAAAAACAAGGTGCCTCGTGGGGGAAACCCATGCTTATCCATGTACATATTATTGCTTTCTAATTAGTTTAATGTGAGGGGATTTGTGCCCTTCCAACCTTTGTTTCGTGGTTGTTTGTGAATTGTGGTTTTTTTAGATGATCATTATCTTCACGATTGGAGCCTCTCGTGTTCGTTTATGGGAGCACTCGATCGTTTGCTTTGAAGAATTTCTCGATATCCACATGATATATCCTTATATGTTCTAACCTTAGGTTTTTAGCACACTTCATAAACGGCTATTAATTTATTGGTTACACCCTTTCCATGCTAGATTAGGCATTCGACTACGTCTCTAGTATGGGGGTGTTTGCACCCCTAGACTCGAAACATTGAGGACAATGTTTAACTTTAGTATGGGGGGGGGGGGGGTGAATAGATACTTGCCTTTCTAAACCTTCACGCTTTCTAAAGTTTATCTTTTTGTTTATCGTTTTTGTTGCAAAATAAGGCTAAAAATGGCCAAATTTTAAATTTTTTCTCATGTTTTATAATTGTTTGAAGACACGAATGTAGATTTTCCGATGGCGAGAATAAGAGTAATTTTTGACTCGACCGTGCGTGTTGAGAACTTAGCTTTGATTCCTTAACTACACATTACGCTAAGTCTCTTAAATGAGGACGAGAAATGATAGGGTTAATTATAAGTTACCATGCTAAACGTAGAGTACTCGTATTCTTTCAAAAACACATGTGTTCTCGTTGTTTGCTTATTCTCCTTTCGCATGTAAATATTTTTTGCTTAATAAATATTGACTTAGCGTTTAGTTGGGATTGTTGGGTTTCTAGTCTTTTCTAGTAGCTTCCGTGTAATTAAATTGGGAAGACATTAAGGTATCGCAAGCGTCACGGTTTTGAAATATTGGCACCCGAATAATCGAAAGCTTCACCCAATAATAAGATTTCAAGTGCTCACCTAAATCTAGAAAACAATTTGAAGCCCCACAAGGCCGAAAAATCTATGCAAAATTTAAAGTGAATCAAGCCTTAATCTTCGAAGCTTTAAAGATCCAAAATTCGCTTTAGCGTGAGGATATACGTCTTTGGCTAATAAAACCACCGATGAGGCGGATAATAAAAGGCAAGGCAAGACCGAAGTCATAATAAAAGCTTCATGGCGAAGTTGAATAAAAGATGAAGGTAAACCAAAGATAATAAGGCCCTTCCGTTAGGGGGCGAATAAAAGTCTTGGTAATAAGTCTCATGTTCAAAACCGTTATAAAACCATGTTTTTCGATTCTTCTTGTTGACTTAATTTTTTAACATCGTTGTCTATTGGGAGGGGTTATTGATTTGATGGTCTTGGTTACACCGTTAGGACTCTATTTTTAGACCTAAATCTCTATTATCGCATAAGTCAAACAATGTATCCTCGTGAAACATTCAAGACAAAATAAAATATAAGAGATACAACTTAGGAATAATGGGAGGATAAGTACGTGATTAGGGCATATGAGTAGTGTTAGCATTACTAACTTATAATGACAATGATCTCGTTGCACGCTTGGCATGGAATTGGGGTGAAAATCAAGGACGACGAAATTATTTCTAACGAAGCATTCACGTGTTCTTATTCTATGAACCTAAACGTCCCATTTTGCGATGAAAATCATACATTATGTCTAAAACGCAAGTAGTAGCAATAGTAGTAGTGTAGCTAGTTTATCTTTCAATAAAGTGAATAAAAATGAATTTTGGAGGTGCTACGATACTTTATTCTAGCATTGCGTGAGGGCACGGCAATGGTTTAGTATGGGGGAGTGATGAGACTGCTTTTATACATAGTCTCATCATCCAAAACGGGCTTAAAATGCATTAAATATCATTAAATATGCCAAATATATGCTCGTGTTTGTTGCTTGTGTATTTTAGGTACGGATATTGAGGAAATGACAAAACGATCACAAGAATCAATCAAAAACGAACACGGGAAATGAAGTCACACAATGAACTGGGCCCAAGATAGGAATTTCCAAAAATGACCTTGAAGTTTTGAAGATTGGCAAGAATGGTCCCTCAACTTTGGAAGACTTGGCAATTCACACCCTTGTAAAACTCATAAATTACATTGAGGTCCCTAAATTGCCAAGAGTATACAAGAAAAGCCCTTGAAGATTGCATTTATTGCATGAAAAGTCCTTATTCATAGTTTGAAAGTATATTGTGCCAAAAATGACAAGTGGCTGTAAGTTGTTATAAGCAAAATGGGCGTTGACAAAGTTTATTTACCAAGAGACAACATCAAGGGATTTCAGGGACCATATTAGGCAGACATACAAAGTGCCATCACCCCATCAGCCCATGACACGTCACCCCACTTAAAACCCCAGCCGATCAAATACCTCCAATCACACACGTCACAACCCACTTAACTGATTTATTAATCAGTTTTGAAAAGTGGGGGTAAACAAGTTTTTTAAAAACTTAATTATCCTAAAACCAATCAAACACTACCCTCCTAAACCCAATTTACCATAAACCCTAGAACCTTAATTCATCAAAACAAAGGGGTTTCTTGTTATAATCTCCAGATCACTGATTAATGACCCATTAAACCCAACCCCACTCTCACTTTTGTCCCCACTCAACCCATGTGATACCCAAGAGATTCCCCTGCTCCCGTCGTTGTCCACAAAACCCCAAAAGCAGACAAGATGAACGATTTGATTATTTTTCTTGGTCCCAAAGGTAAAACAAACGTTCAAGATTAAAGATTCCAGCTGGCATGTCACTTTCCATCACATGAGGATGTTTTTGACTAAAATTCAAAAATTCGTCCAAGGGCAGTTTAGGAAAAATTGTAGTTAGGGTTTTATGATTCTAGATTCTTCTTGTAGCCATTATATAAGGCAATAGGCATTTTCATTTTTTTTCTTCGTTCCAGATTTTCCAAGTTTATGTAATTCCTTTTTGAAATAATAAAAGTTGGTATTTTCTTGTTTGAAACTGTAATTCCTTTTTACTCTTTTAAAAGTTGGTGTTAGCTTGTGAAAATTCTGAGTTCCACAATTGATTTGGTTAAACACTTTGTGTTTTGAATTTTCAAAAGGTGGTATCAAGTTTTAAAATACGTTTTCTATTTTGCAAAAAAGGGTCATAAACCACATTAAGCTGTTTATTCAAGCTTCTATAGGTCCATTGAACCCTGATATCTTGTAGACATCAAGGTTCAGTGGGTATAGGGTTTGGGTAAAATCCTTGTGAGGTGAAAGTCCTTCTTTGCTGTTTTTTTTATCCAGTTATTTAACACTTACTGTTATACAAGCTCACCATAAGCTACTGACAACAGCTTATGGTTAAGCTTATATAGCTTGAGGGTTGTTTCTGGTTTGTTGTGCTTGTGCAGGCTTCAAGGTCAAGAAGACCTCATTTCCATTCATTTTTTTGTCTTTTGGTTTGAAGACATTGGCACCCCTGGGTCTCTTGTAGATTCCAACAACGGGGCTCTCTACATTTCTGCTTAAAGCCCTCACAAGCTCAAAAAAAGTTCCCTAAGTAGAAGGCATAAGCTAGTAAGAACAGCTTTGAACCCTATTTGCCCTTTTTTGTAATTGTGAGAATATTAAGACGTGTTGATTGCTTGATTTATTGCTTGATTTCTGTTATTGGAGGTATAATATGCATGTTAGGAGTAATTAGAATCAGTTTGGTTTGAGTTTGATTTGATTTTGTTTGTTAAATCCATTTTCTGAAAATTAAAGGGGTGTTTGGGAATAGGGTTTAAGCCAAATAGGGTGACACGTTTTTGGCATACAATCCATCTAGACACATTCCTTGTGATATCTATAGGTTAATTTCAGTATTGCTTTTAGGTTTGGGAGGTTTTATAAATAGATTGCATGTTAAAACTTGGTAAAATAGCTTAAATTCAGTAAGTCCTTTTTTTAGTGTGATTTAGTGCATATTTGTTATCAAATCTTGTTCAACTGCTAGAACTAAGTTACATCTAGGTTTATATTTAGCTTATATGCTATTTGGTCTATTTGTGTGCAAGATTTGAGCTTTCAAAATTCACTTTTGTGCCATTTGATTCAGTTCACTGTTCATTAGAACCTCAAAGCTATATTAGTCACATTTTTGTGCATTTGGTGTTTGATTTTATGAAGAGACTTGTGTGTTTTTGTGATTCAATAGACTCCCTACACTCCACTGAGTGTAGGGGTGCCCCATTGTCCAAAGAAAACCAAGCCACAAAGCTTTCCTAAGCTCAAAGGTCAACTGACCAAAAATTTGCACTAGCAGTGGGAACTCAGTTACCCCTGCTAGTGCTTTGATTTCCACTGCCAAGCTAAAAAACAAAAACATGCAAAGTGTCCCTTTCAGAATTTTGATTTTTTGTCCCTAGTGACTTAAAATAGGAATTAGAGCTTAAAATTAGTTTCAATTATTTTCTTATTTAATTTTTGATTTTTCTGTTTAATTAGATTTTTTGTTACTGTTCATTTAGTATTTTTTACATTTAATAGCTATTTTAAATTACTTTTTAATTTCTGATTTTTGTCTTTTAGTGGTAAAATTAAATATTTTTCAGTTTTAAAATTTTTCTTATATTTAGAAAAATAATTTAAGATTTTTAGTTTAAAAAGTTTTTACTGTTTACTTTTATTTATTTTTTTAGAATTAAATTTAGTTTAATTAGGGTTTAATTTCAAACTGTTTTTGTCTTTTAGTGAAAAATTTTATATTTTTCAAACTTTTTCAATTTTCTACTGTTCTTTAGTATAAATTAGGATTTTTAAAATTGTCAAATTATTTTTAGCATTATTTTATTATTTTTTATAATTATTTTAGTTTAAAAATAACTTTAAGTGTTTTAAAAATAGAAAAATAGTTTTTAAAATTTAGGAAAAATACTTTTTAGTCTTTAAATAATATAAATGAGTTATTTGTTCAATAAAATAATATTTTGGACATTTTGTTAATTATATTTAATTTTAGAGCTTTAATTAGCATTTAAAATTGAATATTAAATTAATAAAAGGTTTTAAAATATTTTTGTTGGATTTTTATTCTTATTTATATTATTTTAGACTTAGTTTTAACTTTTAATTAATTTTTAGGTTAATAACTTTTTTTAATTTGGTGCTTTTTACAGTTTTACGTGAACGACCTTTTCGTCTTAGTGTAATCCGTCATCGTAACCGTCATTCTCTTCTAACCCCATTTCTATTTTCTTTTCTCATAACAATAAAATCACAAACCATTAATCATCTCTTAACACAACGCACTAGCCTCCTCGAGAACGAACTCACTTTAGGGTCATTTACACACGGTTTTCCTAAATCGTCGTGCTTACCCTATTTTACCTACCTTTTCCTAAAGGGGTAATTTTACAACGATCAGTTTCGAATAAGTCGCAACTTGTTTGCCCTTATCACCCTTGCCTTTGCCTTTCTTCTTGTTCGCTTGCGGTTTTGGCTTACTCACTCTACCCTTTTATATGGTTAGTACAGAAGGCATAGAAGTAGATTCCTTGTCTTTCAACCCCTTTTCATAATCAGTGAGCATTGCATGCAAATCATTAACTATCTTCCCCTTGCAATGCATATTACAGTTTCGAACAAAATTATTGAAGTCCTTGTTAAGGGACCTATTGATCAAGTTGATAGTCATATTATAATCATAGGGTTGTCCTAGTGCAATGAGTTGTTCCATATAACCCCTCATCTCCAAGTAATGGGCACTTACAGACTTTCCAGAAGCTTGCTTGCAGCTATGCAAAGTATCTACTAAGTCGTAGATCTCTACAGCTTGCGGCTTCTCGAACACAGCCTTGAGCTCATCAAGCATTCGCTTAGGTGAAAATAGCTCATACTTATGTTGAAGTGGAGGAGCCATTTTACCTAGCATTAAGCAAGCCACCTCAGAGTGCTTCTTAACAATAGCAGCGTGTTCAAGCCTTTGCGCATCAGATGCTCCTTCAGCAAGATCCTTTGGATAAGGAGTAGTCAAGATAACAATAGTACCCGCTACTCTCAAGACAATTCTTAGTGAGCGGTACCAATCATTGAAGTTTGGGCCAGTAAGTTCAGGACGATCAAAGAATGCTTTGAACGTAGAACTTATAGTGTTATTATCGGGTTGAGCCATTTCTACAAAAATAAGTTCAAATATTAGTATTTTCAACAACAAAATACTTTCAAGAAAATAAAATTACCCTGGTATAAAACCATATTATTTTCCTTGAATCCTAGAACTATATTGACATAGATCCATTACATCAGTTGATCTGCTAGTAATGAATGTACTCAACATAGCGACTTGTCGAACAATTCAAATGACAAACAATTTTCAATTTCTAGATATTTAAGGGATTTACATTGTCAAAAAACGTTTTGCATTGTAAACATGTTTCATCCCTTCTGAATGCCTTAGGTTTCCAGATCTCACTGAGTAACTTAATTAAGTCGTCTAATCTGAGTAAAGTAAAACCATCATACGAATTCTCATTCTATGAAAGTTTTCTCTCCATCACAACATCACCCAAAAATCTTATTTGATGACGTAGTAATTTTAGGTGTTCGTCGATTAGGAGCATTCGACTTAAATTTTAAGGGTATAAATTTTGATGTTAAAATCAATGTATGGAGAAGTATGCATACAACTGCATAGCATAAGTTTAATAAAACATTTAGTAAACTTCTTCACGAGACTAAATTACTACATAAATTATGTTGAGGTATTGGTTAAACCAATTAAAGAATTTACCCACAACTATTTACAACGTACTTTTGCTAAAACGCGGCTACGCACAAAATAATACCCTTATTCATTGTGTTTCGGATTTGAATTTGTGGTAAATCACCCTTAAGGTATAATTCAATTTAATAATCGTAGGTAATTTCAATTTGACGCACGGGCGAGCCGGGAATTTGGTCAGCGACTAATTGCATAACACCTCCTTCCTTAACCCGGTACATGACCAGTGGTGCGTTAAACCCACTTTATTGTTTGTCAAAAGGAGTACGCCGTTAGATTATTATTGCAATTCAAGAATCAACGTAATCTTATGTAATTTAGATCTCTAACAAATCATTATTTTAATATGATTTAGTCCATATTTGTTTTTCTAAAAGACCCTTGTTTACAACAATTCAACAATTTTAATATAAACAAGTAAAAATATTAAATCATAAACACATAATAACAATTTATATATGCAATAAATAAATCAAATAGCCACATGCAAAATATTTATTCAATAGTCATCTAATCTAGGTTTTTATATACATATAAAAGTCTTCCCTAATTCAAGATTTATTGAATAAAATAATCACGTAGCACATAAAATCATATAAACATATAATTTTACGATCTATGAAAACATGCACGTTATCATGGATTCTCCCCCAAATCTTAACGATTAAATCTCTACGGATCGTAACCATACATGACATAACAATTAATCATGCAATTTAATCTAAAATTATCCCACATGTAATTTAGGGTTTCAAAACAATTCTTTTTTTATACAAATTCGGCCAAAAACCCTCATTTTTGAAAAACAAAACCATAATTTTAAGAAAACCTAAAAAACATGCAGTTTTAACTCAAAACAATTATTAGTTAAAAAACTTTAGATTTTCGATAATTATAACATGTTAAAACGGCTCTGATACCACTGAAGGTTTATTAACATCATAACAATGATATAAAATCCTAAACGAGATCAAAGCACATACACATAGCGGAAGCGATTTAACAAGATCATGATAATAACACAATTATAAATAATCGAATTAGGATTACATACCTTTACGCTAAATCAAATCCACAAGACGAAGTACGAATCACCAATTCGGGTTTATGTCGTATATCACCAAGATATAGTCTAAAATAAGACTATATTGCGATCTTACACACACGTAATACAACGAGCTAACCGTGATTCTAGCACGTGTAAACCGAGCTATAACGATAGTATAAAATCTACCCAATAACCCTAGAGAGGGGCTAGGACTAGATTTAAACTAAAACCAAGCACCAAGAAAAAACCAAACCAAACCCCTTTGTGGGTTGGTATTGCGATCGGCCAAGAAAGAGAGAGAGAGAAGAGAGATTGAAGTGTGTTTAATTATGAGGGTTAAGGGGTTGTATATATAGGCATATAAATCTTGTAGCCCAAACAAATAAAAGGAAAGTTTTTTTCTTCCCCCTGGTGTGCCCTAACTGCCATTCGAACATCCTTATATGGGGTGTTCCGGAACCTTTCGTCCTTCTCTATTTTAATCCTCTTTCTATATATTCTTTAACACTCGTTAATACTTAACTCTTAATTATTTAACGATCGCTAAAGTTATATAGTTATTTAGCTCGATTTAATTTAATAAATATAATAAATATATTTAATTAAATAAATTAACTCTTTACGTATTGAGTGCAATCCTGTAATCTCGAGTTCAATCCTGTCACACGACTATTAAATATAACTCCATAAACTTTCAATGGATCGTTCCCATTTTTGTGCAATAAACGTACTTTTTCCCTGCTTGACCCGTTTGAGATAAGGTGTGACCCAAATCAATCAATATACCTATAATAGGTCATAATAAATCAATCATTGCCTCTTACTGTGCCTCATAAAAAAATTGATAAAAAACCCTAGAAACATCAATGGCTGCCGAAAAAATCCCTTTTTTCTCATAACCTAATTTTATTTTTCCTTTAATCCGAATACCTTATAATGATGCTGTTTCCTCGATTAATCATTGATTATTCTTGAGTTAACAAAGTCCTTGTTTGGTTGATTGGTTTTAGGATTAATTAAATTGGTGTTTTATTTGTTTTTTTTCAGCCGTCATTAAACCTTGCTTTTGTTTTGTCATAATCGGTTGTTAATGTCGCATAGTTGGTCGGTTTTAATCATCAATATTTATTGTGCATCACGTGGGTACTGAGCGACGTTTGTTTTCTATTTGTTTTTTCCTGTGTCAAACATTTATTGTCGCTTAGGGTTTTTGTGGTAGGGTCTCGGTTGGTTTATTAAATCGTTGTTAGTGCGTCAGTTTGGTAGGGTAACGATTGGTTTTCATTCGTTGGTAGGTTTTATTGTTTCACAGTTATTGTTTTGCACTGTCTCGTGTGATTATTTAATCAGTGGGTTTGATTATTTAATCGATTGGCTGGTTAATTTAATATGGTGGATTCCAACAGTGTTTTGACTAATGCTGTTTCACTTGAACCTAATGAATATTCGAGGATGGATGTGGATGCAAAGGCTGCGTTACTTAATAAGATGCAGTCTTGTACGATTGATGTGATTGGTAAGGTTTTTGGGATACCACTGCACACGGTGGCTGAAGTTTTTGAGCTCAAGCGCAATTTAAAGTTTTCGGAATTTGATATCTGTTCGTTGGTTACCAGTGAACGATTGAAGGAGATCTATATTTTATTGTGTGCATATGAAGTTGAGTTGAGGATCAAGGGGGGGTGGTTCGAATGGCGCAACAAATGATTATGTATAGTCGATTGAGGATATTACCACTGAATTTTCTAATAAAATGGATACGCTTGCTTCTATTTGTAATACTAGTGCAACTGAAACGGAGCAGTCTGTTGATAATGGTAGTTTTCGTCAATTGGTGTCAGAAGATGTCTTTGATGGTGTAAACGTCACTATTCCTCGTAAAGTGGTTCAAAAGGTTAGTCATCGTCTTGAACATACTGTATATGGTTACTTTATTGGAAAGAGAATGGCTTTCCCGGTTGTGGATTATTATGTTAGAAACAACTGGGTGAAACATGGGTTGACACGGATTATGATGAATTCTAATGGTTTTTTCTTTTTCAAATTCAAGTCACTTGCTGGTTTAGAAGCAGTTTTAGAGGAGGGCCCGTGGTTGATTCGTAAATCTCCGATCATTCTCAAAAAATGGTCGATGGATACTAGGTTTATTAAAGAAGAATTGACTCGTATTCCTGTTTGGGTATAATTACATGATGTGGCTATTCAAGTCTTTGAAGAAGATGGAATTAGTTTGATTGCTTCTTTCACTGGAAACCCTGTGATGCTAGATTCCTACACTAGTTCTATGTGTAAGGAGTCATGGGGTCGGAGTAGTTTTTCCAGATGCTTAATTGAGGTTAATGCTGAGTCTGATTTTGTGGATGTTGTTACCAATGGTGTCCCTTATCTTTTGGGGGAGGGTTTTATAAAGAAAACTATCCGTGTTGAATATGAATGGAGACCTCCTAGATGTGCTGAGTGTAAGACTTTTGGTCACTCTATTGATCAAGGCTCTAATAAGGTGGTTGCTTCTCCTATAGTTCCTACTGCTAGTACTGGTCCATCTACTTCTGGTGCTATTCCTGTTGTTGAGAATAATGATGGTTTCCAAACGGTGACCAAAAGAAAGAGAAAGATGACGAAATCTTTCAAGGGTGGTAAGTTTACTGGTTCATCGGTTCAGCCAAATGTTAAATTTGTTCTTAAAGCTACAATTAGTAACCCGATGAAGGGAGTGACTACTTCGAAGACTGTTTCTTTGCCCAAGTTGAAGTCTATTGATACGTCATCATCAGGTGTTGGGCTATCTACATCAAATCCTTACTCTGTATTGGATCATGATGATGAAGAAGACGAGGTTGAAATGGTTTATGATGAAACAACCAATTTACTCCCTAAAACAAATACAGGTGGAAATTCCTTCATGGAAGCTGTTAGTTAGTTTTGGTTCATTTTGTTGGGTAGTGGGTGTTTTGTAAGTATTTATGGCTTGTCATAAGAACTAGAGTTAGGTGTTTATCAAGCTGTTTAGCTTGAGGTTAATGTGGTACCTTAGCCACATTCCATTTGTACTTCACTGTTTTTTGGTTAATCTATTTACCGGGGAAACCTTATTACCAAAAAAAATAAAATACTGTGCCTCATAATCAAAACAATGATTTTACATTTTTTTAGTTAATCCCTGAAAACACAGAAACAAAGGTAACATGATGTGTTTGGTGATGTTTACAGACAATTTCATGGCTCGTTGCTGCGCTAGTAATGGCGATAAATGCATACTTTTTACAACAATTTGTTGCGGAAGAAGTGAGCGGGGCTGCCTATACCTCTCTTGTCATCGTTCTCACTGTTGCATATGTTGCGTTTGTGGTATACCTTATCTGGCGAAGCATTAGAGTTTCCAAATTTGGTTTCTTGGAGGCACGAAACCAAGTAAGCTAGACGTTTACACAAGTTTTAGTATATATGTATTTTTTTTCTGTCTACTAGGCAATTTTATTAACATATTTGTATCTCTAGCAACAAAAACTATGCCAAAAATGATGTATTATGCTGTAGCAACGTATCACATGACCTCTTTTAGCAGGGCGGTTACGTTACACTGTATCAGTATGTAACAGGAAACATTATTTGCGAAAGATTCAACAACATAATTGTTTTCTATTATCTAAATTCGACTCTCTATGTAACCGTTCTTTTTCTTTTATGCTTTGTTCTGGCCCCTTAGCAAAACGGAGTTGGTGTACGCAAGAGGATCAAAACTTTGGGGAATGATAACTGTTACCCTATTTATACGACAATGCTACCTACTGCCTGCACATCTTAGTCATATCGATTGTCTCATTGTTTCATCCTGATCTAGAAGTGTTGGTCAGCATAGCTGTTTTAATATGTTTGGCTCTACTTACGCGGTTGAGTAGTTTTGTCTGCTTTTGAACCCATTTTTCCTTGAGAACTTGACCCTCAGTTTATTGTCTACCCAGCCAGTCGTAGAATTGTGTCGTTTCTGGCTTATGTAACAGTAACTGATGTTGCCTGCATGCATTTGTTAATTTAACAGGTTCGGGGGAGGATGCAGATGACCCTACAAATTTCCTTGTGGCTTTTGGTGAATCAGAAGCTCGTTACATGGTAATATAAAATCTAGCTGCAAGCTTTACTGTTACCCATTATTTAGTGCTAATTTTCATTTCTTATACAACCTCCGCCAACAAAACTTATGTTAATGAAAAAGAGAGCCAGAGATGGAAAAAGTAGCAACGAGGTCGAACATTTCCCTATACCAGCAAGTATCACGGTATGGAAAAGATCAAGGGTCTTAGTAGACATGAAAGAATCTGAAGAATCTGAGGTACGTTTATCTTCCTTATCTTGCAACGTGTATGTAGTTATTCCATATATTTTGACATAGGGAGATTGTACAACATCATGAACAACAAGAGGACGTGCAAAGTGTTGGTGATATGGACGTGGAAGATGGTTACCGTGAACAACAAAAGGACACACAAGATGATGATGATGATGATATGGATCTATCAAGTGGTGCTGAAGATGATGTGTCTGATTGATATTGGTAACTTGTAAACAACGATGCTTTGTTAGGAAAAAGGGGAGGAGAAAATAGGATATACACAAATTGCAGATGTGTGGAATTGAGTCGAGAGATGTCTTTCTTTCTGGTGGTTTCTTGCCATTTTGTCTTAGTTGGTAAGTTAAAAAGGTGTGCATTTAGGAGATGAGAGGCAGATGGTATAAGAATTTACTTTAGCAATTTTAGCAGCCATAGATTAGTATTTATATAGCTAAAATTATTCAACATCTGGCTTTGGGTTTTTTTGTACTTGCTTATCTCGATAATATTCAAGATTTGAGTCCATTGCTTAACCTTTTGAATCTTTCGTATTTCTTTGGTTCTCCAGTGCCTAGTAAATAAACCCCACTGTTCTTATTTCCTATCAGTGCACCAACATTCAGATCAACAAGTTCAAACACAAGTGGTCTGAATTATGTTCCTTCTGAGCTATATCTCATCGCCAAAAATAGCAATAATATCATAAAGGTGTGTTATAACGGATATAAATGAGCATATCAATCCTTATTGTTGCTAATGATACAGAACATTGATGCGCAACTTGATAGATCATTTGTTCCTGCACTAATATTGCTGCAACTTACAAAGAGAAGTTCATTCAATATTGGTATGAACTGATTAATCATTATATCAAGAAAATTTAAGGCTTTCACAAAGTGACACTATTTAAATAACAACTATCTTTGATAATTTAAGAAGTCAGCTGATCTGTTTCGTTATATGTATGTAGTTCTGAACGTGTGTGTTGATGCAAAAGTTGGTTGATCCTTGCTAGACCCGAATTAGGCTTAATTCGGGTTGGCTGGGTACCGGCTCCTGCACCAAGTGAATCGTCTGGTTGGGATCCTGCACACTAAACAACACGCGTTAAGCTTACCGTGGGAAGGTTTCCCACGATTAGACTCCGGCGTGAGAGTAAGTAATCGATTTAGGGTTATATGTGAGTTTAGAGTGAATTGTGATACCTTTGTGGAACCCTTGGGGGTTCCTTTTATAGGCAGTAAAACCCTAGTGGGCTTTCACTGATCCTTCGGCCCCAAGGAAGAGATAAGCACCAGAATTAGAATGATTGTTATCTTCTAATTCTGGTAGTGAATATCCTCTCCTTATTGGGGTAAAGATATTCCTAGACAGAATATCATTCTGTCTGACCCTATGTCGGCCGTGTCGGGCGTACCGGGCCGTGGGCCGCACACATGTGTGCGGTTACTGTTCATTCAAGCCCATAAGCCTGACTGACATTATCCCACCCATCTGTGATGGGCCGGATACGGGTAGTACCCTTGGGTCGGGTCCATGACCCGGCTGAGGACTATACGTCATCATGTCCCCCCAGTCTAGTTGTTACAACCGTAGGTGGAACCTCTAGACTACAAAGATGCTCCCGGACGTACCAAGGAAACCATAGCAAAGGACGATTGTGTTCAAGAATTTATGTTGACCGCATGTGGCAACATGGCTTAAGAAATTATCTTATCACTATTTCATCCATACATAGCAGCCGAGACAAATTAAATATATCATTAAATGTCAAGTCTTACGTAAGAGCCGCATAACCCGACATGAACAACTGTTCATCTGACTTGTTTGACTGACAAAAGTGCAGACAGTCAGAACCTTGAGCAGTGCAAACGTGTGGGTCAGATATGACCCGTGGGTCCCAACTGACGTTTCACTTGCCACTTGCCCCCTAGCCACACGATTAAGAATAGTGGCCAACACGTGTCACACATCCAACAGGCTGTGACCCTCAAGGTAACCCTATAAATAAGCCACCCCTACGGCTGTGTGAAACACACAGTTCATAACCTCCATTTCTGCCATTAAAGCTTTCCTCTTATCTTGAACCAAGTACGCACGGATCCCTTCACACGCAGGTTAGAATACCACGTCCTTACACTCTTTTTTAGTAATGGCTAATAGAAACAGCCCTACCATCGGATCCGTGCTAAATGTCATGACCCAAGACCAGTTAAACCATTTTTGTACAAATTACTTCATCCCTTCCAACCTACACCCCTCACTTCCTGGCGCCGGAGACCTCATAACTGAGGCTCCAGCGGGTAAGATAGGCCTCTATACTCGCCTGTTTGACGCGGCTAATTACCGCATCCCTTTTACCCACTTTCTCGTAGATCTGTTAGGATATTATAATGTACACATTAGTCAGCTCCACTGCATAGGTGCCTGTAAAATTAGCCAATTCGAGATTCTTTGCCGTGATAGGAGAATCCCCCCAACCGTAGAGTTATTTAGGTTGTTTTATACCCCCAACTTAGTGAACGGTTGGGTTTCTTTCAAAAAACGAGCCTCCAACAGTCCACAATCACACAACAAACCAATGGATTCACTGAAAAATTGGTATGATCATTACTTTTTCATTGACGCAGTGGTATGGCCGGGTGATTATGTCATTAGAACCAGATTCCCGCACGACCCTAAGCCGCACACCAGTACATACAATCCGCGTCACTCTCAAGAATTAGATCTAAATAGGACTGGATTCCACAGAAACCTACCCGAATCATTCATATGCTTGCTAGGAATTAGCCGTAATTACTTTGGTCCTTCCAATAGGTATCCCGTTTTTTGGAGAAGGCAGGGCGAAGGTAGGCTAATCATCCGTACTTCAAGAAGAATGCATACATGTGTTTGCATAATAACTAACATTTATTGTTTTGTGCTGGACAGAAATGAACTTTTTTGGACTGTTGCGCCAGGGCGATCCAAGGCTTGTGCCGGAGGGTCTCCGTCCTCTTCGCGAAAATGAACAACCCCTCCTCGAGCACACCCGACCAGTAACGGTTGCCTTGGAAGCCGTGCCTGATCCACATTCTGACGAGGAACATGGAGACAACGGCGGTGGTAACAACCAGATGAACCAAGGAGGGGCCGGGCCCTCCTCACCGCATAGAGAACAACAGGGAGACAATATGGAACAAACCGACTCCAGCATTCGCCGACTGATGGGCGATGATGATGATGAAGTGCAACAGCATGTCAACTTGGACGAAGAGAAGGAAGCCGAAGAGGAGATTGCTGAACTAACAACGCAGCCCCTCACTAGGCGCACCCGGAAGAGGGGGAACCGTGCGAGAGGGACTGCCTCGGTCGAGATTGGTGAACACAATGCTCCCGTCAAGAGGCTTCGAGAAGACCACCCCATGTATCAATCTGTTGGGAGTGCCACCCAGGGTTCCGAGGCTAACCGGGCCGCTCATGTCGATCCCGTCACCCAAATTGCCCCAACCACCTCCGAAGGAGCAAGAAGCAACATGTAAGAAACCATCTGAATATGAAAGAATTTCCACTTTTTTTTTTTTTTTCAGCCATACTTAAGACATTTCATAATACTCATGTCGCAGGGACGACCAGGCTGGTGCCGCACCTCCTTCTGACACCCAAGTGAATAAGGAGAAAGGAAAAGCTGTCGAAGAAAACCCCACGGCCCCCACAAAGTCCGGCCCTGTTTTTGAAGATGGTTCACCCCTGGCTTCCCAAGACTTCCCCGCATCCGACGCTCCCCAACCTTTTAACCCTGTATGGACTATTACCACGGCGTCACGATTGAGGAGTGCTGACGAGTGCCGGGAGTACCTCAATAACTGCATACCACCAAGCTTGGTGCAAGAGGTAAACTCGCTCAGTCATGCGGATTTGGCGGACGAGTATAATGGGACGCTGGTACATTAAATGGCGATGGGAACCTCAATGATGGTTAGGTTTGAAGCTGCGCTTGGGCACGTTGACTCTCTCAAGAGGAAAGTTGGACGGAGAGAAAAAATGATTGAAGATAATGAAGCCCTAATTGCTGACCTCCAATCCAAACTAGTGAATGCCGATGCAACCATCAAAACACAGTCAGCCCGCGCGAGTGAATACGACCAGCAAGTAGCCCACCTTGAGTCTCAACTATATGCTGCAAATACCAAGGTACATATCCGTGCCGCACCACCCATATTCACTAAAAGATGAATGTACTAACACATTTTTCCCTGTAGGTAACCACGGCGGAAGCTTCTGCCCACTCTTACTCCAGCCAAGTAGATGTTCTGAACCAGAAGCTAGAGGACGCGCACTTGGCCGTCCAAAACATGGAAAAAATGCAGACAGACCTTGCTGAGGAGAGGGCCGTCATCCAAGAGCTGAAAGAGGCAGTTGCCCAAAAAGAATTGATGATTGATGCCCTGACCGCTGAGCGTGACAACGTACTATGCCCCCAACTGCTAACAGCCATTGCCGGTCGTAGGTGGATGGTTGGGCATGGAGCACGCCTAGCCGTTATGAAGGTGCTAGAGGCCCCATCCTTTGTACAACAATTTGCCAACCTTGTATCTGATGGTATCGACCACGGACGGCACGAAGGAATGGTTGAGGCTGCTGAACTGATCACGAAAGGTGGGGACATCGCCCGTCATACCTTCTTTAAGCCCGAAGCAGCCAGCAAGATGACTGCCTCCATGGCCGCGATGCAAGATCTACATTACCCATTCCTGGATGAGCTAGAGGCCACCAAAGATGCCCCAAACACTGAAATCATGGAAAAGCTCAGTCCTAACACGCCTTCCAATGCTTCCTTTCCTCTAACCCTTCCTATATATGAGGACGTAACCAGGGTCGTGCTTGACGAGGAACCCTTAGGTGTGGTGTTGGAAAGAACCGCGGCCCAAGCCCAGAAGCGGGGAGAAAGTGATGAATGGTTGCCGCGTCTGGTGGAAGAACAAGCAGAAATGGGTAGGTTTCTCCCCTCTATTTAGGATGCTCATTTTTCATGATCAAACACTTGTTTTGTAATCTATGAACATGTATTGTTTCGATTCGTCCGTGCATGTACACGGCTAACAATTTTTATGTTTTGTATAAAAGTCCGTGAGTATCCACGGCAATTTTGATGTGTTTGGAAACCTGTGTATTTTTACTTGTGTTCAAAATATTGTAACTCAATACTGCATGATATATCACGTCTTACTCACAAAGAAAATACATACAAGTCTATAATTTACTAGACGTGCGACGTGCGTCTTTACTATGCAGAGCACGGTATGGCTATAGCATATGAAACTTACCCCAACGTCTTGTGAGTAAGGTGTCTAGTAAGGATACGTAATCCGTGCGGCTGGGGTTGCATCCCTCTTACGCGGCAAGTTGAATTAGTAGGTTCACTTAATCCTCTTACCCCACCTGGAGGCGTATGGTACATGTACGGTATTTTGAGAGAATGCATACGAATGAAACATGGCATATTATAATACAAGTAAAATTCATACGGCTAACAAAGAATCTAACAAAGAAAGGAAAATGATTTGCACGAAACAGGCCGTGGAGCTAGCTAGGCACCACGGCATTTTATTAGAACGTTTACACTTTTGTTTGAATAATGACGACAAGTCCTAAAAAATCCATAAAGGAAACTTAAACAAACATAAGAAAAACAAATAAAACAAATAACCCGCATGGTTCTTTATTAAGACCGCCTATAGCGAAGTATCCATGCGGGAGCCGTAGCTTTCAAAGATAGCACCTTTTTAGATTGGAGATGTTCCATGTGCGCTCTAGGTCGCGGCCATCCATATCGCGTAACTTGTACGCGCCTCGTCCCAAGGTTTCAGTGACTTCATACGGTCCTTCCCATTTAGGGCCCAGTTTTCCTGTATTTTCCACTCGACTTGCTTCGTTAGCACGATAGACGTAGTCTCCCGGTCGAAAAGAAACACCCTTGACCTTGGCGTCGTAATAAGCCTTCATCTTAGCCTTGGACTTAGCCTCATTGATGGCTGCTATTTCCCTTTTTTCTTCCAACAGATCCAGGTTGATTCGCAGTTGTTCATCGTTTGTGACGGCATTAACCTCCGCCGTGCGGATGGTAGGCATCCCTATTTCTGCTGGTATAACGGCTTCAGTGCCGTAAGCCAATGCAAACGGAGTATCTCCGTTGGCTGTTTTTATCATGGTTCTATGTGCCCATAGCACGTGCGACAACTCATCGACCCATTTGCCCTGTCGTTCATCCAGCCGCGCCTTGATTCCATTCCCCAAGCTCCTATTTGCTCGTTCGACAAGGCCGTTCGTTTGTGGATGCTTAACAGACGCGAAGCGCCGCTTGATGTTCAATGATGCACACCAGTCTTTGAATGGGTTATCCGTGAACTGTTTGCCGTTGTCCGATATAATTTCTCCTGGTAGACCGAAACGGCATACGATGTGTTCCCACACAAACTTCTTGACCTGCTTACCCGTGATAGATTTTACTGCCTTGGCTTCTATCCATCGTGTGAAGTAATCCATTGCAACAATCAAGAATTTAACCCCTCCCGCAGCTACAGGAAATGGTCCTGCAATGTCAATTCCCCACTTGTAAAATGGCCACGGGGACGTGATAGGTGTAAGCTCCTGCTGCGGGTGCCGCGGTACTGGCCTATGTACTTGGCAATCATTGCACCTGCGAATCATATCGCGCGCGTCTCTGTGCATAGTGGGCCAATAGTATCCTGTTCGTAAGGCTCGGGCTACCACGGATCGTGGGCCTGCATGCATGCCGCACAACCCTTCGTGTATGTCACTGATAACGTAAGCCGCCTGGCGCGGTCCAACACACCGCAGCCATGGCTGCAAGAAAGAGCGTTTGTAAAGGATGCCTTCCCGGAGTTCGAAATGTTGTGACTTCCTTTTAACGCGCCTTGCTGCTTTTTCCTCGTCTGGAAGGGTTTCATTAGCCAAATAGTTGATGATTGGGGTCATCCACGTAGGTCCCTCCTCTTCAACTATAGCGGTCACTTCCCCTTCCGTGATAGATTTCTCCTTGAGTATTTCCACCAAAACCTGTTTAGACAAGTGGGCGAAGCTCGTGGATGCGATCTTACTGAGAGCGTCCGCTTTCTTGTTCTCGCCTCTTGGCACCTGCTTGATGGAAAACTTGCTGAAAGTCGCGATTAACGACTTGACTTTTTCCAAATACCTGACCATGTTGTCCTCCTTAGCCACGTACCCACCTAGAATATGGTTCGCGACAAGCCGTGAGTCCACGTAGGCCTCAAGGTTGCGGACTCCCATTCTAGCGGCGATTTTTAAACCCGCAATTAATGCTTCATATTCCGCTTCGTTATTGGTGGCCGTGAACTCGAAACGGAGGGCGTACGTGAATTCCATTCCTTCTGGATTTGTGAGGATGAGGCCTGCCCCGGACCCGTCTGTGCACGAGGATCCGTCCGTGAATAGCACCCAAGGTTCCGCTGGGACCTCCTCTTGCTTAATGATTGGTTCTTCCTCATCCGGCTTCTCGATCAGGAAATCTGCCAAGATCTGGCCTTTAACAGCCGTCCTTGGTCTGTAAGATATATTATGCCCTCCCAATAGGATGCTCCACTTCTCTTGTCTCCCTGCCACATCTGGTCTAGATATAACCTGCTTAATTGGCTGATCCGTGATCACAACAATCGGGTGCGCCTGAAAGTACCGGCGCAGCCGCTTTGTGGCAAATACTAGTGCTAGTACCAATTTTTCCATGGAGGAATAATTCAGCTCCGCCCCTTGTAATGTTCTACTTATAAAGTAGACCGGGGTCTGTATTGTGTCTCTATCCGTCATCAGTACCGCGCTTATTGCGCCATGAGTAGCTGAGAGATACATAACGAGTTCCTCCTTTGGCCGGGGAGCTACCAACATGGGGAGAGATGCGAGATGCTGCTTGAGTTGGCCAAAGGCTTCCTCAGCTTCCTTCGTCCAACGGAAGTCTCCCTTTCTAATAAACTTCTTGAGTGTCTTAAATAGGGGTAAGGACTTCTCTGCGGATTTAGATAGAAATCTATTCAGCCCGGCTAACTTCCCATTCAGGGACTGCACCTCCTTCCGTGTCTGCGGGGACGGTAGCCGTATCACTGCGTCCGTCTTCTCTGGACAAGGTCTGATGCCGTTTGGGTCAATCAAATATCCCAGGAACATTCCTTCTGTTGCACCAAACGTACATTTCTTTGGATTTATCTTCATGTTAATCCTTCTCAGCGTGTCGAATGTCTCCTGGACATCCCGGAGAAGTGCCTCCTCCGTGTGGCTCTTTATCACCAAGTCATCAACATATACTTCCAAGTTGCGTCCTATTTGTGATTCGAAAGCTTTATCCACCAACCGCTGATACGTAGCGCCGGCGTTCTTTAATCCGAACGGCATTTTCGTATAGCAATATACGCCCTGGCTTGTGTGGAACGCCGTTTTTTCTTCATCCTCATCCGCCATCTGGATTTGGTGATACCCTTTATATGCATCCAAGAAGCATTTGAAAGGATATCCACATAAGGACTCTACTTTCCAGTCGATTTCTGGTAGCGGGTAACAGTCATGTGGGCAGGCCTTGTTCAGATCCGTGAAATCCACGCACATGCGCCAACTTCCGTCATGTTTCTTGACCATGACCGGATTGGATAACCACTCGTGGTAGTATACCTCGCGCATGATGCCTGCGTCCACTAGCTTCTGCACTTCCTCCAGTATAACTTGACTTCGCTCGGGCGCCTGGCCGCGCTTCTTTTGCTTGATGGGTTGGTACCCTTGGCGGATCTGGAGTTTATGCTCTGCTATCGCGCGTGGCACACCCGTCATATGTTTTGGCTCCCATGCGAATATGTCCAGGTTTGCACTTAAAAGAGAACACATGGCCCTTTTGCCACTATCTGAGAGCGCCCCTCCTATGGATACCTCCTGTTCCGGGTAGTCAGGGTGAATGGCCACCTTCCAATTGGGTGGTGGTGCTCCATCCTTGGGTGGTACAGGTGGTGTCGGTGTTGTCACAGTGTGACACTCGGATGTTGGCACGACTGTGTTATAAATAGTAACGATTCCCCCATCAACGGGGAATTTAATCATTCCGTGTGCCGTAGAGGGTACTGCTCGGATAGCCAAAATGCCTGGTCTGCCTATGTTTCCATTATAAGGAGAGTGTGAACGTATCACCATGAAGTTCATCCACGTTGTAGTGGAATGTTCCTCATTCCCAATGGTGACAAGCAAACGCAACTGCCCTATTGGCCAGATAGTATCTCCACTAAAGCCAGTAAGCGGCGACGTGGCCGGTACTAATTGGCTTCTTATTTCTGGGCATAACTACACAAAGCAGTGTTCATACAACACCTCTGCTGACGACCCTCCATCCACATACGTGCGACGAACATTGTGTGTTCCAATGCTTATCTCAATAGTGAGAGGCGCATCAACCACGTCACTTGCTGTAATGAGAGGGAATGAGATTTCCTTGCCGCGTGAAAATTTTTGGCCAATTTTCTGTCTCGTGCGGCGCTGTCTGGATTGGATCATGTATATGGTAGAAGGCTTGTCCTTTTGGGGATCCTTCTTATCATACTTCTTGTTGTTGTCCTTTCCGTCTTTCCAATCCTTAACTAGGTGCTTGAGTTTGCCTGATTTGATTAGCGACTCAATATGCTTCTTCATCTGGATACACTCCTCCGTGCCGTGTCCTTTGTCATTATGGAACTCGCAGAAGCGACTTCCCTGCCGACGTTCCGGGGGTGTGGTCATTGGGGGAGGCCTTGGAAAATTCGCCCCTTCAGTCAACAAGATCTCCCGGTAGGACATCTTTAGGGGGGTGAACTTGTCGTCCGACCGTCCGCCTTTGCTTTGGCTCTTATAGTCCGAGCCCTTGTTATTGTTCTGGTTGCCTTAACCGCCCGACTGTCTCCGGGACTGGTCATTTGAGCGGTACCCATTTCCTCGGGATGGGTAGGCTGCGGCAACAGCTGTCTCTCCCTCTATGAAATTTCTGACCCTTTCCATGAGGTCATCATATCTCTCTGGACGCTTGTCGTTGAGACGCCTGATCAGTTCTCTGTCTGTTATGGCGTGCATGTAGTCAGAGATTTTCAGGAGCTCTGGCATGGTTCTCGTGCGTGTGCACTCATCATTGAAGCGCTCAGTGAAGGCTTCTGTGGACTCCCCCGGCCGTTGCTTGACAGTTGCCAATGAAACCGAATCCCTATTATACTTCTTCCTTTGAGTATAATTGTTCTCGAACGCAGTGCGTAGTTCCGTGAAACTATCAATGCTCCGTGGGGGGAGTGCCTCGAACCAGTCACGAGCGTTTCCAATCAAGGTCGAATTAAACATTTGGCACCATATAGGCATGGGCCATCGCTCAATTTTAGCCTGAGTATCGAATATTTTGAGGTGATCGACAGGATCACCGGACCCATCATACGTCTTGATACATGCCGGCATGCGACGTTTGGTGTCCTCAGAATAGTTCCGTATGCGGAGGGTAAACGGATCTTCCCTGGGATCAGCCCATGGCCGTGTGAGCCTAGGGTCATCCCATGGTTCACACCACGGACGCGAGAGGTCCTCTGCTTCCGTATCCCGATAGTAGGGGCCACCATAATACTCATCATTGTTTGGTGGTGGAGGCGTGCGCCTAGGCCGGCGGCGTTTGGGCGGATGGTCATCTGAGTCCTCCCCAGACGGATCTGGGGACGGCGGTGGTGCCCCGCCTTTTGAATAGGGACCACTTTTTTGAGACGAACCAGGAGCCTTCCTCCCTGTCTTCATTCTATCCCACACACTTGGGCGGCGTGTGGTTCTGGTCAGCTCTCGATCTGGCCGCTCGGGTGAGCCATCCGACCTTTCTCCATCTTGAGACTGCGTTAATTCTTGCATGATGCGATCCCCTATGCGTTCAAACACATTCCGGGGTTGAGGGTTTTCCTCGAAGGTTCCCTGCTCTTGAGGCCGAGTCCTCTTTTTTCTCCGGTTTTGGGAAGGGGTGGATGGTCCACTGTCGCCAAAGTTGAGTCGGGCTTGGAGGTTCCTCCCCAGACTCAATCTTGATGCGATCCCTGGGACGATCCTTTCAAAATTCTGAGTGAGAACTCGAGTAAGATCCTCCTCACTGAGTGGTAGGGCTTCCACTTCTTCCTCCGTCGAAGGTCTGCGTGGTTCCTTGTTAGGAGGGTCTGGCGCACTCCCTGGATCAGGGTTGTCCAAGGTTGAAGTGGGTGGGGGTGTCACCAAGATCGTGCTCGTCACCCCCGCGGGTTGAAAACCGCTACGGTTACCCAGCCCGCCCGCGAGGCGGTTAGGTGACTGGTTGGGGATGAGAATCCCTTCCCCTTGGGACTTCCGGTTCCCAGGATTCACATTCCTGGGGTTAGTCGGCGGGTGTCCCTTCGTCATTGGAGATTTGAGATGAGATTTTGTTCTAGCTTAGTGTTACTGGTCCCACGGATGGCGCCAACTTGTTAATGCAAAAGTTGGTTGATCCTTGCTAGACCCGAATTAGGCTTAATTCGGGTTGGCTGGGTACCGGCTCCTGCACCAAGTGAATCGTCTGGTTGGGATCCTGCACACTAAACAACACGCGTTAAGCTTACCGTGGGAAGGTTTCCCACGATTAGACTCCGGCGTGAGAGTAAGTAATCGATTTAGGGTTATATGTGAGTTTAGAGTGAATTGTGATACCTTTGTGGAACCCTTGGGGGTTCCTTTTATAGGCAGTAAAACCCTAGTGGGCTTTCACTGATCCTTCGGCCCCAAGGAAGAGATAAGCACCAGAATTAGAATGATTGTTATCTTCTAATTCTGGTAGTGAATATCCTCTCCTTATTGGGGTAAAGATATTCCTAGACAGAATATCATTCTGTCTGACCCTATGTCGGCCGTGTCGGGCGTACCGGGCCGTGGGCCGCACACATGTGTGCGGTTACTGTTCATTCAAGCCCATAAGCCTGACTGACATTATCCCACCCATCTGTGATGGGCCGGATACGGGTAGTACCCTTGGGCCGGGTCCATGACCCGGCTGGGGACTATACGTCATCAGTGTGCATATAAAATTCCACTTTTGACGAAGGAAAAAGATACATGATACATTAACGTAATAATTTTGAAAAAAATACAACATAGATGAGCAAAGACTCTGCTCCGAATAACATTTTACATTAACCAGTCTGTCAGAATATACGAAGATTCCTCCACAAACCTTTTAATACAATCACAAATAAAATTTGAAAATAAAAAAGAATCAAAATTTTCTCGAGATAGATACATACATTATTTACATTGTTGTACCAGACTATGGGCATGTAAATTATGAAGACAATGCACCTGCATCGCACAATTGAAGAGATCATAAGGACATCTATATACACCAAGTGTTGCACATAACGACATTGTTGGAAATGATGTGTTACAAGGGGCAACAACCTTGTCATACCACGGAAGAGTTCTCTTCAGAGCTTCTAAAAAGGAAGATGACTTTAAGATGTGATTTTAGTCATGTTTACAATTAGCAAAAAATATTAAATTTGCACGTATATATTTGGAAAAATAAATAAAACTCAAAAGACATTCTGAATTAATCTAACCATGCATGGCGGCACTTTACGGCCTCTTGTCTCACACTTCTCTTTGAGTCATCAAGTGCTTTAGACAACGCTTGTAGCACCTGAAAGTGAATACACATATGTTAGAAGCCTGATAACATATGATATATACAGATGCAGGTAAATAGCTATCTTTTGGTTAAGTGATTAGTAACAAAATCTAACCTCTGTGCTGAAACGATAGATTGTAGCATAAGGCAGCTTTGACATGACAGTCAGACATTGTATAGCCGTCTCACGTACCAGCTGCGCGTGTCACAAAATAATAATTTAACTACATGACTAAATACAATTATAACAAATAAGTTAGGTACATTAAATGAGTCAAACCAAGTGTTATACCATCATGTGCGGGTAGGAAACAAGCTTGTTGAGGCACCTGATGATGATGTATGCATTTTCTACTGTAGCTTCTTGACCTACACATACATCTGAATTAGACTTTTTGCATCATTATATAAAATGTTTAATCAGAAAGACATAGCAAGTCTCATCGTTTTTGTCAATCAATATTCCTGATAAGACAAGGAGAAGGTTATATACAATATCTCGATTTTGAGCATCTTCACTCAGGATTGTTAAACCATCTATCAGCAATCAGATGAGCCGCAAACAATGAATCATTGATTGAAAAGCAAGTATAAATGAACAAGCAAGAACATAACATCAATGATGTTTAGACTATGTAGAACTTACATTGTTGGCTTCACCCATAATAGCACTTAGTGGAGTATTAGTTATGACATGTGCAAGGGCTCTATGTAGCATCGATCTGCAAGTTATTTATTCAAGAGTAACTATCGCAAGCTATCATTATTAATACAAAAAAGATCTCCAGAAAGGTGCATTAATTACCTTGTGATTGATGAATCAGATTTAACTACTGATGAAAGTAAGATTGGAGTCACCATATTGAAAAGCCGCTGCTTATACAATGGTCATATGGTTGCATGCAATCTTTTGTTTAAACAATCCTCAAAATCACTCATAATAATACTAAACGAGTCTGCAACAGCTCTCATCAGGCATCAGGTCTTGACAATTTGCTGATAAATCTATGCTCTCATTTGAAATCAAGCAATTCAGTAAAAACTTGATCACGTCTTCTCCTTTTCATGGCCTCGCATAAGTAATCCTTTTCCCATCCATGCTAATCTAATAATGGCATGGACACTAACATGCTCTAAGCCATCATTCACGTTGCTTAGTTCTAAGTTACTAACTACTATCTCATTGTTAACATCGCCAATGTACTTGTTAACTATGATATCCATAGCTTCTTCCAAGCTAAAGTATTGTGCATCACTATCAGCACCTAACTTGTTGTCTTTCACGGGCATCTTGTTAAGTAATGTAAAACCCGCTCTAAAAATCCTAAGATCATTAAATGCACGAAGTTACCGTTAAATTTAAACTTTTAGATTAATTAATATACGACATGCATCACGGACATTTGATACGCATACTATGTATATTAATCAATTATCATAAGTAATATGTACGTAAACATGAATATTATTATACGATAAGTATGTACGTACGATAATAAGAAAACGTTCAAGTAATGAAAGCACGATAATTAAGTACGTATGTACACAATAAATAATTAAGCAAGAAAAACAAACACCAAAGTGTAAGGGGTGTTTGTTGGCGTCGGTTTAAAGAGAAATGGAGGGGGAAACCGGGCTTTGGCCCATACCCACTTAACTAGTTTTTAGTTTAATAAAAACTCCACATTTATTCTACACTTTTTACAAGAAAATAAAACCCTAGCTTCTCCTTTGTCTCTCTCTCTCTCTTGTCGCGGCACCCATAGATCACCAAGAAGCATTCGTTTGATTTTGTTATTGACTCGGTAACGTATTCATGTTCATTCCCTTTTTAATCCACGTATTGGTATCCATTAAATGATTTTTCTTATTTTATTTTTATTGTGTTATGATCTAGATTTATTAAGAATAAAATAAGAACACATGTAAACATGTTAGATCTATCAAGAATTAAACAAAAAGGGTTTTGGTGGGGTGTTTGTCTCGATCGCACGCCAACCGAGACCATGGAGGTCTCGGTGGTGTCGCATCATCACCAGCCGCAACCCTTTTTGGGTATCGGCGTGGACAGAAAACCACCAACCGCAGCCTTGGGCTAGCGATGGTGGTGGTGTGGTTGACAGCCGCAAGGACCAAGACCCCGCAGTGGGTATCTTGGCCTAGCGGTGGGAACCGAGGCACCTAAGGGGTGCTCGGTGGGATCATTGACCGCAGCAGGGGGGACCCGAGCTTTGGCTGCGGGCTGTTTGGCTCGGCGTAGCAGCAAGCCGAGAGCTGTAGGCTCTCAATGAGCTGTTGTGGCTCGACGGTCGGGTCTCGAGTCGGGGGCTTGGGAACTTGGACTTTTCAGAAACATGTAATTAAACCAACACGTAAATTAAGTTATGTTATGTTTAATTAATTAGTAGTAATTAATTAATTTTGGTTTAGTTAAAATAAAACTTACTTTATGTTTATTTAATTAAAACTATGATAAAATATGTATGTACATTTAATTAATTAGACTTAGGCTATTATAATTAAATTATTTAATTATTCATGAACCTGGATTTAATTAATTAAAACTTAGGTTAAATTAATTAAATATATTTTATGATAAAGTTTAATAACATGGAACATGTAATATTATTTATTAATATTAAAACTTATAATAACATGACATGATAATATTAATTAATAATAAGCAAAGTATTTAATTAATTATTAAACTTTATAGTATAATAATACATGACATAAAATAAGCATATAGTTATTTATGGAAACATATTAATTATGGAAGTATATTATTTATGGCAACATGATAAATATGGTAATATTATATTTATGGTAACATACTATTTGTAGAAAAATGCTAAATATGGAAACTTTCTATTTTTGGAAACTTACTAATTATGGAAACTTTATATTTTTAGAAACTTACTATTAAAGGAAAGTTACTATTTTTGGAAAGTAACTATATATGGAAACCTGCTATTTTGGAAAGTTACTATATATAGAAAACTGCTATTTTTAGAAAGTTACTCATTATGTTATAACAAGTATAACAACACTTAAAACATGAAACATATGAATCTAAACCACATGAAACTATAAGAAACACATGATTAAAACATGAAATATTAAGACAAGACAAGAACAAGTATAATAAGTATAAACACGTCAAGTAAACCAAGTAACAAGTATGTATAAGTAAGACCGACTCTTATTCATGTCCCTGCATTATGTAGCTATTGTGAAGTCGGAGTGATCATCTACGTTCGTTTTCGTCTTCATTTACTGGACATAAGGTACGGATATTCCGTCCTTCAGTAAGGACATCTTTCTTCCTATATTAGGATTTCCCGTTTGCAGCCATCTGTTTTCCCGAGTAGTTTAAGTGTCTTAAACACACCAGTATATGTATGATTATTTTAGATTGCTTGAGCTATATACATGCATGCCAGTTTCACCTAGTTATGGGGGTTCCATAACCATAGCACTAGAGGCACCGGTGTTATGACTCTTCTGCGGTGAGAGTGATTGCTCGCAGTGTCCCTTTATAGTTTTAGCCAGTATTATTATTGTCATGTGGGGCAAATGGGTGCATCCTAGGACAAGTAGTATGAGTTCATGGTAACTGTGGTGTGTGCCTTGCATCTATTACAGGAGCTGATCCCTCCACTCATTTTATATATTTGTTGGGTTAGTATTTATTGACCCTGAAGCAACTCTAGGATTTGAATATAAAACCTCCTAAGTGTTTCATGCTAAGCAGTAAGGCCAGTCTGCTGAAGGATGACCAGAGGAACAAAGTTCCTACTAAAGACTTTATAGCTGAAGAAAGTTCAGCACTCCCCTTCCAGTGAACTTAGAAGACAAAGGAGTATTCGCTTCAAATACTAGACGGTCTAGTTGCTGAAGAACAAGGACAGAAGAAGGGCTTTCAGTTCAGTTTGGTTTGACAATACTAAACTGAATGATGTCGATCTCCTCTAGGATACTGAAGACTCTTCAGTATTCTGATGGTTTGCATTAGGCGGGAAAAGATAACTTTAAGTCAAAGTAGGTTGCTTGTATACTTAGATATAAGTACAAACTTTATCTTTTCTAGAACAGTTTAATATGTACTTTGTACTGTTTATCCAGCATGGGGCATCAACCACCCACTGGATAAACCCATGCATTGAAACATGCAAAATGCAAACCCTAATTACACTGCCTATATAAGGAGTGTACATTGGGAGAGAAAGGTTATCCAATACAAGAGATTAAACTCTGGAAAACATTTCTCTCTCGATACCAACTAAACCATATAGCCAAGATGCATGTGAACGTTTAGATTGGAGCTTAGACTTTTACTTTGGTTAGACGTTTAAGTAGAGGAGATCAAAACCCATTGTCATTCAACCACTTTGTTATTCCGCAAACAAAGTGGGTTATAGATTCTTTATTTGATTCTAATAAAAGTCTATACGTTGAAAAGTATATTGGTATTGTTGTTTTAATCTTTCATAGTTCTTATCTATTGTTAAAACAACACACTTGAGTCGAAGTAAAGAGTTATTACTTAAGATAATAAGTAATAACGAATTACAAGGGACCAACAAGTGGTATCAGAGCAGTTTGATTAGTTAAACTCTTATTTTATTAAACAGCTCATTTAAAAGTTTTCAAATTAATATCCAAAATGGCTCAAGTTATACCACAAACCCTAGAATATAGGGGTGGCCAACTCAATGCTGCTCCTGTACTAGAGGTAGCCAACTTTACAAATTGGAAGAAGAGGTTTCTTGTCCACATGGTTGGAATTGAACCTCAATTCATTGAAATCATTGAAAATGGTCCTTTTGTTCCCATGGTTGGGGACAATAAGAAACCTGAAGCACAATGGACTGCTGATGAGAGAAAAGCTGCTAACCTAGATTAGCGTCTCAAAAGTCTCATCATGTCTGTGCTTCCAGATGACCAAATGAATTCTGTTATAAATTGTAAAACAGGCAAAGCAACATGGGAGGACCTTATTCTTTACCACGAGGGACCCTCTGATGTAAAAGAAACCAGAATCATGGATTTAAAGCTTCAATACAACACCTTCAAGCTCAAAGAAGGGGAAACCCTCACACAAACATTCACCAGATACAAAGCACTGATGAATGAACTTGTGAATGATGGTGTTGAGCTTTGAAAACTTGAAATCAACACAGTTTTTGTTAATGCATTGCCAAAAAAGTGGCTCAGTTTCTGCCAAAGCTTGAGAAATGCTAATCACATTAAAGATTGTGATCTAGCCTCTCTTTTTGGGAAACTTAAATATGAAGAAAACCTATTTGATAGGATTTATGAAGGCTCAAGCAAGAGTAAAGCATTAACCATTGCTACACCCTTCTTCAGTGAGGCTGTTATTCAAGACTACGAAGATAGTCCTGATGATGAGGAAGATACTAGATCTAGTGAGGAATATCTGAATGACCTCAAAGAGAAATTTCATGAAAGAGCACTTCTGGCCAAGTCTAGAAGGTTCTTTAATAAAGGAGGCAAGTGCTCTAGCTCCACAAAAGCTTCAGTTGACACTGAATGCTACAAATGTGGGAAGATTGGTCACTATGCTAGGGATTGTTATTCCAAACATCTCTCCCTTCATATTCCTCACCAGCTCAATCAAGACCATCTGGTCAATAATCATTTCAACCAAAACAAATTGCTTCTACTTCATTTCAACAAAACAGGGTTGAACTCAGACTAACAAAAGACTTTGAGGCCAAATACAGAGAAATCAAGGCAAGATTAGCCTTAATGAGTACTAAAAGCTCCTCATCTAAGACTCCCAAGGAAGACAAGAACAAAGGGCTTGTTGCTGAAGCCTATGAATGGGATGAAGAAGATGTTTCTTCAGATGATGATGAAATGGTTAATGTGAATGTGCTGATGGCACTTGCTGATGATGAAGGGACTAATTTAAATGTTGTGACCAGAGAAAGTGCCATAAATGGTGAATGGGTCAATGTCACACTAAAAAAGGTACAAACTCTTCTTGAATTAGAAGATAAAGATGACATTAAATTTGTCTTTGATTACTTGTGCATTGATCTAAAATTTGTTGAAGAGCAAAGAAACAATTTGCTTGAAAATTTCATAAACTTGTTCTAAAACTTGAAGATTTTGAAAGTAAACAAATAGAGCTAAAAGAAGCTAAACTTGATATTCTTACTTTTCAACAATTGAACAAAGAAATTTTGGAGGAAAATAACTCCCTTAGAGTGGAACTAAAAGAAGCAAAAGATATTGTTAAATCTTGGCTTAGAAACTCTGATAGGGTAAATCAATGCATAAGTGAACAAATACCTGCTCAAAAGAGGAAAATGCTTGGTGCTGAAGGATCCTCCAGCGCCAAATCTATTGTCTTTGTCAAGGCCTCAAATGAGGATGGTAGCTCGATCCCTGACATTGAAAGGTCAGGTGAAGAGAATTTACCCAATCATGACACTGGACGAATCCTTCTTCCTGAGTTTCAAGCAAGTGTTGACACTTCAGCACCATTTGAGTCCTCAGTTACTGAGGATGACTCAGATGATGATATAGATAATGAAGTAAGTACCCCACTTCTTCCTTTGGAGAAGCTGGCTGGTGTTGAACCCTCTACTGGACCCAAAACTATCCAGTCTATCATCAAGTCATATACCACACACAAAGGTAGTTCTTCCAAACATGTCAAAATTGACACTTCAAAGAACTCTTCAGCTCCTTCTGAAGGTTCACATATGGGAACTACCTCTTCAGTTTCAACAAATAAACTGAAGAATGCTAGATCTGAGGAAGATGAGAGAATGTCTCTTGTCATGCAAGAGATCAATGATCTTAAATTGTAACTCAGGCAGCAGCAAACACCAACACGATTCAGAGATGAACCTTCAGATTCTCCTCATCTCAAGTACAAGACACAATTTAAAAGGGCTTGTGATTTATGTGGTCTAAATAACCATCTCACTGAAACTTGCCTAAGAGTGATTTATTGTACAAAATGTGAAAGGACTGATCATCGCACTTGTGAACACACTCAATATATGCTGGCCAAAACAAGTGCTGATGCTCACAAATATGAAGCATCCTATTCTAGGCGAAATATGCCTTTCCCACCATGCATTCATTGTGGTATGAGCAATCATCACTCAGATGACTGCCATTATTACCCTGTTTGTAATATTTGTAGAAGTTATGACCATGACACTCATGGACATAATTGAATCATATCACTCAGAAGAGGTATTAACCCAAGAAACCCAAACTCTATTACTAAATGTTGTGAGACTTGTCGAAGCGATGTCCACACTACATTTGATCATAACCATATAGAGTGGTTCAGAAGAGGTAAAGCCATTCAGGCTAAGAAAGCAAAAACTGTTCAGACCTCTTCTTCTTCTGAGCAATCACACATACCCTCTACAAGAGGACCCTTCAGATCTAGAACACCTTCTAGATCTAAAACTCGCACCCAACAAAGGTGGGTTTCAAAACAAAACTGACCATTTCCTTAACTTGTGCAGTGTGATCTCAGGAAGCCTATTTGGTACCTTGATTGTGGCTGCTCAAGGCATATGACTAGCACCAAAAGTTATCTGCACAAGTATAAGGAGGAACAAGGTCCTAAAGTTGTTTTTGGTGATAACTCATCAGCTACTACTGAAGGATTTGGTTCAGTAAAATGCAATGGTATAGTTTTATCAATGGTAGCATATGTAAATGGATTGAAGCACAACCTCATCAGCATAAGTCAACTTTGTGATGCAAAGTATCTTGTGCTGTTTGATGAAAAAAAGGTACAATCTTCAACTCCAATCATGAAATTGTGATGATTGCTCCCAGAGTCAAAGATGTTTATGTCATGAACATGAACTCTAGTCATGAAACGTGCTTCTTTGCTAAAGCTTCCAATATTACCAATTGGCTTTGGCATAAGAGGCTCTCACATCTCAATTTCAAAACAATAACTATTCTGGCAAAAAAAAATCTTGTTATTGGTCTTCCTTCACTTGTCTACTCCAAGGACAAACCATGCTCAGCATGTGAAAAAGGGAAGTACCATAGGGCCAGTTTCAAAAACAAATCAAACCTTCACAATAAAAGAAAGTCTTCATTTGCTCCACATGGAATTATTTGGCCCAATATCACCTAGGGCCATTTGTCATGAAAAATATACACTTGTCATTGTTGATGAGTACTCTAGGTACACATGGGTATCTTTTCTGACAAAGAAAAGCCATGCACCAGATGCCATCATGTCATTCATCAAAAGAGTTGAAAATCAAAATGACACTCATGTCAAACAACTCAGAACTGACAATGGCACTGAATTCAGAAATCACACACTGATCAAATTCTGTGATGACAAAGGAATTTCTCAAAATTTCTCATCTCCTTACACGCCTGAACAAAATGGCGTGGCTGAAAGAAGGAACATAACTTTAATTGAAGCAGCAAGGACAATGCTTGCTGGATCTGCTTTCTCTAAGCATTTTTGGACTGATGTTGTAGCCACTCCTTGCTACACTCAAAATAGATCCATCATTGTGAAGAGACACATGAAGACTCCCTATGAAGTCTTCAGGGGGAGAATTCCAAACATCTCATTCTTACATGTGTTTGGATGTCCAGTATTCATTCACAATCACAAGGATCACCTTGGAAAGTTTGATGAAAAATTTGATGATGGTTACATTCTTGGATACTCCCTAGTATCTAAAGCATATAGAGTGTTCAACACAAGAAGAAAATGTATTGAAGAAACCTATCACATCACATTCAATGAAAGTTCTGAAGCTCTCACTTTTAAAAATCCATTAAATAATGAACTTCATATACATGAATCTCACAATTATCCATCTGATGAATTTCATCACTATGAGCCTTCTCAAAAATATCAAACAAGCAACTCAGTCCCTCATATTGATCCATTTGAAGATATGAAAAGTCCTACAAAAGGAAATGCTTCAGTATCACATACTGATGGTTGTCGATCAAATAATGATCAATCTCAAAATGATCAAAATGATCAGCAAGGCAACACAAATGACCAAAATGTTCAGTCTCAAAATAATCAGCATGATGACACACATGATCAAAATGATCTATCATATGCAGCTGTTGAGGAACAATCTGAGCCCCTTGCTCAAAGCTCTCCTATCATCTCTAGGGAATTAGGTCTTGGATATGTTGCTTCTGACCAAGAAGGAAGCCCTCCAATTATTGAACCTTTGTCCACTGAATATCCTTCAGTAGACACTAGAGACATTCCAAGTCCAAGTCCATGTCATGGACTTCCAAGCTCTAGCTCTAATCGTGATACCAGTACCTATTCTCCAGCTCCACAAAAATCTTGGACTCAAAATAGTCATATACAGCTAGTGAACATAATAGGTAATCCTGGTGAAGGTAGAGTCACTAGATCTATGGCAAAGAAATTGAGTGCTGCTTCATCTGGAGAATGCCTCTATGCAAATTTTCTCTCAGAAATTGAACCTACAAAGGTTTCTGAAGCAGTCACACACCCTGGATGGGTGAATGCCATGCAAGAGGAACTCAATTAATTTGAAAGAGACAAAGTCTGGAAATTGGTTCCTCTTCCATATGGTAAATCAACCACTGGCGCCAAATAGGTTTACAAGCTCAAAAGAGATGAAACCAATGTAGTGACCAAAAACAAAGTTAGGCTGGTGGCCCAAGGATTCAATCAAGAGCCTGGTGTTGATTTTGATCAAACCTTTGCTCCAGTTGCACGTATGGAAGCCATACGAATCTTCCTTGCATATGCCACTTACATGAACTTCACCATCTACCAAATGGATGTCAAAAGTGCATTCCTAAATGGTGACCTAAAAGAAGAAGTTTATGTTACTCAGCCTCCTGGCTTTAAGAATAGTAAATACCCAAATCATGTCTACAAGCTTTACAAAGCTTTGTATGGACTGAAGCAAGCTCCAAGAGCATGGTATGAAACTCTCTCAACATTTCTCATTGAACATAAATTTGTCAGAGGAAAAATTGATAGCACCTTGTTTATCTATAAATCTAAAACTGACACCATTTTGGTACAAATTTATGTGGATGACATAATCTTTGGTTCTACAAGCTTGAAACTTTGCAAACAGTTTTCCAAGCTTATGACCAGCAAGTTTGAGATGAGTATGATGGGAGAACTCACATACTTGCTTGGTCTTCAGATTAAACAATCTGACCAAGGCATCTCCATCAATCAAGAAAAATATGTCAAGGATCTGCTGAAGAAAGTATGATATCAATTGTGCTTCAGTAAAGACTCCAATGGTACCTCCTAACAACTTAGGACCTGATCTCAATGGACAATCAGTCAATGAGACTCAGTATAGAGGTATGATTGGGTCACTCATGTACTTAACTAAAAGCAGTTCTGACATTCAATTCTCTACATGTCTTTGTGCAAGATACCAAGCAGATCCAAAGGAATCACACCTTACTGCTGTAAAGAGAATCTTCAGATACATAAAAGGTACACCAAGTCTAGGTCTTTGGTACCCCAAATCCTCAGGATTTGATCTAAAAGGGTATTCAGATTCTGACTATGCTGGATGCAATTTGGACAGAAAAAGCACTTCTGGTGCCTGCCAATTGCTAGGTGGAAAATTGTGTGTTGGAGTGCTAAAAAGCAACAAAAAGTTGCCATGTCTTCAACAAAAGCTGAATATGTGGCTGCTGCTAGATGTTGTACCAATGTTCTTTGGATGAAAAGCCAACTGGCTGATTATGACATAGAATATGAAAAGGTACCAATCTTTTGTGATAACACTAGTGCTATTGCAATATCCAACAATCCAGTCCTCCACTCAAGAACAAAACACATTGATATCAGATATCACTTTATCAGAGATCACATTGTGAAAGGGGACATTGAATTACATTTAATACCCACTCAATACCAATTGGCTGATATCTTCACTAAACCAATAGATGAACCAACTTTTAAAAGATAGATAATGGAGCTTGGTATGCTAAACATTGATGATACAAAACCTGAACGTTTAGCATTTACTGTAGAAGCTTGAAGGTTCAGCATTTTATAAAAGATTTTGATTAATGTTAAGTAGCATTGTCTGAGTAAAGGAGTGTGCTAATAACTGGATTTTACTCAGTTAAAAATATTGTTGAAATCGGTCTAATCGAATTGATTACTGGTTAACGTGCGACTCAGTCGCCTTTTGGTGGAAACAGTAATAGAATTGTCGTTGTAGTAAAGTAAATGTGCAAGACGTTAAAGTAAATGACGGGTAATTAAAACTAAAACTAATTAAACATAAATGGTGCAATATTAAAACTTTTAAAAGTAAGTAAATTTAATGACAAAATTTAAAGCTCAACGAAAAGTAAATTTGACAATGTAATAAAAATGTAAACTTGAAATTTAAAATAAAGACAAACGATTAAACTAACAGTAAAGTAAAATGGCGGAAAAATAAGCTTTAAAAATTAAACTAAAAATTACTAGAAAATATTAAAACTAACCTGTCGAAATCCGATCGGCATACACCCAAAAGGAATCCTCTCGGAATCCCCAATCGGAATGTAGGCTTACCTCCCCTTATCGGAATCGTGATCGGAAAGTGTTCCTGTCGGAATGTTGATCGGAATCCACTATCGGAATGACCAACCTTGAGACGATCGGAATAAGGATTTGAATCCTGGTCGGAATGTTGTCACCACAAAGCCAAATCAGAATACCAAACCAACACCCACGTCGGAATGTCAGATCGGAATGAAATAGGAATTACAAACCCTTTTCCGATCCACTGATCGGAATGTGAAACCCCTTTCCGATTGGTGTGATCGGAATACAGTAAAAGAAAAACACGAAATAAGCAAGATCAAATAAGCTATAAACCAATAAGCACTCTACTAAAAACCTAATCAAACACGTATAAGAAAAAGCTAATAAGCTAAAATTTAAAGACTTTTAAAAAACACTAAATGAAAAAGAAATTCGAAAACAACTTTTTAATAAAAATAACTTTTATAAAAACTTAAGTAACTTAAAGATAAACACAAATAAGCTATAAAGTCAATAATCTAAAACAATCAACAACATAAAAACATAACACTTAATCAAATAACATAACAATAAGCACATAAACATAAAGATCAAGCAAAACAAGAAAGGTAGAATGAGAGATTAAAAATAAGAACTTGATTATAAATAAGATTCAATAACAAAATTAAAAGACTTACTTGAATTAAAGGCAAGAAATTAAAGGTGCAATTAAGTAAATGACAATAAGAAAGTGCAAGTAATTAAAGGTGCAAGTAAATGAAAATGGTGGAAGACTAGTTTGTCAAGTTAGCCAACACCTCCTAATGTGATATTAGGAGGGTATTTATAGTGATTAGGGAGGTAAGCATGTGTTGCTCCTTTCTTTCTTCTTTACGTCTTTTTGTCTTCTAAATTCTTCAACTTTATCGACTTTGTCTCGGGATTAATTAAACTCGTCTTGTAATTTCTTCATAAGACTTGAGTTCTTCGGCTTTATTAAACTTCCGTCTTTAGACTTTTTTCTTCGATAAATCTTCAGAATAGGCCTTGGACTTCCGTTCTTTTTGCACTCTTGATCTTTTGACTTCGTCTTTTGTCTTTTTCTTCGATAAAACCCCGTGAAAGACCGCGTTTTCTTCTGTTTTCACATTTTGATCCTAAATCACAACAAAAACACAAACCACACATAATTCCTAAATTTATGACATAAAATACACGTTTTGGCTTGGTTATTATTATAATTAAGTGGTAAAAGGATAAGTGTTTTCACACTTATTAAATCCCCTACACTTGACCATTGCAATGTCCTCATGCAATGTATTAATTACAAAGCAAGTTTTACATTTTCTATCACAATTAATCCACATTGGCCTTTATTAAATAAACAAAATATTTAAAGGAAGAAAACAAGTAAAGAAATCAAAGACTTACCTTAGGGTTTTGGAATGTCATGAATGATTATCACCCTCAAGTTTCACGTTCCCCATACCAAGCTTAAAAACGAGATCATTGTTATTATAAGTTAGCAAACTAACATAAATTCATGTGGCCCAATTATTCACTTAGACTCCCTTATTCCTAGCTGTATCTCTTATATTTTATTGTTGTCTTGAATGAACACGAGGATGCATTGTTTGACTTATTTCGATAATTTATTTAGGCCGAAAATAAAGTAGGATGATTTAATCAATAGTTAGCTAAAGAACAAAATCTTTTAAAACTGCTTCTCGGGACCTCATAAAGTTCATATCTTGGCATAAATTGCTTCACGATTTGAGACCTTTCTTGGACCGATATTTGGCAGCGACTTCATACTTCAAATCTTTGAGAGACATTCATGAAATAATGGTCTTCTCTTCATAATAAGAATTTCTTCACTTGAACTTTTTGAGAGATTCTTCATATTGGACCACGACTTCATTTTTCTCCAATCTTTATTTGGGACTTTGATATACAACGATCCGCCTCCTTTTAGGACTTGGATCTATTTACCCTCATACCTTGTTAGGGCCTTTTTGGATAGACTTCTCCATGATCTTTAGGGGAGTATTTGCTTTTCGTCGTGTGTCTCGATCCTTCATATTGATTTTTGATAAATGATTCTTCACATCACTTTGGATCTTTAGCAACAAAATGTATCCCTCATGTCTTGTTAGAACCTTTTCGGACTCGCCAATCTTCGCATCCCGTTTCAATAAGTTATGCCTTGGCTATGAACTCTAACTAATACCGATCAACTTTTAAACGATCTTGTGCTAGAAGCTAAGTAACTTTTCAAATCGTATAACCTTATTTATTGCAATTAAATTTATTAACAAGCGATAGGAGAAAAAGCTCATAATCAACTCACATAAATTCATGAAAGAATACCAAACTTATAATTGACTCTATCATCTCTCGTTCTCCACAATTTAAAATCTCAAGGAATGAGACTCGTGGATGCTTAGCCAATTAAATCCGAGTTTCGGGTTTTCAAGTCGTCTATAGGATTTTGCATCTTCTTAGACTTTTTCAACTTTAGAATTTGCGTTTTAAAGTTCCTTTGATAAACGACTTTCTAGGATCAATTATAGGAACTTGCGAAAAGTTCTTGTACTTAAACCGTAAGAGTTAAGACTTTCGCGTTTTAAAGTTCCCTATATAAAAGCCTAGCAAAACTTGACTTAAACACGTTAAGGATACTAGCTAGAGTAAATTTGGATAAATAAACTCGGGTTGAGTCAAAAGATTTATGACGTTGAAAAATTAAAACCACTTTATTCAAAATTTATTCTAGCAAAGAAAGAAAATAACCGTAACAAAGGTAAATACAACTAGGCCAAAATAGATCAAAAATTTTGAAAAATGTCGAAAAATCAATTTTCCGGTTAAAATGAGGACATATACAGGGAAAAACCCACTTAACTTCGATAGAAGTCCCCCCTACACTTATTATAAAAATTGTCCTCAATGTTTAAGCATGTGGAAGTAAACTCCCCTACACCTAGGACATTGTGAACTTTGTTTAAATCTTGCTAAGGAAGAGACAACTAAAGTGATTCCTATTTTAATATTGAAGAATATAAAATAGAGAATCAAAAGAGTTTAGGATAGAACCGGGAAGACGGGTACACGGAATCACGGGTCGTCAAAAGTCATCAAGAATGGATCTTTGAAAGCTCGAATCCCTGTACATGATAAGAAAGAAAACAACAAACACATACTAGGGTCTCCCCTACACTTATTATAAAAAACGGATAAAAATAATAGATACTGTGGGTTGCCTCCCGAGAAGCGCTTGTTTTTGTTCACTGAGTCGTGAGCCTGACTCGACCTTGATTAGCATGGGAAGAAACTTGAAACACATCCACCGGGATCAAATACATGGTTTTTGTCCATCAAATAGCACAAGCTTAAGGCGAACAAGGCAAGCCAAAGAAGAGTAGGCAAGGTTCCCTTAAGCAAAGATTGAGCACGGTGGAAGAAAGGGTGAAGAGGTGCAAGCATATTTCCATAAGTTCCAAAAGTCTTTCCTTTTATTTCATCAGATGGATACTGAGATGGCTTGAAAAGTTCAATACCGGGGTCGAACACCTTTTCCTTTAGGGGAAAATAAGACTCAGGCTCAGTAGACCTTGAAGAAGATTCGCTCATAAATCGCACAATCTCATCCTCAGAAGGTGGATAGAGAGGTGTCAAGACATAAGTACTGCGGATATCGGTGTCTTCCGGCTTCTTCTCCTTTGAAACGGGTTTCTTCATATCCAAAGGAAGATAAAGACCATAATCATCAAAGTCCAAAGGAGGAGCATCACTCTCATTTGGGAAGTAAGTATTGAGAAAAGTATCAAAGTCTTCCTCAAATGAGTAGTCATCCAAAGTAGGATCAAGCATTGTTGGTGGAGGATCTTCATCAAAAGTAGGTGCAAGGTCATCATGAGAAGAATCACTCAAGAGAGTATCAGCCTCATCAAAATCATCATAAGTGGGCATGTCTGGATACTCAGAAGTAAAATTATCATAATCATCCCCATCGGAACTAGAATCATCATCATAAGCATCATAGATCGGTGGAGAATCATTAATTGGTGGAGGATCTAAATTGGAGAGAGAATCATCCACATCATCTTTTAACAGTGGATTATCATAGCAAGAATCGAAAAGAGGATTGTTGTAGACGATAAAATCATCAATCACATTAATCATATTCGATGATTCTCTTCCATTTGATTTGGTTGTGATCTTCCCCATTGTAAATACTTGTGCATCATTCTCGACCCTTAAGATGAGCTCACCTTCGGCAACATCGACTAGAGCTTTTCCGGTTCTCAAGAATGGCCGACCAAGTATTAAAGGAATACGAGGGTCCATTTCATAATCAACAACAACAAAGTCTACTGGAAAAGTGAAGGTGCCAACTTTAATAAACACATCTTCGGCAATACCAACGGGGTAAGCGAGAGTGCGATTTGCTAGCTCAAGAGTCATCTTTGTAGGAGTAAGATCGGGTAATGATAACTTTTTCCAAACACTTAAAGGCATCAGATTTATACTTGCCCCGAGATCGGCTAAGGCAGTAAATTCTGTGGTTTGGTGAAAAGTACATGGTAACACAAAACGACCGGGATCTACAAGTTTCTCCGAAAGTTCTTTAAGAAGGATTGCAGAACAATTTTCATTCAATCGAGTATTAACAAACTCGACCATCTTCTCCTTCTTATTAAGCAATTCCTTAAACATCTTAACGAATTGAGGCATTTGGGCAAGCGCTTCAACAAGGCTAAGGGTGATGGTCACTCCCGAAATCTTCTTCAAAAAGTTTGACACTTGAATGTCATCCTTGGTGAGCAATATGCCTTTGTTTAATCGAGATGGATAAGGAATGTTGGGTTTATAGGTGGAAGGTGGGGTTGGTGAAGGGTTTTTCTTGGGTACTTCATCATGAAGAGGTGGAGACGGTAATGGAGAACTAATACTAGGCGTGGGAGTAGGAGGGATACATGGTGCTGGAGGAGGTGTAGATGGAATAATTAGGGGAGGGGTAGATGGTCCTACTAAGGTAGCTCCACTGCGTGTAGTAATAGCACTCACATTCGCTCTCGGGTTGGTGACGGTATTAGAAGGAAGAGAGCCCAAAGTAGAGGGTTGAGTAGTTGGTAAGAAACTAGCCAGCATATTCTTCAAATCATTTGTTTGAGTGCTAAAAGAGGTTTGTATATCATGTCTAAGCTCGGACCAAATATCATTACCTTGCTTAGTGATATCTCCTTTCAAGTTGATTATTTGGCTTTGCAGATTCTTAATTTGCTCTCCTTGGGTCCTCATGAAAGCTTCAACATCTTGATTAATGGGTAGGGCTTGTTGAGCTGGTGGGTGATAAGGATTAGAAGCTCGAGGTGGGTTTTGGTTGCTTCTATTGTAGTTGTTGGGGTTGTGGTTTTGAGGAGAAAACCCGGGTGAAAGAAAATTGTTAGAACGGTAACTTAGCAAGTTACGATCACCTTGAGGTCGGGCTTGATAGCTTTCCGTTGAATAGTTACCATAAGCCGCACACACGTTTTCCGGATTATCATGAGTAGAAGGACAATCAGTTTATGAATGAGGACCCCCGCAAATCTCACAAGAAGTTGCAACAGCTTTAACTTGTTGTTGTTGATTTGTAGCCAAAAGTTGCATATTCTTGCTCATTTCGACCATTGCGCGGGTCAATTCGGTGATATCAGGGTTTGAATAAGTAGAAGAAACATTTACTCTCGGGTTTGATCTTGAGGATGCGGATGAATCCTAATTTTTGTGATGAGTAGTCATGTTCTCGATAAGCTCTCTACACTCCTCAGGTCTTCTTTTCATAAATGTGCCACCGGCGGCTGCATTAATCGTATCACGATCACGAAAAGTTAAACCGTTGTAGAAAGTATCAATTAAGGTGACGGGGAGCATGTTGTGGTTTGGACATCGATCGATCAAAACATTATATAGTTCCCAAGCATCAAAAAAGGATTCATCAGGTTCTTGTGTAAATCCACTGATTTGATTCCGAAGGCTCGTGACCATGGATGGTGGAAATTAGCGCAAAAAAATCGTTGAGTCATCTCGTCCCAAGTATGAGTTGAATTCTTCGGAAGACGATCAAACCATTTTTCGGCATGGTGGGATAAGGTGTGTGGAAATAGGTGAAGGCGAAGAAAATCCATAGTTACACCGGGCAACTTCATGCTTTGAGTAACGGTAATGAACTTGTCGGGATGTTTGTTGGCATCATCATCCGGTAATCCGCGAAATGGACAAGTTTTTTGCACTTGTTGGATCATGTGATGCTTCAACGAAAACTCTAAAGCCGTGATTTGCATCGGCGCAATCGGTCCTCCGCGTCCATTCATGGTGGGTTGACAAAGCTCCTCCATCGTTCTAAGATCGGGTGGGGGAACATTGTTGTTAGTATTATTGTTGAGGTGCCGTGGGATATTGTTGTTGTTCACACCTACCATATCTAAATCTTCACGAGTCTCTGGCTCTAAGTTGAAGATCTAGTACGCATACACCTGCAAAAGCAAAAGAAAAAGATACCAAAGAAATAGAGAATATATATGTACGTGTAAAAATAAAAATAAAAATCTTTTTGGATTTTTGAAATTTTTTAATTTTTATGGATTTTTGAAAAGTTTTGAGCAAGAAAAATAACGTTCACAAGTGAACGGATCCCAAAATTCAACGTGTCTCTCACAGAAAACCGTTAATCTTTACGAAAAGAGCCGGCAGTGACGCCATTTAATAACTAGGTTTTAACTCAGTTAAAAATATCGTTGTTCCAGTTTTTTCGAATTGATTACGGGATTAACGTGTGACTCGGTCTTCTTTTGGTGGAAACGATAATAGAATTGTCGTTGTAGTAAAGTAAATGTGCAAGACGTTAAAGTAAATGACGGGTAACTAAAACTAAAACTAATTAAAACATAAATGGTGCAATATTAAAACTTTTAAAAGTAAATAAATTTAATGACAAATATTAAAGCTCGACGAAAAGTAAATTTGACAATGTAATAAAAATGTAAACTTGAAATTTAAAATAAAGACAAACGATTAAAATAACACTAAAGTAAAATGGCGGAAAAATAAGCTTTAAAAATTAAACTAAAAATTACTAGAAAATATTAAAACAAACCTGTCGGAATCCGATCGGAATACACCCAAAAGGAATCCTATCAGAATCCCCAATCGGAATGTAGGCTTACCTCCCCTTATCGGAATCGTGATCGGAAAGTGTTCCTGTCGGAATGTTGATCGGAATCCACTATCGGAATGACCAACCTTGAGACGATCGGAATGAGGATTGGAATCCTGGTCGGAATGTTGTCACCACAAAGCCAAATCGGAATACCAACCCAACACCCACGTCGGAATGTCAGATCGGAATGTAATAGGAATTACAAACCCTTTTCCGATCCACTGATCAGAATGTGAAACCCCTTTCCGATTGGTGTGATCGGAATACAGTAAAAGAAAAACACGAAATAAGCAAGATCAAATAAGCTATTAACCAATAAGCACTCTACTAAAAACCTAATCAAACACGTATAAGAAAAAGTTAATAAGCTAAAATTTAAAGACTTTTAAAAAAACACTAAATGAAAAAGAAATTCGAAAACAACTTGTTAATAAAAATAACTTTTATAAAAACTTAAGTAACTTACAGATAAACACAAATAAGCTATAAAGTCAATAATCTAAAACAATCAACAACATAAAAACATAACACTTAATCAAATAAACATAACAATAAGCACATAAACATAAAGATCAAGCAAAACAAGAAAGGTAGAATGAGAGATTAAAAATAAGAACTTGATTAAAAATAAGATTTAATAACAAAATTAAAAGACTTACTTGAATTAAAGGCAATAAATTAAAGGTGCAATTAAGTAAATGACAATAAGAAAGTGCAAGTAATTAAAGGTGCAAGTAAATGAAAATGGTGGAAGACTAGTTTGTCAAGTTAGCCAACACCTCCTAATGTGATATTAGGAGGGTATTTATAGTGATTAGGGAGGTAAGCATGTGTTGCTCCTTTCTTTCTTCTTTACGTCTTTTAGTCTTCTAAATTCTTCGACTTTATCGACTTTGTCTCGGGATTAATTAAACTCGTCTGGTAATTTCTTCATAAATTAGACTTGAGTTCTTCGGCTTTATTAAACTTCCGGCTTTAGACTTTTTTCTTCCATAAATCTTCAGAATAGGCCTTGGACTTCCGTTCTTTTTGCACTCTTGATCTTTTGACTTCGTCTTTTGTCTTTTTCTTCGATAAAAGCCCGTGAAAGACCGCCTTTTCTTCCCTTTTCACATTTTGATCCTAAATCACAACAAAAACACAAACCACGCATAATTCCGACATTTATGACATAAAATACACGTTTTGGCTTGGTTATTATTATAATTAAGTGGTAAAAGGGTAAGTGTTTTCACACTTATTATGTGCAATGTCATGTGTCTATTTCACTTTGTGTGATTATGTATATGATTTTTTCTCATCTTATCTGATTCACTAAAGCTGAACAAATAATCACTAGTCATCAAAAGGTTCCTTCAGCAATGCTGAACACATTTTTAATACATCTAAGTAGCTAGGCCTGAGTAGAGGAGCGTGCAATGTCATATGTCTTGTTCACTTATGTGAACATGTATATGGGGTTTTGTCGCCTCATATGACGCACTGAAGCTCACAAGTATTGCCATCAGCTTCAGCATATCTGAGCAACAACATTTAAAACCTATCAATCATATGATTCAAAAGAGTTAATGGCATTAAATTGGTTGTGAATAAAACAAACATTCTTTCAAAAAGGTGTCATTTGTTAATTAAGGAAATTTCAAACGTCTCCATCCACAGTCAACAACTCCCTGACACATGGGGCGTTTCACTGTTCAAAGCAGTAGAAAATCATACCTTTTTGCAGAACATTAATGAGAAAGTTTGTGCCAAATGTTCAAAAGAAACCCTAAAAGATTTATAATTTTTTCAAATGGTTTTAAAAACTTTTTACAAATCAGTTAAAGTTTTTATATAATCCCTAACAATTGGATTTCATTCTACGCTTACAAATCTTTTCATCTAAAAACACACACAAACTCTCTCTCTCTCTCTTTCAAAACACACACATAAACATTAATGGCTGAATCATCTTCCACCCCTAAGATTGCCAAAATCACCCTTAAACCATCCACTCATGTTAAATATCCCATTGATGATATCATCCTCAAACCCAACAACATCACCTTGCTCAAACCTGAATCCATTAAGTCTGTTCCTAGGGAACAAATTTTGACTTATTTATCCAAAAGTGTTTTATGGTATGCTTTATTTGAGGTACCTGGTATGATGTTTCAAAATGTGCTAAAAGAATTTTGGTTTACAGCAGAGGCTTCTAACAACAAGAAGTCCATTGAGTTTGATTCTACCACGGTTAGGATTCATGGTAGATTTGGGTTAAAGTTATTTAGAAAAGTCTTGGGGTTAGATTATTTGGAAAACCCTAATGAGTATGAAGCAGTACCTGATGATTTTATGGTTGTCAAAAATTTCTTTATAGAGATTGGGTATACTAAAGAAATTACTGAAAAGGGGGGGGGGGGGGGTTAAAAAGAAGTTCTTTGCCACCAAGATGGAAATTCTTGATGTCCATTCTCATTGAATGTTTGGGGGGGGGGGGGGGGGGAAACTAGAGGCCTTGACCAGATCAACCAAAAAGATGCTATTATTTTATACTGTTTGGCCAAGGGTGTCAAAGCTGATTTTGGGAGGCTTATTTTTGAAGATCTTCATGGGAAGCTGGAAAAAAAGACTAGAGAGAAAAAGGTTGTGTACACTAGATTTCTATCTCTCCTCTTTGCTGACCATCTTGGAAATGACTTTTCAAAAATCAATGGAGAGAAACTAATTTTTAAGACCTTTGATCTCACTCGCTGGAACATTCCAGTCAGCACCATTGATCCTCCTCTTACACAACCCATGCTGGACATCTGCTCAGCAGATGGTCCAGTAGTGTACAAAGCTCCCAAAGACACTTCTCCAACTGGAGAAGGAGATCTACAAGGAAAAAAGCCTAGAGCTTCATCTGGACATCGTTAGAAGCAAACGTCAATTAATACCAAGAAGGTTAGACGTGAATCCAGAAAGAGGAAAACCCTCACACAATCTTCCTCAAAGAAGATTGATGATGATTCCCATGGCCATGCTTTGAAGAAGACCAAGTCCCTGGCCAAGGACAAGAACCCCAACCAGCCATCACATTCTGTTTCTACTGGATGTGATATGCATAAAGAGGCCCAGCAAGCAACCCATCTCTTAAATTCTTTAGGAGAAAAGGGTGAAGATGGAGCTCACCCTCATCTCAGTAGTGTGGAGTCAGCATTGGTAAGTACTTTCATTCTGAATACAAGTCATACTTCATTACCAATTTCTATCACTTTTCACTCTGAGTTTGCATCAGGGAATGATGTATCAGCAAATCCAACAGCTGATGTTGACCCTGGCCTATTTTTTTCTAATGATGTAGCTCCCCCACAACAGGGTTCTACTAAAGGAACCAAAAACTTTATCATTGATCTAAACTTATCAGGGACTCTTTCTCAGGATCCATCAGGTCAAACCAACCCTGGTGGTGAAGATCTTGAAACTGATCCACACACTCATGATGATGCTCCAAATATTCCCAAGGACGTGCATTTCACCACTAGAGCCAAGGTGGGACACTTGCCTACGTTTGTTGTCAGCATGTCTGTAGATGATTAGGAGAAAGAACTTGGGTTCAATGAAAGAATTCTAATCAATCTAGATGACAGTGATGAAGAGCCTGCTGATGCAACACAAAAGCCACCTTCCCCCAGAACTGAGCATGTAAAAGAATTAACCAATCAAGTGTTGATTCTTCAATCACAAGTGGCCAGACTGAAGGAAGAAAAGGTGCTTGCTGACAATGAAATCTCAACTCTCAAAGCAAGACCACCTCCTCCTTCTGCGGAACAAATTAAGGATGTCATCATTGCTGCTTTGAAGCCCTTAGTCCAATATGTGGCCACCACCACTTCCTTAAAGCACGATATGTCCTCTCTTATGGACTCCATCAACGGTGCTTCCATGGGTTTCCACCAGAATTCACACCAGTTCCTGGCCAAGTTAATACCTTTTGTGATTTTGTGTCAAAGATCAAAGATAGAGTGGCGTTGCTGGAGAAAAAAAGGTGACGGTATTAGAAGGAAGAGAGCCCAAAGTAGAGGGTTGAGTAGTTGGTAAGAAACTAGCCAGCATATTCTTCAAATCATTTGTTTGAGTGCTAAAAGAGGTTTGTATATCATGTCTAAGCTCGGACCAAATATCATTACCTTGCTTAGTGATATCTCCTTTCAAGTTGATTATTTGGTTTTACAGATTCTTAATTTTCTCTCCTTGGGTCCTCATGAAAGCTTCAACATCTTGATTAATGGGTAGGGCTTGTTGAGCTGGTGGGTGATAAGGATTAGAAGCTCGAGGTGGGTTTTGGTTGCTTCTATTGTAGTTGTTGGGGTTGTGGTTTTGAGGAGAAAACCCGGGTGAAAGAAAATTGTTAGAACGGTAACTTAGCAAGTTACGATCACCTTGAAGTCGGGCTTGATAGCTTTCCGTTGAATAGTTACCATAAGCCGCACACACGTTTTCTGGATTATCATGAGTAGAAGGACAATCAGTTTATGAATGAGGACCCCCGCAAATCTCACAAGAAGTTGCAACAGCTTTAACTTGTTGTTGTTGATTTGTAGCCAAAAGTTGCATATTCTTGCTCATTTCGACCATTGCGCGGGTCAATTCGGTGATATCAGGGTTTGAATAAGTAGAAGAAACATTTACTCTCGGGTTTCATCTTGAGGATGCGGATGAATCCTAATTTTTGTGATGAGTAGTCATGTTCTCGATAAGCTCTCTACACTCCTCAGGTCTTCTTTTCATAAATGTGCCACCGGCGGCTGCATTAATCGTATCACGATCACGAAAAGTTAAACCGTTGTAGAAAGTATCAATTAAGGTGACGGGGAGCATGTTGTGGTTTGGACATCGATCGATCAAAACATTATATAGTTCCCAAGCATCAAAAAGTGATTCATCAGGTTCTTGTGTAAATCCACTGATTTGATTCCGAAGGCTCGTGACCATGGATGGTGGAAATTAGCGCAACAAAAACCGTTGAGTCATCTCGTCCCAAGTATGAGTTGAATTCTTCGGAAGACGATCAAACCATTTTTCGGCATGGTGGGATAAGGTGTGTGGAAATAGGTGAAGGCGAAGAAAATCCATAGTTACACCGGGCAACTTCATGCTTTGAGTAACGGTAATGAACTTGTCGGGATGTTTGTTGGCATCATCATCCGGTAATCCGCGAAATGGACAAGTTTTCTGCACTTGTTGGATCATGTGATGCTTCAACGAAAACTCTAAAGCCGTGATTTGCATCAGCGCAATCGGTCCTCCGTGTCCATTCATGGTGGGTTGACAAAGCTCCTCCATCGTTCTAAGATCGGGTGGGGGAACATTGTTGTTAGTATTATTGTTGAGGTGCCATGGGTTATTGTTTTTGTTTACACCTACCATATCTAAATCTTCACGAGTCTCGGGCTCTAAGTTGAAGATCTAGTACGCATACACCTGCAAAAGCAAAAGAAAAAGATACCAAAGAAATAGAGAATATATATGTACGTGTAAAAATAAAAATAAAAATCTTTTTGGATTTTTGAAATTTTTTAATTTTTATGGATTTTTGAAAAGTTTTGAGCAAGAAAAATAACGTTCACAAGTGAACAGATCCCAAAATTCAACGTGTCTCTCACAGAAAACCGTTAATCTTTACGAAAAGAGCCGGCAGTGACGCCATTTAGTAACTAGGTTTTCACTCAGTTAAAAATATCGTTGTTCCAGTCTTTTCGAATTGATTACGGGATTAACGTGTGACTCAGTCGTCTTTTGGTGGAAACGATAATAGAATTGTCGTTGTAGTAAAGTAAATGTGCAAGACGTTAAAGTAAATGACGGGTAACTAAAACTAAAACTAATTAAAACATAAATGGTGCAATATTAAAACTTTTAAAAGTAAATAAATTTAATGACAAAAATTAAAGCTCGACGAAAAGTAAATTTGACAATGTAATAAAAATGTAAACTTGAAATCTAAAATAAAGACAAACGATTAAAATAACACTAAAGTAAAATGGCGGAAAAATAAGCTTTAAAAATTAAACTAAAAATTACTAGAAAATATTAAAACAAACCTGTCGGAATCCGATCGGAATACACCCAAAAGGAATCCTATCGGAATCCCCAATCGGAATGTAGGCTTACCTCCCCTTATCGGAATCGTGATCGGAAAGTGTTCATGTCGGAATGTTGATCGGAATCCACTATCGGAATGACCAACCTTGAGACGATCGGAATGAGGATTGGAATCCTGGTCGGAATGTTGTCACCACAAAGCCAAATCGGAATACCAACCCAACACCCACGTCGGAATGTCAGATCAGAATGTAATAGGAATTACAAACCCTTTTCCGATCCACTGATCGGAATGTGAAACCCCTTTCCGATTGGTGTGATCGGAATACAGTAAAAGAAAAACACGAAATAAGCAAGATCAAATAAGCTATTAACCAATAAGCACTCTACTAAAAACCTAATCAAACACGTATAAGAAAAAGTTAATAAGCTAAAATTTAAAGACTTTTAAAAACACTAAATGAAAAAGAAATTCGAAAACAACTTGTTAATAAAAATAACTTTTATAAAAACTTAAGTAACTTAAAGATAAACACAAATAAGCTATAAAGTCAATAATCTAAAACAATCAACAACATAAAAACATAACACTTAATCAAATAAACATAACAATAAGCACATAAACATAAAGATCAAGCAAAACAAGAAAGGTAGAATGAGAGATTAAAAATAAGAACTTGATTAAAAATAAGATTTAATAACAAAATTAAAAGACTTACTTGAATTAAAGGCAATAAATTAAAGGTGCAATTAAGTAAATGACAATAAGAAAGTGCAAGTAATTAAAGGTGCAAGTAAATGAAAATGGTGGAAGACTAGTTTGTCAAGTTAGCCAACACCTCCTAATGTGATATTAGGAGGGTATTTATAGTGATTAGGGAGGTAAGCATGTGTTGCTCCTTTCTTTCTTCTTTACGTCTTTTCGTCTTCTAAATTCTTCGACTTTATCGACTTTGTCTCGGGATTAATTAAACTCGTCTTGTAATTTCTTCATAAATTAGACTTGAGTTCTTCGGCTTTATTAAACTTCCGGCTTTAGACTTTTTTCTTCCATAAATCTTCAGAATAGGCCTTGGACTTCCGTTCTTTTTGCACTCTTGATCTTTTGACTTCGTCTTTTGTCTTTTTCTTCGATAAAAGCCCGTGAAAGACCGCATTTTCTTCCCTTTTCACATTTTGATCCTAAATCACAACAAAAACACAAACCACGCATAATTCCGACATTTATGACATAAAATACACGTTTTGGCTTGGTTATTATTATAATTAAGTGGTAAAAGGATAAGTGTTTTCACACTTATTATGTGCAATGTCATGTGTCTATTTCACTTTGTGTGATTGTGTATATGATTTTTTCTCATCTTATCTGATTCACTAAAGCTGAACAAATAATCACTAGTCATCAAAAGGTTCCTTCAGCAATGCTGAACACATTTTTAATACATCTAAGTAGCTAGGCCTGAGTAGAGGAGCGTGCAATGTCATATGTCTTGTTCACTTATGTGAACATGTATACGGGGTTTTGTCGCCTCATATGACGTACTGAAGCTCACAAGTATTGCCATCAGCTTCAGCATATCTGAGCAACAACATTTAAAACCTATCAATCATATGATTCAAAAGAGTTAATGGCATTAAATTGGTTGTGAATAAAACAAACATTCTTTCAAAAAGGTGTCATTTGTTAATTAAGGAAATTTCAAACGTCTCCATCCACAGTCAACAACTCCCTGACACATGGGGCGTTTCACTGTTCAAAGCAGTAGAAAATCATACCTTTTTGCAGAACATTAATGAGAAAGTTTGTGCCAAATGTTCAAAAGAAACCCTAAAAGATTTATAATTTTTTCAAATGGTTTTAAAAACTTTTTACAAATCAGTTAAAGTTTTTATATAATCCCTAACAATTGGATTTCATTCTACGCTTACAAATCTTTTCATCTAAAAACACACACAAACTCTCTCTCTCTCTCTTTCAAAACACACACATAAACATTAATGGCTGAATCATCTTCCACCCCTAAGATTGCCAAAATCACCCTTAAACCATCCACTCATGTTAAATATCCCATTGATGATATCATCTTCAAACCCAACAACATCACCTTGCTCAAACCTGAATCCATTAAGTCTGTTCCTAGGGAACAAATTTTGACTTATTTATTCAAAGGTGTTTTATGGTATGCTTTATTTGAGGTACCTGGTATGATGTTTCAAAATGTGCTAAAAGAATTTTGGTTTACAGCAGAGGCTTCTAACAACAAGAAGTCCATTGAGTTTGATTCTACCACGATTAGGATTCATGGTAGATTTGGGTTAAAGTTATTTAAAGTTATTTAGAAAAGTCTTGGGGTTAGATTATTTGGAAAACCCTAATGAGTATGAAGCAGTACCTGATGATTTTATGGTTGTCAAAAATTTATTTATAGAGATTGGGTATACTAAAGAAATTACTGAAAAGGGGGGGGGGGGGGGGGGTTAAAAAGAAGTTCTTTGCCACCAAGATGGAAATTGTTGATGTCCATTCTCATTAAATGTTTGGGGGGGGGGGGGGGGAAACTAGAGGCCTTGACCAGATCAACCAAAAAGATGCTATTATTTTATACTGTCTGGCCAAGGGTGTCAAAGCTGATTTTGGGAGGCTTATTTTTGAAGATCTTCATGGGAAGCTGGAAAAAAAGACTAGAGAGAAAAAGGTTGTGTACACTAGATTTCTATCTCTCCTCTTTGCTGACCATCTTGGAAATGAATTTTCAAAAATCAATGGAGAGAAACTAATTTTTAAGACCTTTGATCTCACTCGCTGGAACATTCCAGTCAGCACCATTGATCCTCCTCTTACACAACCCATGCTGGACATCTGCTCAGCAGATGGTCCAGTAGTGTACAAAGCTCCCAAAGACACTTCTGCAACTAGAGAAGGGGATCTACAAGGAAAAAAGCCTAGAGCTTCATCTGGACATCGTTAGAAGCAAACGTCAATTAATACCAAGAAGGTTAGACGTGAGTCCAGAAAGAGGAAAACCCTCACACAATCTTCCTCAAAGAAGATTGATGATGATTCCCATGGCCATGCTTTGAAGAAGACCAAGTCCCTGGCCAAGGACAAGAACCCCAACCAGCCATCACCTTCAGTCTCTACTGGATGTGATATGCATAAAGAGGCCCAGCAAGCAACCCATCTCTTAAATTCTTTAGGAGAAAAGGGTGAAGATGGAGCTCACCCTCATCTCAGTAGTGTGGAGTCAGCATTGGTAAGTACTTTCATTCTGAATACAAGTCATACTTCATTACCAATTTCTATCACTTGTCACTCTGAGTTTGCATCAAGGAATGATGTATCAGCAAATCCAACAGCTGATGCTGACCCTGGCCTCTTTGTTTCTAATGATGTAGCTCCCCCACAACAGGGTTCTACTAAAGGAACCAAAAACTTTATCATTGATCTAAACTTATCAGGGACTCTTTCTCAGGATCCATCAGGTCAAACCAACCCTGGTGGTGAAGATCTTGAAGCTGATCCACACACTCATGATGATGCTCCAAATATTCACAAGGACGTGCATTTTACCACTAGAGCCAAGGTGGGACACTTGCCTACGTTTGTTGTCAGCATGTCTGTAGATGATTAGGAGAAAGAACTTGGGTTCAATGAAAGAATTCTAATCAATCTAGATGACAGTGATGAAGAGCCTGCTGATGCAACACAAAAGCCACCTTCCCCCAGAACTGAGCAGGTAAAAGAATTAACCAATCAAGTGTTGATTCTTCAATCACAAGTGGCCAGACTGAAGGAAGAAAAGGTGCTTGCTGACAATGAAATCTCAACTCTCAAAGCAAGACCACCTCCTCCTTCTGCTGAACAAATTAAGGATGTCATCATTGCTGCTTTGAAGCCCTTAGTCCAATATGTGGCCACCACCACTTCCTTAAAGTACGATATGTCCTCTCTTATGGACTCCATCAACGGTGCTTCCATGGGTTTCCACCAGAATTCACACCAGTTCCTGGCCAAGTTAATACCTTTTGTGATTTTGTGTCAAAGATCAAAGATAGAGTGGCGTTGCTGGAGAAAAAAAGCTGACCATTTCTAATGAGGTTCAACAGAAGCTACATGCCCTCAAAACTGTTCCAGCCATGTTGGCCAAGGTAACTACCACTCTTGATCATCTTTGTGGTCTCTTCCCTGCTGGTGGGTCATCAGAAGCTGCTTGGCAGTCTTCTGCCGAGGGGGAGAAAAACACAATCTAGCAGCTCTTTCAGAAACATGCCCAAAAGAAGGCTCAGAAACAATCCATTAAGTCACCTATCACTGAAAAGATCCCAACAAAGGGTAAGGGGGAGTCATCAGCCAAAGATGATCGTATGCAAGGGCTGACCACAAGTAGGGAAAGAACTGATAGTGGTTCACCTCCCTTTATACCCAAAACAAAGGAGACTTTACTCTGAATGATCGTTTGATTAAAGCTGGAGTGGCCACTCAGGAAGAACTTGACAAGTTATACAAGCTTCAGCAAGAAGAAAAGCTAAGAGATCTAAAGCTAAGCTTGTATGAACAAATTGGAAAAGTTGAAGTAGAAAGTGTCTTCAAGAAGGAAGTGTTATATGAAAAGTTTTGTATAACAAGGCTTAACAGAAGAAATATCTCACCAATCACCAATGTTGATATGTTGACCAGCAAAGGCGACATCAATCTCAAGTTCTATAGGGGTGATGGAACTGAAGAGATACTTGAAAACTTTCAAGGAAAAGAACTTTCTTACACTGAATGGATGGAAATGAGTGTGACGATCGAGAAATGAAAATCCAAGAGATGGGATGAAGTTCGCACCAGAATCGAGCACTATATGAGAAATCATGAAAGACTAGGTGAAATTCTGAACATCAACACTCAAGTTTCTCTTGAAGATCAAGATCTTATACTAGAGCGAAACAAAAGAGCATATCTGATACAACCTGAAGTTGGTGACATCTTTGTAACTACAAAGAAATACAAAGGCTTTGTTCAGTTTCAAAATCATCTCCCTGGTCATGTACTGGACGAACCAGAACTAGGAATGATTATGTTCAATCATCAAGAACGTCAAGACTTTGTGGGCATAAGTGATCTTGATGAAATGAACAATGAGCTTCTCTCGATTGTTCAAAGGATCTTTTACTCTCTTCATGGTGGTCCAGGACTTACTGATGCTGCTAAAACCTTCAGCATGTGTTTGCTTGCTATATTGGACCACAAAAACTCAGATCCATTAACTCAGACTTCCATCATTGAATAACTTAGGCCTAAGGAGAATTGAATAATCATTTGTATTGATCTTGTTCTAATTTGTAATATTATTAACTAAATGATTATCTGATGTTTATAAGTTATTAATTGTTCAGTGCAAGTAAGAAGAAGTTGTTATGCTCACTTACTACCAGCATTAGACTTAGGCTATTTGAATATCCAAATACGGGAGATTGTTGGGTCAGTATTTACTGACCCTGAAGCAACTCTAGGATTTGAATATAAAATCCTCTTAAGTGTTTCATGCTTAGCAGTAAGGCCAGTCTGCTGAAGGATGACCAGAGGAACAAAGTTCCTACTAAAGACTTTATAGCTGAAGAAAGTTCAGCACTCCCCTTCCAGTGAACTTAGAAGACAAAGGAGTCTTCGCTTCAAATACTAGGCGGTCTAGTTGCTGAAGAACAAGGACTGAAGAAGGGCTTTCAGTTCAGTTTGGTTTGACAATACCAAACTGAATGATGTCGATCTCCTCTAGGATACTGAAGACTCTTCAATATTCTGATGGTTTGCATTAGGCGGGAAAAGATAACTTTAAGTCAAAGTAGGTAGCTTGTTGATATGAGTGATTTTACTCATATTATTTGTATCATAAAACGATGAATAAATGCTTAAAATGAATAAAAAATGCCTTGTATATGTTTTTTTGTCGTTTCATGTGTGTAGGTACCGATGATCACGAAAACTGGCAAAAATTGACACGAGAATGAAGAAAAGATCAACAAAGCCAATTTCAAGTTCGATTTTAGCGGATTTAATCATTTATGGAGATTTTGGGCCAAGTGGGTCCCACATTTGGGTATTGGGCCCAAAAAGCCCAATAAGGAGTCAAGTTAACTATTTTTGGAGTAGAAAGCCCAAATAAATGCCCAAAATAATAATAAAAATGGACGGATGGAAAATTGGGTCCAAGCCCAAATTCATATTACTTGAGACGAATGGGAGGAGTAAATACAGTTTGGGTTCAAAGCCCATCATAGCTACAAAAAAACGGTGCAAACATAGATATTTTTTTCCCTTTGGTTACTTGGTCAAATCGTTAAAAACAAAGAAAATAAAAGAAAAGAACGCAGAGAAGGAAATAAGAGAGAAAGAAGCAGCCAAAGAACCCTAGCCTCAATTTGGGGGTTTTCAATCCACAAGGGATTGAACCCCACGCGCCCTAATTAAACCCCAACTTTTTAGAGGAGAAGATGATGCTGTTATCTATCACACGTGGCTATTTAATGCGTCATACCTAGTCTCCTATTGGTTGATTTACTGAAGATTTGTCTGAGAGCCAATCATTACCATCCACCTCAGCATTTAACTAGCACAAGAAGCACAAGTATTGTCCACTCTGGAAATCCGTGTGCCTTGGGCGAATCTACAACCTTGGATTGTAACAAACAAGAAAGAGAGTCAGAGATACCTCATCCAAGGGCTTAGAATCGATCATCACCAACAACCCATACCCCTATCCTTCACAATAAAAACCCCCTCATTCATGTATTATGATCATCCCTTTCTTTCTTTTAAAGTTATTATGTTAATTTAGTTTTATATTATTGTAATTTTACTTTTTCAAAAGTATTGTAATGATGTTATGATTTAATAAAAGTTTGATTTTAAGTCTCTTATTTATTTGATCTTGCGTTTTTTTATCTTTGATGAAACGAATACCACTTTAATCTAAGTTAAAACTGATGATATAATACTTTATTATTTGTTTAAGCTTTATTCATAGCTTAATTGAGTAATAAGAAAGAGAAAAGGGAAAAGTTTAACCCACTGTTAGACTTCAAAATAACTGTTGGATCGAGTAGACTTTTGGTTCGAGGATCGTATGGTGTATGGTGGTTCAAGGTTTATTGGCGTGTTTGGTGTTGTTCTAAGTTTTATAGGGAGCTCAGCGCTCACTAAATCATCAATGGTTTTATCATCAAAATGGTTAAGCTCGGTTTTCTTTATTTTGCATTTTTATGTTTTATGCTAGTCTAAATTTGTAGTTGATGTTCGATTGAGTTACTTTTATTGTGCGAATTAATATTTGTGAATGTAGAACTGGTAGTGCAGTTATGTGAGATGAATAAAGTGCTCTTGTAGTTTACTGTTATTGAATCGGAATATAGATCTGTGATTTATATTTGGTAGATCATTGATAAGTATACTCATAATTATAATCTGTAATATGGATCTGCTTAGTTCGATGAATTGCTGTGATGATTGGGGGATCTAGTTATTATTTTTTTTGTGTTCCTGAATTAGTAAATGTTATGGTTTCATTGAGTGATTTGTTTTTTTACTGTGTTAAATTAGTTTGAGGTTCTGCTTTTGGATTTCTGTCATATTGTTATCATTGATTTAGGTTTTCTGATTAGTTGTTTTATGAATTGTATTATCATTTTTAGCTGGATTTATCTTGTTTACTTGCCTGCTGATTTAGATTGTTACTAAAAATGTATTGATTTATTTGCTAGCTTGCTGATTTTTGTAGTCAAATCTTGTGCTAATGCTTATAACTGCCGACTTTTTTTTATTTTAGTATTATGCTTGTTATTGTTTTGAATTAAAATTACTGAATGTTTGTTATACTGCTTTGTGACCTGAGTACTTAGATGTCTATTACTTGAATTCGTGTAGTGGTTAATTTTATTAGCTGCTGATTAATTTACTCTGAGTTTGTTTTAATCAGAGTCTGTATGTTGTTTCTAATTGAGTACTGGTCTGATTCGTATTGTATGGAAATACAATATCTGAGCTTCAAAAATTAAATATCAAAATCTGCTCACAGCAGGTCTCGAACTCGAGACCTCCCCTTTAACAGCCAAACACTCCAACCAACTTGGCTGCCCTTTTGTTTTTGTAAACTTATTCCTCTAACAGTTTATATATGCTAAGTAATTATGAACTATGTGATTTATGTCAACACATTTTTCCTTAACTTTGTTACGTTTATGGTTTTGGATAATAAGTAATATTATTTACTTTAAATAAATAAAAGTTTTTATTATTTAGTTTAAAATAATTAGTTTAAATAACAAATAAATATTAGTTAAAATTAAAATATAAAAAAAAGTAAAAAATAAATAAAAAATAAAAAAATATAAAAAGTAAAAAAATAGATAGATTTAATTTGCGTCTTTTAGAATTTATTCGGGTTTACGATTCATGCACTTTAGGAATAAAATTGGTAGAATTAATTGTAGATTAAAAACCGAAAACCAATTCAAATCAATTGTCCAAATCGAAACAAAACGTCTCAAATTCACTCGATCTTCGTGTACAACGAACTTGGTTCATCAACGTTTAATTAAATCCGTCTTTGCTAATTTTAGTCTATTAATTTTTCCTAAAGGTAATTTTCTATTTTACCCTATAACGTATCCAATTAAAATACATATACATTCCATGACACATCAAAAATTTTGGCGTCGCTGCCGGGGATCTTGTGTACGATTCGTTTTGTGGAGATTTGTTGATCGTTGATTTGAATACCCTTTCAATTTTGGAAGGTTATGCTTATTTTTGTTTTATCATAATTATGTCTTCATCTATCATTTGCGTTAAGTGTGGGGGTCCATTGTATGATGGCGAGTGCCCTTGTTTTCAAACGAAAGACGACTCCTCACAACTTTCCATCGAACAATTACATATGCTAGAGCAAATGAATTTTTACAAAGATTATTTCAAAGATGATATTTTGGTGAAAGTGATTATGATGATGACGATGATGAGGATATTTTCGATCTCACTCCATCTCATGACATCACTACTCCTATTATTAATTCTTCCACCGTGGAACCCGAAAATTCTCTAAGCAAGGGGGACGAGCATTTTAGCACTATTCAGGACACGGAATCGGACGAAGTAATAAAGTCTAGTGTTGAGATCCTTGTCCAAAACCCAAGAGAGTTCGATGGTATTTCCAATGAAACGTGTGATTTGCCACATTGTGATGACTCTACTTCTTCTAATCACTTTGAGATTTTCTCCGATGAAAATTGTGATGGAAATGAAGATTTTGAGAATGATTCGACTTCTACTGAATTTTCTAATGAGGAGTTATCCGATGAACTTTCTTATAAAGATGACATTCACGACTCGGATTTTGAGGGGTTTACCGATGAACCTACTATTCTTCACCCATTTCCACTGGGAAATGAGGATGATAGTGATCCGGTTTATGAGAGTTCACCTTTGAACTTGCTCCTTTAGACCCATTTTCATCGGGAAATGAGGTTGATTTGAATATTACGATCCTTGAGAAGTTCACCGATGAACTTACTCATTTAGATGTGAAAGACGTGATTCTTCGTGAAAAATTATCGAACGTCTATCTTCTCATTTCTAAGATCGAGACTTTGAATTCTAAGCCTATTCCTATTCCCGTTGAGGGTAGTGATCCGTTTATGGAGGAAATTGACACTTTTCTTGCTTCTAATGATCTGATACCACCGGGTGTTGATGAAATTGACCCGGAGGGGGACACTCTCTTTTTAGAGAATTTACTTGATGATGATTTTGTCCCAAGTCCTCCTCCCACCCACTTTGACCTTAATGTACGGGTTTTTAATGTGACTCATATTGAGTACCATGACCCAACTGATCACATTTTTAAGGGTGAAATGGTCGTTAAAGCTAAGAATGTTGATTCCACTATGGATGAAACATTTATTCCACCATTACCGTGTGCTTTATATGATTTTGGATTAGCATGGGGGACGACACCGTGTTGTCTATTCCTTTCTCTCCTGAGGACGAGGTATTCGACCCCGGAATCATTGATTTAGGGAAATCTGCCTTTCACCGATGTAATAATTGAAAGACTTTTCGATCATCTTGGTGCGAGTTTATCTCGGGGAGCATGCTATATTCATTCCATAATTTGTTACTACTATCTCTTTTTATAGATTTATGTTGGAGTTTCATCTTTTCGTTTGTCATCCGACAACGAGGATGAGATCTTTGACCCCGGCATCATGCTTTATGTTGAATTCTATTCCAATATGCCGGTTTTCACCATTTTCCCTAAGGACCAATGAATGCGGGGATCGAGTCGAGCTCACGACTCGGTTAACAAAAACGAGGTGCCTTGTGGGGAAGTCCCATACAGTCTATCTTCTTTCTATTTTCTTACAACTAATAAGGCTTGATCTTTCAAGCTCGTGCTCGTGTTTTGTTGTGTTGTGAATCTTAGATATGACCCTAATCATTAAAGACTATCGTGTTCGGTTTTTACCGGTCCACTTGATCTTCCATTCTTTGATTGTCAAAAGGGGCACACTCTATCCTTTGATTTTTATCGACTAACGTTTTATATTGAGGCATAATTAATAAACGACTTATAGATTTGTGTGCTCTTTCCATGTTAGGATTTTGCATTAGACTCTTTGTGTTTTAGCAAGGGGTGTTACTTTTGAGCTAAGAAACATTGAGGACAATGTTTAGTTTTAGCATGGGGGAGTCAATCGATATAATCGCTTGCAATTGCTTTTGTCGTGTCTAGGCGTAATCGTTTTTCTCGTTTTTCATAAAAAAATTAAATTTTTAGTGTTATTTTTAGTTTTAATAAAGAAAATAAGTGCTTTTGACACAAATGTAGGCTTTCTGTTGGTGAAAATAAAAATAGTTTTTGACTCGACTCGGTTTTTACCTTAGATTTTCCTTAACATATTTGAATTAAGTTTTGCTAGGCTTTTATATAGGGAGCTTTAAAACGCGAAAGTCTTAACTCATACGGGTTAAGAACAAGAACTTTTCGCAAGTTCTTATAATTGATCCTAGAAGGTCGTTTATCAAGGGAACTTTAAAACGCAAATTCTAAAACTTGAAAAAGTATAAGAAGATGCAAGATCCTATAGATGACTTGAAAACCCAAAACTTTGATTTAATAGGCTAAGTATCCATTGATTTCACATTTTTGAAATTTTACAATATGAAGAACAAGAAATGATAGAGTTTAATCATAAGTTGTTAAGGTTAATTCTTCTTTGTATAAGTATTTTTGTGTTTGATTTAATCTCCTCGTATTTATTTTTCACGCTTGAATAATAATTGCTTAATAAATGAAGTTTTTAGCGGTTTAGGCTTAACATCTTAACTCGTAACTCCTTATTTTTCTTCCCTTGTAATTAAAGTGAGAACACATTAAGGGTGTCAGCGTCATGGACTTTTCATCATGGGATTGCGGAAATTTGGCTTACTATACATATCATATTAATAAGAAGAATAAATAAAAACATGTTCTCTAGGAGCCTTCGGGTGGGAGTCATGTAGCACTAACCTTGTCATTAGAGCCTTAGGGTGTATGACAAGGGGACGTGTTTAATAAAAATTGCTTCATTATCATGAGCCATAAGGTGGGATGGTGAATGTCAATTCCATTATTTTTGTCCAAGGAGCCTTCGGGTGTGGATTTTAAATGAGGAGCGCAATTGCATCTTAAAGAGCCACAAGGTGATATGATGTAATTGTTGCTAACTCCATTAATAAGGTCATAATTTACTTTGGAGGTTTTATTGTTGCTTTTAAGTAGTCCTATTAGCCAAATTTCGGGTCCGGGGATTTATCCCTCAAATCGTGTTAAGTTATCCTTGATGTGGGCTTTCTTTAGTGACAACGGTTTTTGAAGTCGAGGTTAGGTTTTGAGTGTTGAGTTTACACCGTTTTTGCCTTCATTTTTGGACTAATAAATATCAAATAAAGTCAAATGAGCCTTTGGGTGAATGACAAATAAAATCTAGAGATACAATTAGGAATAATAGGAGATTGAGTTTAACACAAATTACTTGTATGAGTTGGTTTAATTTTGGGGCTTATGATTGGCAATGATCTTGTTTTTACACTTGGCATGGAAAAGTGAAAAGTCGGGGACGATGAATCTATTTGAGTTTTATGATCCTGAAAGTTATTTTTCAATAATGAAAGAAATACATTATGACTTTGCAAAAATAAAGTCAAGAAGTAGAATAATGGTGTAGTTAGTGTTTTATTTTATCATTGCGTGAGGACGCGGCAATTGCTTAGCAAGTGGGAGTTTGATATGAGTGATTTTACTCATATCATTTGTATCATAAAACGATGAATAAATGCTTAAAATTAATAAAAAAATGCATTGTATATGTTTGTTTGTCGTTTCATGTGTGTAGGTACCGATGATCACGAAAACCGGAAAAAACGACACGAGAATGAAGAAAAGATCAACAAAGACAAATTTCAAGTTCGATTTTAGCGGATTTAATCGTTTTTGGATATTTTGGGCCAAGTGGGTCCCACATTTGGGTATTGGGCCCAAAAAGCCCAATAAGGAGTCAAGTTAACTATTTTTGGAGTAGAAAGCCCAAATAAAGGCCCATAATAATAATAAAAATGGACGAATGGAAAATTGGGTCCAAGCCAAATTCATATTACTTGAGACGAATGGGAGGAGTAAATACAGTTTGGGTTCAAAGCCCATCTTAGCTACAAAAAACGGTGCAAACATAGATATTTTTTCCCTTTGGTTACTTGGTCAAATCGTTACAAACAAAGAAAATAAAAGAAAAGAACGTAGAGAAGGAAATAAGAGAGAAAGAAGCAGCCAAAGAACCCTAGCCTCAATTTGGGGGTTTTCAATCTACAAGGGATTGAACCCCACGCGCCCTAATTAAACCCCAACTTTTTAGGGGAGAAGATGATGTTGTTATCTATCACACGTGGCTATTCGATGCGTCATACCTAGTCTCCTATTGGTTGATTTACTGAAGATTTTTTAGAGAGCCAATCATTACCATCCACCTCAGCGTTTAACTAGCACAAGAAGCACAAGTATTGTCCACTCTGGCAATCCGCGTGCCTTGGACGAATCTACACCCTTGGATTGTAACAAACAAGAAAGAGAGTCAGAGATACCTCATCCAAGGGCTCAGAATCGATCATCACCAACAACCCACACCCCTCTCCTTCGCTATAAAACCCCCTCATTCTTGTATTATGATCATCCCTTTCTTTCTTTTAAAGTTATTATGTTAATTTAGTTTTAGATTATTGTAATTTTACTTTTTCAAAAGTATTGTAATGTGTTATGATTTAATAAAAGTTTGATTTTAAGTCTCTTATTTCTTTGATCTTGCGTTTTTTTATCTTTGATGAAACGGATACCACTTTAGTCTAAGTTAAAACTGATGATATAATACTTTATTATTTGTTTAAGCTTTATTCATAGCTTAATTGAGTAATAAGAAAGAGAAAAAGAGAAAAGTTTAACCCACTATTAGAGTTCAAAATAATTGTTGGATCGAGTAGACTTTTGGTTCGAGGATCGTATGATGTATGGTGGTTCGAGGTTTATTGGTGTTTTTGGAGTTGTTCTACGTTTTATAGGGAGCTCAGCGCTCACCTACATCGTCAACGGTTTCATCATCAAAATGGTTAAGCTCGGTTTTCTTTATTTTGCATTTTTATGTTTTATGCTAGTCTAAATTTGTAGTTGATGTTCGATTGAGTTGCTTTTATTGTGCGAATTAATATTTGTGAATGTAGAATTGGTAGTGCAGTTATGTGAGATGAATAAAGTGCTCTTGTAGTTTACTGTTATTGAATCGGAATATAGATCTGTGATTTATATTTGGTAGATCATTGATAAGTCTACTCATAATTATAATCTGTAATATGGATCTGCTTAGTTCGATGAATTGCTGTGATGATTGGGGGATCTAGTTGTTATTTTTTTGTGTTCCTGAATTAGTAAATGTTATGGTTTCATTGAGTGATTTGTTTTTTTACTGTGTTAAATTAGTTTGAGGGTCTGCTTTTGGATTTCTTTCATATTGTTATCATTGATTTAGGTTTTCTGATTAGTTGTTTTATGAATTGTATTATCATTTTTAGCTGGATTTATCTTGTTTACTTGCCTGCTGATTTAGATTGTTGCTATAAATGTATTGATTTATTTGCTAGCTTGTTGATTTTTGTAGTCAAATCTTGTGCTAATGCTTTATATAACTGTTGACTTTTTTATTTTATTTTAGTAGTATGCTTGTTATTGTTTTGAATTAAAATTGTTGAATGTTTGATATACTGTTTTGTGATCTGAGTACTTAGAGTTCTGTTACTTGAATTCGTGTAGTGGTTAATTTTGTTAGCTGCTGATTAATTTACTCTGAGTTTGTTTTAATCAGAGTCTATATGTTGTTTCTAATTGAGTACTGGTCTGATTCGTATGATAAGTAAATACACTATCTGAGCTTCCAAAATTAAATATCAAAATCTACTCACAGCAGGTCTCGTACTCGAGACCTCCCCTTTAACAGCCAAACACACCACCAACTTGGCTGCCTTTTGTTTTTGTAAACTTATTCCTCTAACAGATTATATATGCTAAGTAATTATGAACTATCAGATTTATGTCAACACATTTTTCCTTAACTTTGTTACGTTTATGGTTTTGGATAATAAGTAACATTATTTACTTTAAATAAATAAAAGTTTTTATTATTTAGTTTAAAAAATAAATAAATATAGTTAAAATTAAAATATAAAAAAAAATTAAAAAATAAATAAAAAAAATAAAAATATAAAAAGTAAAAAAAATAGATAGATTTAGTTTGCGTCTTTTAGAATTTATTCGGGTTACGATTCATGCACTTTAGGAATAAAATTAGTAGAATTAACTGTAGATTAAAAACCAAAAACCAATTCAAATCAATTGTCCAAATCGAAACAAAACGTCTCAAATTCACTCGATCTTTGTGTACAACGAACTTGGTTCATCAACGTGTTTAATTAAATCCGTCTTTGGTAATTTTAATCTATTACTTTTTCCTAAAGGTAATTTTCTATTTTACCCTATAACGTATCTAATTAAAATACATATACATTCCACGACACATCAAAAATTTTATACTTAGATATAAGTACAACCTTTATCTTTTCTAGAATAGTTTAATATGTACATTGTACTGTTTATCCAGCATGGGCATCAACCACCCACTAGATAAACCCATGCAGTGAAACATGCAAAATGCAAACCCTAATTACACTGCCTATATAAGGAGTGTACATT
>JANFOE010001252.1:0-40924 GCA_025667525.1 Glebionis coronaria | reverse complement strand
GTGTGTCTGGCTAAATAGTTATCACCATCTTTTTTTATTCCAAAAGCCTAAAACATATCTAGAAAAACACACACAACCACTATCTACAAGGATAAAACAAATCTAAAAACACGCACTCTACCTCTTATTCCAAAAACACGCCACAACATTCTTCGGTGTCACTGGTCTCTTTGTTGCAACCGATTATGATGTGCGTCGTTGGTGATTAGTTGGTGTCGTTTGTGGTGTCTTTTTGATGATACGTGGTGGGTTTTTGTGATCAGGTGGTGCTTTTGGTTGTTTTTATGTCATTGTGGTGATGGTGTTTTAGGGTTTGCATACTCAACATTAGAATCGTTGAGAACTGCGAATTGTTCATTTTGTTTTAAGGTTTGCGATAAGTCTATGTTGGCTTATAAGATAATTATGCCTTTGTGATGTGAGGGTTATCTGGATATGTCTTACTTTATCTTAAATATTTTTCTATTGATATGATCTGAGGTATTATGTTTTTGCTAAAACAATTAGAACTGATTGATTTATGTATATGTTGGGTAGTAAGCACATACCTATGAAAAGATGACTGTGATGATTGCAGTATATGTTTCTTTTGCTATGTAGTGTGTATTTTTGTTTGATGTTATGATAGTGAAAATGATTGTATCGTTAAGTGAGAACTCACACACTCCTGCTCACAATTACATCACTTTTTAGTTTAGTGAGAACTTACACACAAGACACACTACATCACTATAGAGTTTAGTGAGAACTGACAAAAGACATCCAAGTATATGCATATACCTTGGATCAACACAAGACTAATCCAAGTATCACATCACAAATGTGTGAGCGATCTTCTCTTTGGATATATAAAGAAGGTTATCAAGAGGATAATCATAAGTAAATATACTTAACACATTAAGTGATCATTTACTCATGATTGGAATATAGAAAGGATATTAGAAGTAGAAAGTAGTCCAAAAAGGTTCTTTGGAAAATAGAAATATGATCCACTATTTATAGGAGACAAGTTTCAACGACTCTCTGAGTGCAGCTCATTAAATAGGCATGTGGCTCATTATCACTAATGAACCGCAGACACCTATATTGAGTCGCAGGCTCTAGAGGCCGCTCCTTTTTTCTTCTAGTGGGGAAATACATCTTGTATCATCCCACTTAGATAAGTGGACCGTTACGTGTATTTATGTCGTGTCATCAAAGCATAAGATAAATGTCCTAAAACATTAACTAACCATAAAGGAAATACCAGAATCAAACACCGGTAATCCAAACATAAGCTCAAAACATGATAAGTAAATATTGAAGGGAAATGACTAAAACAATGTCCAAATAAGCAAAGTAATGTAAGAAGTGCTTAAAGTAAGAAGTCTGGATAGCTTCCATCCAAATGCACATACTCTCAGAATCCTAAGAGCGTCCTGGTGTACCTGCCGTTAGAACATGAAAGGAACTACGGCTGAGCATAACGCTCAGTGAACGGGTATAAGAGCATGATAAGTAATACTGGAATGAAACAGATGACAAACACTGAAGCTGTAAATACTGATATATAAAATACATCAAAAACTGTGTAAGTTCTGAAGAATCTGGTTTATGACTGGTAAAGCTGTACTATTAACTCTTAAATATGAAAACATGTATTTATGTATTTTAAATGCCAAGATCTTATATAGGTCATGTGTTGTAACAACGTCTGCATGAATACATAGAGGAGTGACCTCGTAATACTGTAGAGGGGTGACCTCTAAATAATGTGCTGGGTGGAGGGATCAACTCTAGTGTGAAGGATGTAGAGCACACACCACATTCACCTGATAAGCTATAAACTGATAACCTAGGATGCATCCATACCCCCCGCTGATAATACTAATAAAATGGCCATGCTGAATAAATGGGACGCTGCGAGAAATCACTCCCCCACAGAGGAGTCATGACATCGGTGCCTCTAGTGTCATGGTTACGGTTCCTCCGTAATTGTGAGAACCCGTACTTTCTCAGCATTATTTTATTCTTTTTATTTGTGCTTCTTGAATTTTCCAACGCATTACGTTTTCTTGTATTGTTTTATTACGTTTTCTTGTATTGTTTTATATGTAAATCCTGAGATTTTTAAATTATGCTTTACAAGTATTTTCTGATCGTTAATAAATACTTTGTATGGAATTATAAATTTTTCATTTCATTTTTCCATATTTAATTTAAATCAAAGTTTTGATTTAAAATCACCCGCGTGCGTTTTACAACGAGTTTATTCAAAATCAATGAACAACGAGAATTCCTAGTGATCGTGATACCGACGGATGCCCAAAATTTAACGTTTTATTATCGATTGTTTCGATAATTAATATTTTCGATGATGCCGTTTTAATTACGTATTAAGTCGTGTCGGGAAATCATATAATCATTTTTATGATGCGTTGTAACTTTTGAAAAGTACTTTTATGAAACCCGAGCCCCGTAAATATTTTCAATATTTACCAATAACCATTTTCTACCCTTTAAAACTATTAATTATTTTTAAGTCCACAAGTTTTAAACTTAACAACAATTGTCCCTCCACTACCTAACATATATATATTCATTTTTTTACCTTCCAATACAACATACACATAACCATTAATAAAAAAAACACACAAACACCCTCCCCCTCCCTTTGTTGCCGTGAACTCCACCACAAAACACCCCTTGAATCATCAACTTATACATTGATTTAGCTAAAACAAATTTTAGACCACCTCTTAGATTTTAAAGGTGATTCTAAACATACAAAAATCTTCCACATGCATCAAGATTTTATGTTCCTATGATTTTTATGGTGGGGATGAGTCTTGATCATCATGCATGTGATGATCATGGCTAGATCATCTTGTTTTCATTCTAAAAAGGTTATTTTTGTAACACCCCACTTTGGTAAATGGACCGTTACGCGTAATTATGGCGTGTCATCAAAGCATGCAAGGTAATATGTACAAAACATACATGACCATAGGGAAAACCGGAATCAAACATCGATTCCCAAACATAAGCCCAAAACATAATGAAGTAAAGGAAATAAGAAATGACTAAACAAGCATAGGTATATGAAGGCAAAAGGAGAAGAAGTCTATGGCAGCTTCCATCCTATGTACGTCCTCCAAATGCTCGAGTCCTGGGTACCTGCCGTTTTGGGACATGGATAGGTAAATAACGTCTGAGCAAAACGCTCAGTGCACGGATATATGACATAGTATGAATGACTGAAACATAATAAAGACTTAATAGAAGCGGAAATGTATAAGTCCTGGAAAACCTGGTATAACTTAGTAAAATTGGTTTTATAGTTTGAAAAGCCTTATGTTTATTTTATAAAAATTGTTTAACATGTTAACCATTAGCCAATATAGGTCATGAATTATCAACGTGCATGAATACTTGGAGGGGTGACCTCGTCATGCAATTAGAGGGGCTGCCTCTAATTAATATAACTGTTTGGGTAGGAGGGATCAGCTCCTTGTGAAGGATGCAAGGCACACACCACATTCACCTGAATAATCTGCTGAAAACATGTAAACTAGGATGCACCCATACGCCCCACTTGATAATAATAATATGGCCAAAAGCTGAAGGGACGCCACGAGCTATCACTCCGTCGTGGTGGAGTCATAACACTGGTGCCTCCAATGTTATGGTTATGGTACCTCCATAACTAGGTGAAACTGGTCATGCATGTATATTGATTTAGGTATCTAATTAAACATAAGTAATTCAAAAACATATAAAACATATACTCGGAAAACAGTTGGCTGAATACGGGGTATCCTAATAAGGAAGAAAGTCCATACTGAAAGGACGGAGAATCCGTACCTTAAGTCCAGTGAACGAAGAAGACGAACGGAAGAGAGTCCTACTTCGATCTCACTAATGCTACATACATAGGATACATGTATAAGTATTCTAATTACTGAGTACGTAACTGGTTTTATATCATGTTTTAGCTTGTTTTATATGTTCATGTCTTGTTTTACTGATTTTATCGTTGTGTTGTGTTTATCATGTATTCTGGATATTCTGATTAAATATTACTTGTATTTCTTGTATTATTATACTTGTTATGTAATAATAAGCAATTTTCCAAAAATAGCAGGTTTCCTAAAATAGAAAGTTTCCAAAAATAGAAAGTTTCCAAAAATAGATTTACTGCTTAAAATAGATAAGTTTCTAAAAATAGAAAGTTTCCATAAATAGATTAGCTGCTTAAAATAAATAAGTTTCTAAAAATATAAAGTTCCCATAATTAGAAATAAGCTAGATTATTAAGCTAATAAGATAAGCTTAAGTTTTACTGATTAATATTCTAAGTCATGTGATTAAATAGTATAGTTTATTAATTAATACATGTAAATTAAATAAACTATATGTTATATGCTTTAATTAAATATAAGCATGATTTAATTAAATTAAAGTGTATAAAATACTTAGGTTAAAATATGTATTACTATTGTATTAATATAACCTAAGTCATGGTTATTAATTAATTATATTTCATGTTTAATAATTAATTAATACTATAGTGTAAAATAAATAACTAAATACTTAGGTTAAAATCATGTATTATTAATAATAATAATAAACCTAAGTCCATGTTTTAATTAAATTAATTATATATCATGCCAAATTAATTTAATTAACTTGTAAAATTATATACTTGTAAAATAAAATAAACTTGTAAAAATAATCATGGATCGAACCGTGTGTTATTAATTTATTAAAACGTGTCGTGAACCGAACTCGTGAAAACCGTAAACCAAACACCCCTAAAAACAGTGGCAAACCGGCGTGAACCGGTTGCCCCTGTTTGTGTAAAGATGCCACCGACTGAAGTCGGTGGTTCCTTTCTCTCGGCTAGCAGCTGACTACCAGGTTCCCACCGGAAGTAGCCGGTGATTCCCCCTGCCTGCCTAGGGTTCCCCTTGCTTTCCTAAAATAGCCACCGGCTTAAGCCGGTGGTTAGGGTTGTGTTGCTGCCGAGACCAAACCAACCACAAGACACCCCCGACGCACGTCGGGGTGTCTTGTCCCTGTTGTAGACCGAGCCAAACACCACCAAGACCTAGGTCTTGGTTAGTGGTGAGAACCAAAGCGACGCCGAGAGTCTTGGGACTCTCGGTTCGTGTGGCGGTCGGAACCAACAAACCCGAAAACACCCTAATTCAATTGCCCACCATGATTTTTGCATGTTTTAGTTCATGTTTTAATTAACTCCATGTTCATATATTCATAAAAGCATAAAAAACAATTAAAAGAATGGTTTTCGGATTACCCAAAACACGTGGAATGGATAAATCTTGATCTCACAAACACATTCCTAATCAATAATTAAAATCAAACCTCGTCCTTCTTTTGGCTTGCTGCCGGCGGCATAATTAGAACATCACGTTCTCCTTTAGGGTGCTGCTGGCGGCATAATCAGAACATCACGTTCTCCTTTTGGGTGATGCTGGCGGCATAAAGAGAACATCACGTTCTCCTTTTGGGTGCTACTGGCGGCATAAACAGAACCGGCGGTCATTATAGGGTTTGCTAGGGTTTTGCTTTGTTTTGAAAATGTGGTAAATGAAAATATAATGTTTAACCTTCCTGACATATTTTTGTGAAGTGGGTTGGGCCATAAGGCCCGTTTCTGTTCTTTGTGTCCGCGGGTAGGTGGGGGCCACAAGGGAAACCCGGACCTTTTCCTGCTTAATAATTACGTGTTCGTACGTTTGTATTTACATTACGTTATTATAATTTATTCGTGTTATTATAAATACTTGTACGTAATCGTAATAATAACATACATAAATACATATTTATGTGTTCGTGATTCTTACGCTCATGAGTTCATGTTCGTGATTATAATTATTATTGATTATAATTATCTTGTATTAATACATACTTGCCTTGTAATAACACGTACGTAATTCTTGTAATTAATATTCGTGACACGTGTTTATGTTATATAAGGAAAGTTGTAATCTTGTACGTACGATTATTAGTGTACTGTTCATGGTAAGAGCATGCGGGTTTTACAACTCTTCCCCCTAAAAAGAATAATTCGTCCCCGAAGTATAGATAAGTAACTAAAAGAGAAACATACCCGAATCAAACTGAGAGGGTATGTAAGATAAATGGACGTCCAAGTGACATGGTAGAAGGAACGTGGAACGTGACATGTCTTGAAAGGACATGGAACATGACGTTACTGAAGGGACATATCTAATTGATAAGAGAAAAACGGATAAGAAGTTCGGATGAACTTGTCCGTTTCCACGTGGCTTCCCTCCTATAACGGTTCCTTCACAAGATCTTGACACAATGATAATCTTGGTCCTCCTGACCTTGACTTGAAAACACGCAAAGTTCATTATCATCTACGTAAGATAGATCCCCTGAATTTGATCGAGAGAATAAGAATTACGTGCAAGGATAACCAAAATGTTACGATGCAAAATAATCTAACCTAACTGATAATTAGCAACGATGCGCGAGACAGACTGAAACGTAGTACGTGAAAAATTTTGAACGTGATAAGTGAAATTTTTTTAACGTGATACGTGGAGACATGGTGAGTGTAGTATACGCAAACATATCGTGATCAATGATACGTGTAACATATCGTGAACGTGATATGAGGAACGTGGAATGAACATGACATGTGAAACATATCGTGAACATGGAATATAATGGCGGTAACGCTAAACGCTATAAGATGAGACGTGGAATGTGACGTGAATCGTCTGTCTGGGCATAGAGAGTTATACTATACTTGAGTATGGTCTCTCAAGTTCTTGCAAAACTTCCTAGAACGAAAATGAACGTAAAATCATAAGCCAGGATACGATCATGAACATGAATAATGTCATGAACGTGAGCGTGAAAGCAAGTCGTGAAATTAGAACAAGAACGTGAACGTAAATAAGGAGCACAAATGCGAAACTTTGTCTGGCCCGATAGCTGACGGATTACCAAGTGATCGGATGAGCCTTGGCTGGAACATGTCCGATCAACCTGTTGGTTCTGAAATCCTTGCGGATGTAAGGACTCTGCAGACTTGATCAAACTATTGGCAATAACCCAGATAACATCATGCTTCTTCTGAGTTTGCGTTAATCTGGTAACCAAAATCCATGGAGATCTTGTCCCATTTCTGTTCGCATTTTCTGATGGTGGAGAAACATATCAGTCTGTTGGTGTCCTATCTTAACCTGTTGGTATAACAGGTACTTAGATATGAACGTAACTGTATCTTGCTTAGTAGAAACTTGATACATAGAAATTTGTGGAACTATGAGTCTCTAAATTAGATTTCTCTTAGCGTAGGATTTTCTTGAACTCCTAACGTAGTGTAGGGTTCTCACCTTTACGCATAAGCTGAGTCATGTTAAGATTAATCGTGAGAATCCGTGTGATTCAGCGTGTCACTGTAATCAACCAGAATTTATATTGGAAAAAAAGTTCAGGGTGAAATTTCTCCTATTGTAGAATTTGCAACATAGAGCAAATATTGTCTTCCTGCTCTTCTCCAGACTTTAGAGAAGGTTAGGTTGTCATAGATGAAAACACTGATGAATTTGTTTATGAGTTCATGAAAACTCAATTTATTAAGTCCATAATGCTGCTGGAGCATTTATGAGATTAATACAAAATCATGAATCTAGCATGACCGAGACGTGTACGAATAGCAGTCACGGAAATGTCCTGCTCTTTCACTCGTCACTGTTGGCAGCATGACCATGAATCCGATCTTGGAAAAATGTTTGACACCCTTAAGTCAATTGGACATGTTGTCAATGCGTGGAGGAAAATAACGGCTATGGATGGTGATTTGTTTAAATCGACGGTAGTCGACACATAATCTCATGTTACCGTCCTTCTCCTTGAAGGTTCTTCTGGAAAGTATGGGAAGATTTTGGTATAATCGGCTGGTTATGCGTAAAAGGAACTTCATTGGTCGTGTCTTAACTGACAGTTAGAAAATTTTAGTATTCATGGCTAACGAAGCACGTGCTTGGAAAGCATAGATAATTTGTACAGATTTTCCTGATGGAAAACCATGATGAATGTATTCAGGAGCCTGAACATTGCTGTACAAAATCATGAATCGTAGCAGGGTGTGCTGATCGTAGTCCATAATTAGGGTTAAATTCAATTCGCATATGTCTGAGGTAATGCGTTGGCATCTTGGATCTCATCATTAGGCTGAAGGAAAACCGTCGTATACATGGGGGATACGAATGGCGTCCTTTATGGTCATGAATATATGAAATATAGGTGCAAGAAAGGAAAGTATCATCAAACAATCGTGACAGATCTCACTGATATGCCGGTGCTGGTACTGAAATTCTTGTGGCCTGATTAATACATGGCACAACGAAATGGGTATACCCTTTGGAGGGTACCCTGAATTTCTTAGGGATGCTCCAGAATTTGACGTGAGTCATGCTTCTTGACTCGTGTCTTGGAAATATACGCATGACATGTGTCTTGACTGGTGTCTTGACAGGTGTCTTCTGAAAGCATACATGAGACATGTGTCTTGATTGATGTCTTGACATGTGTATCGAGGTGTGAAACAAATAGAACTACAAATATTAGGTTATTATGCCAGAATTGACGGATCGGTTGGAATACTGATCATTTGTATGTCTGATCACGTCCGCGGTCGGAGCCTCGGTTGTGATTTCTAGGATTGTTGCTGTTATAGTAGTGGTTACTATCGTCCTGTCTGTCAGTTCCATGACGGTCATTCTCATGACTGTGATTCATGTAACTATTCAGCTGAGTGGCCGGCTGGTACCAGTTCTCCACTCATATGACTGAAATGACAACTGAATGACGTGTGACATGTAACTAAGAATTTGGGACAATGATTGATGGAAATCGTCTGGTGGTGAAGCATCTTCTCGTCCGATCGCTTTGATCTAACGCCTTTGTCTTCGTCTTGTAAGATCTCCAGGTTGTGAACAGCATCAGCATCTCGTAGCGTCTCCAACATCCGCAGCATCAACCCTTAGTAACATCTCCAAGCTATGAGCGGCATCAACAATCTTGTAGAGTATCAGCAAGTGGAGTACACCTGAGATGATTTAGAATCGACTAGCGAATACTCATAGAGCATTGTAGGTAAAATACACCTGGATCAAAGTACGTGTAATACACATGGAATACGGTACATGTGGTACACATGAAATGCACATGAAATGATCGATATGGGTCGATCATCTGACATGATTTTACAGGGAATAATCCTGGTAAGGCAAATGTAATGGCAGATGCACTTAGTACGAATAAACATCATTCTGGTTAGATAGAGAAAACACCCAGAAGATTGGTGAAACGAAACTCAACAATGAGCAGCATGAAAGCATGGTTAATGGAGACCAACCATGACTATCATAAAAGCAGGTTTTAATGGAATCTTTTAATGTCTAGCATGAGGGCATGATCGACATGATGAGAACATAATCAACATAAGGAGACTTAAGACATACTTAACATGAAGATGAAATCAACATAAAAATCTTGGAATGAAATTAATCATGAAGGAGTATAAACATAATCATCATGAAAATGAAGTTAACCATGGTAGCATGAAAAATACTTGACATAAAAACATAATAACTTATGAGGGGACATGAAAACAATTTTATGCCAATAAATCATGAGAAAAATTTTATGCATGAAAACTATGCATGAAGACATGATGCAATTTATAAAAACCTTTATATGCGCGAGGGGACACCTATGGGTCGTTCCTAAAACAAAAGACATGGCGAGGGGACGCCTATGGGTCGGTCCCAAAGTTTAAAGTTTCGATAAAAGCACATGCGACTAAATAGAGCCAGTCCTGTATAAACCATTACTTAGTCAAAATTCCTGCAACAATGATACATGAAACATAAATATGTAAATATCATATGTCCAAAACTTATCAGAAAAAAAAAGTTTATGTGACCAATTATGAACTACTGGGGTTCAGTCCACATAGTCACAGTTCACGAGGAACGTCATGCATGAAATAATGACACATAACTAAATATGAATGACGGTTGTCCATCGATATTAGTAAAAAATATCGATGAAAACATCGAGGTTAAAACATCAAGGTGCTGAAAACATCATGGTTAAAACAACAATGTGCTGAAAACATCAATTCGTGGAATAACAAGCGTTGGCTTAGGAAGCTCCTAGTGACTACCCACTAGTCACAGGTCAAGTTTTAGAGCCTACAGGTCAAAGCCTTGGCTCTGATACCATAGTTGTAACACCCCACTTTGGTAAATGGATCGTTACGCGTAATTATGGCGTGTCATCAAAGCATGCAAGGTAATATGTACAAAACATACATGACCATAGGGAAAACCGGAATCAAACATCGGTTCCCAAACATAAGCCCAAAACATAATGAAGTAAAGGAAATAAGAAATGACTAAACAAGCATAGGTATATGAAGGCAAAAGGAGAAGAAGTCTATGGCAGCTTCCATCCTATGCACGTCCTCAAAATGCTCGAGTCCTAGGTACCTGCCGTTTTGGGACATGTAAAGGACAATAACGGCTGAGCAAAACGCTCAGTGCACGGACATATGACATAGTATGAATGACTGAAACATAATAAAGACTTAATAGCAGCGGAAATGTATAAGTCCTAGAAAACCTGGTATAACTTAGTAAAACTGGTTTTATAGTTTGAAAAGCCTTATGTTTATCTTATAAAAACTGTTTAACATGTTAACCATTAGCCAATATAGGTTATGAATTATCAACGTGCATGAATACTTGGAGGGATGACCTCGTCATGCAATTAGAGGGGCTGCCTCTAATTAATATAACTGTTTGGGTAGGAGGGATCAGCTCCTTGTGAAGGATGCAAGGCACACACCACATTCACCTGAATAATCTGCTGAAAACATACAAAACAGGATGCACCCATACGCCCCACCTGATAATAATAATATGGCCAAAAGCTGAAGGGACACCACGAGCTATCACTCCGTCATGGTGGAGTCATAACATTGATGCCTCAAGTGTTATGGTTATGGTACCTTCATAACTAGGTGAAACTGGTCATGCATGTATATGGCTTTAGGTATCTAATTAAACATAAGCAATTCAAAAACATATAAAACATATACTGGGGAAAATAGTTGGCTGAATACGGGAATCCTAATAAGGAAGAAAGTCCATACTGAAAGGACGGAGAATCCATACCTTAAGTCTAGTGAAAGAAGAAGACTTCGATCTCACTAATGCTACATACATAGGATACATGTATAAGTATTCTGATTACTGAGTACGTAACTAGTTTTATATTATGTGTTAGCTTGTTTTATATGTTGATGTCTTGTTTTACTTATTTTATCGTTATGCTGTGTTTATCATGTATTCTGGATAATCCGATTAAATATTACTTGTATTTCTTGTATTATTATACTTGTTGTGTAATAATAAGCAATTTCCCAAAAATAGCATGTTTCCTAAAATAGAAAGTTTCCAAAAACAGATTTACTACTTAAAATAGATAAGTTTCTAAAAATAGAAACTTTCCATAAATAGATTAGCTGCTTAAAATAAATAAGTTTCTAAAAATAGAAAGTTCTCATAATTAGAAATAAGCTAGATTATTAAGCTAATAAGATAAGCTTAAGTTTTACTGATTAATATTCTAAGTCATGTGATTAAATAGCATAGTTTATTAATTAATACATGTAAATTAAATAAACTATATGTTATATGATTTAATTAAATACAAGCATGATTTAATTAAATTAAAGTGTATAAAATGCTTAGGTTAAAACATGTATTACTATTGTATTAATATAACCTAAGTCATGGTTATTAATTAATTATATTTCATGTTTAATAATTAATTAATACTATAGTTTAAAATAAATAACTAAATACCTAGGTTAAAATCATGTATTATTAATAATAATAATAAACCTAAGTCCATGTTTTAATTAAATATCACGCCAAATTAATTTTATTAACTTGTAAAATTATATACTTGTAAAATAAAATAAACTTGTAAAAATAATCATGGATCGAACCGTGTGTTATTAATTTATTAAAACATGTCGTGAACCGAACCCATGAAAACCATGAAGCAAACACCCCTAAAAACAGTGGCGAACCGGCGTGAACCGGTTGCCCCTGTTTGTGTAAAGATGCCACCGGCTGAAGCCGGTGGTTCCTTTCTCTCGACTAGCAGCTGACCACCAGGTTCCCACCAGCAGTAGCCGGTGATTCCCCCCTGCCTGCCTATGGTTCCCTCTGCTTTCCCAAAATAGCCACAGGCTTAAGCCGGTGGTTGGGGCTGTGTTGCTGCCGAGACCAAACCAACCACAAGACACCCCCGACGCACGTCGGAGTGTCTTGTCCCTGTTGTAGACCAAGCCAAACACCACCAAGACCTAGGTCTTGGTTGGTGGTGAGAACCAAAGCGACGTCGACAGTCTTGGAACTCTCGGTTCGTGTGGCGGCCGAAACCAACAAACCCGAAAACACCCTAATTCAATTGTCCACCATGATTTTTACATGTTTTAGTTCATGTTTTAATTAACTCCATGTTCATATATTCATAAAAGCATAAAAAAGAATTAAAAGAATGGTTTTCGGATTACCCAAAACACGTGGAATGCATAAATCTTGATCTCACGAACACATTCCTAATCAATAATTAAAATCAAACCCCGTCCTTCTTTTGGCTTGCTGCCGGCGGCATAATTAGAACATCACGTTCTCCTTTAGGGTGCTGCTGGTGGCATAATCAGAACATCACATTCTCCTTTTGGGTGCTGCTGGCGGCATAAAGAGAACATCACGTTCTCCTTTTGGGTGCTACTGGCGGCATAAATAGAACCGGCGGCCATTATAGGGTTTGATAGGGTTTTTGCTTTGTTTTGAAAATGTGATAAATGAAAATATCATGTTTAACCTTCCTGACATATTTTTGTGAAGTGGGTTGGGCCATAAGGCCCGTTTTCGTTCTTTGTGTCCGCGGGTAGGTGGGGCCCACAAGGGAAACCCGAACCTTTTCCTGCTTAATAATTACGTGTTCGTACATTTGTATTTACATTACGTTATTATAATTTATTCGTGTTATTATAAATACTTGTACGCAATCGTAATAATAACATACGTAAATACATATTTATGTGTCCGTGATTCTTACGCTCATGAGTTCATGTTCGTGATTATAATTATTATTGATAATAATTATCTTGTGTTAATACATACTTGTCGTGTAATAACACGTACGTAATTCTTGTAATTAATATTCGTGACACGTGTTCATGTTATATAAGGAAAGTTGTAATCTTGTACGTACGATTATTAGTGTAGTGTTCATGGTAAGAGCATGCGGGTTTTATAATTTTGATCTTTGGATTTTGTTAAAATTTATCATATAAGTGTTTTTAGGAGTGTTTGGTTGATGGGTATGATAGTATGATGATTCTATAGGTATAGGAATGAGTGGTTTTGCTTAGAAAATTGACTTGACTTGTTTTCTAAAAAGGTATTTTAGGACAGCAGCATATAACAGATTGTTTGGTGGGTTTAAGGTCTGAGAAAAGATAAGATTATTTGATTTTATTGTAGAGTTTTCCGAGAGGCTCGTTTTGGTATAAGATAGAGCTTCTAAGTCATTACGAGTCAAAAGTTATGCTAGTTTTAGTATTTGTGTACCGGGAGACGCAAGTCGGCACAATCCGAAATTGTGGCTGATTTTGGGTCGACTCTCGGGGACTTTAGGCTTGGTTAGATAAATGCTACTACTGATTTTCAAAGTTTACAAACTTAATTTGATGAGTCTAGTAGTGGTTTCAAAAGACGGATTGTCGAATTAGTACTTTTAAAGTGGTCCAAACGGTTTTACAAAACAGGTGCACAAATCTATCCCAAATTTGGAGTCGAGTAAAGTGTCGAGCTGATGGATTTTAAAGTGTGAACTTTGGCTCAAAATTTGGTGAGGTCTTATACAGGTTATAAATGACCTTGACACCAATTTTCATCTAAAACGGACAAGTCTAGATAGGGTAGATCGGTGTGAACATTCGGGGTGTACTTGCTGATTTGTATTGGACACGTAGTTCAATGCTTGTGTTGCGTGAGTTTGAGTATTCACTATGGGACATGGTGACTTACTCAAGTTCTTAGTCATTATATAAATGACTTAGCTACTGGTCCGAGCGATGTATAAGGATAGTTTGACTTGCGTTGACTTGGCGTCTTATGACGGGTCGACTTCAAGTGTACAAGTGTTTTAACGTGTAGTGTTGGAATAAATGGTTAGTATGAATTCATTTGGTTCGTGTCAATGGTTTTGAAACATGAATACTTTGAAAACATTTGAGTCATATTATATTTGGTACATATCGGTACTTGAGTTCGAGTCTTAACGCGCGCCTTATTGTGATAGGTTGCGGCTTTCGTTTTCCCGTGCATCCATATCGTCGGTGATCGTCTACCACTATCGTTTCTACTCAGTTGCTGAGTACCGTGATTGACTTACCTCGTGGCTAAGGTGAGTTCATAGCCCTTTTTTACTTATACATGGTTTCTAAATACGGGGTGAGATTTTACATGGTGGAAACACAACCATTTAAAAACTGTATGCTATTTAGAACTTGTATGCTATCCAGAACATGTATGATTTTTAGGTTTTCAATATTATTATTGCTTTTAGGCTAGCCTTGAGTTTTATCTCTCCGATCATGAACCGTTAATTATCCGGTGTGCATTGCGTGAAGCGCGAATGTTATAGGTGGATCCATCGGGATTGACTATCCCCGTCCCAATGATGCGGTTGTTTAACCATGACGCATTACATTTGTTTATACCTGAGTATTTAGGTTGAATACTTACGTAGTTAAGCTTCGGTTCATGAAACTAAACAGCAATAATAATCATAATGTTTCGGATAATGGTAACTGTACATAACCATTTCCCCCTATTTCTTTTTTACAAACGAATGCTTGTGTTCCACATCCTTATTGCTAAACCTATGAATATCACTCAACTTTGTGTTGACGATTTTACATGTTTAATCTCAGGTATTATTACTTAGCTTTGTTTAGATGAGAGCCCGCATGATATTGTCGCAGCTTGGAGATTTTTGTCCTGTTGTTAAAAGTCTATTTTTATTAAAAACTGTCAGGAGTTTATTCTATCTTTTGGGCAACTTATTGTTATAAATCGAGACGAAATAATATAAATTTTCCGCTTCTAAAACTCTGGGACCTGATGAGACTGTATTTATACATAGTCTCATCATCCAAATTGGGCTTAAAACGCTTAAAATATCGTCAAAATACCCATATATGTGCCTATGTTTGTTCATTGTGTATTTTAGGTATGGATATCGTGAATTCACCAAAAGATCAAAGGAATCAAGCAAAAACGAACACGGAAAACGAAGCCGCACAAAGAACCGGGCCCAAGTTTTGAATTTCCAAAAATAGTCCTTGAAGAATTGAAGATTGGTAAGTTTGGTCCCTCAACTATTGAAGACTTGTCACAAATGACCCTCCACTATTCATTTGTGCAAGATATATCCTTGAAGTTTGAAGACTTTACATGATAAGCCCTTGGAAATCACAAGAATTGCCATTTTAGTCCTTATTCATGGTTTAACTAAAACACATGGACTGAATTTGACAATTGCCAAAAGTTATAAACAAAGGAAAAGTGATTTGTAAACTGTTAAGACTTTGTTTGCAATAAGTTTGGGAGTTCAGGGGGCAAACCTGTGTAAACCAAACCCATACCCAATACATACCCGGTTTTAGCCCAACCAAGCCCACCTTTTACCACCATTTTACCCGACCTCCAACCCAATACCCATTTGACCAAACCGGCTGACTTAGTTTTGAATTATATTATATTAATTGCAAAACTAGCGCTAAACACACACTATTCACTCTCCTTCCCCTAATTACCCCCAAATCCTAGTCAAAGAACCCTAATCCAATTAAGGTGAAAAACAAAGGGGTTTTACCCCATTTACTCCAGAATGTTAATTTACCATCTTGTAAACCAAACCCACTTCACACACTTGTATCTCGTGACCCATGGACCCCACACGGGACAACCCTGTCACCTTCAAAAATGGCAACAAAGATATCTTAGCAGAACATCTACGTCCCACATCAAATCCTTTGTCCCAAAGCTTCCTTTTAACGTTCAAGATCATTTATTCAGAGCTGTCATCACATGGGCTTTCTTTTTGACGATTTTCAAAGATTTGACCAAGGGCACAAGAGGAACTTCATAGCTTAGGGTTTTCTTTTTTTCTTTTTATTTCTAGAAGCTTGTAGCCAATATATAAGGCAGCTTAGGATTCATAGTTCAATGTTCCAGTTTTGTACAAAGCTTTTTAAGAAATTAATGACAATGAAATTTTAAATCCTTTGTATGATCTGAGTTCCATTTTTTAATGCTTTCAAGTGTAATTTAGTTAAAGAATCACTGTTATTCAAGTTTGGTTTAAAGGTTCCCAAGTTTCCAGTTTTCAAAGAAGTTTCAGAAAATCATTTTTTAAGAGTGATTGTTAAAAAGGTTTTCAAAAACTTGAGGTTAACTTAATATTGAAGTGAAAGTGGAAATATTAAGTTAAACTCAGTTTTGTGACAAGTTTTATTAATTTCAAGTTGAGTTCTAAAAAGGTTTTGTTTAAGATTAATTTTCAGAAAAATCTTATTTTTCAGTTTTCACCACTTACTGTAGCAAAAGCTACAAGCCACAAGCTTGTAGCCTTTGCTACTTGAAGGTTGTTATTTGTTTTCTTGTGGTTGTGTGCAGGTACCAAGAAAGAAGCAAGCACAAATCTCATTTCCATTTCATTTGTATCAGTTCACTGTGAAGTCCATTTCTTGCACCCTTGGGTCTTTTAAAGACTCCAACAACAGGGTCCTTGCACCATTTTTATAAGATCATTTCAGCTCCATTTTGTCCTAGCAGAAGGCATCAGCCAGGTAGCATATGGCTTGAACCCTGCTTATGCTTTTTGAGTTATGTGAAATATTATGATTTGGTGTGTTTGTTATTGTTTATGAGTGATTTATGATTATTATGCATGTTAAGATGGTTTTAGTTAGTTTAGCCAAGATTTGAAAAGTTTCTGTTTGATTTTGTATGCAAAAGTTTGATTCTAAAATATTAAGGGCTGTTTGGGACAAGGGATTTAGCTACATGTTTGATTAGATGTTGGCTTGAATCCTACCTGAACTCACTTCTTGTGTTAGTATTAGGTCTATTTCAGCTTTGGTTTTTAGTTTGAATAGGATTTAGTGAGTATTGCATGTTATTTATTTGAAGAAAATAGCTACAAATCAGTAACTTGCTTTCCTGTCCTGTTATAGTGATTTTAAGCTTCAAAATCTTGAGGACTGTTAGATATTAGGTCAGTCTAGGGTTTTAGATAGCTTGTATGTTATTTGGTTAAGATTTGTGCAAGTTTTGGCCATTTGAAATCCGTTTTTGTGCACATAGCACCAGCTACTTTTCATCAGACACTCATTTAGCATAACTGTCCCTTAATTGGCCATTTTGTGTGTACTTGGTGTGAACAACTTGGTGTTTTTATATTTTATTTGACTCCCCACAACCCAACTGGTTGTGGGGGTGCCTTTGGATCCAAAAGAAACCAACTCAAGCAAAAGTTCTAGGTCAAAACATCACCAGACCTTGAATTTTCATTAACAGTGGGAACTCCTTTCCCACTGCCTTTGCTTTTGTTTCCACTGCTTAGCTAGAAGACAGAAAACAATACAAGTGTCACTATCACATCTTACTTTTTTGTCTTTAGTGGTAAAAATTAGGATTTAGACTTTCAAACTTTTTGCATTATTTTTCTTTTTTAATTTATGATTTTTCAGTATAATTTAATTTTAAGTTACTGTTCATTAAGTATTTTTTAGGGTTTATTGCTATTTTTAATTACTTTTTATTATTCAGTTTTTGTCATTTAGTGTAAAAAGTTTATATTTTTCAGTTTTAAAATTTTTTATAGATTAAGAATATTAATTTAAGATTTTTAGTTTAAAAATTATTTACTGTTCACTTTTTTAATTATTTTTTTAGTATAATTAGGGTTTAATTATAAATCTGTTTTGTCTTTTAGTGAAAATTTTTACATTTTTTAAACTTTTTCAATTTTCTACTGTTCAATAGGGTAATTCAAGATTTTTAAAATTGTTAAAATAATTTTGTCATTATTTTATTAATTTTTAGGATTATTTTAATTTAAAAATAGTTTTAAGTGATTAAAAAATAGAAAAATAGTTTTTAAAATTTAGGAAAAATAATTTTTAGCCTTTAAATAATATAAGTGATTTATTAGTTCAATAAATTAATATTTTGGGCATTTTGTTAATTATATTTAATTTTTGGGCTTTAATTAGCATTAAAAATTGAATATTTAATTAATAAAAGGTTTTAAAATATATTTGTTGGATTTTTATTCTTATTTATATTATTTAAGACTTAGTTTAATCATTTAATTATTTTGTAGGTTTTGTTTTTTAATTTCGTCACGTTTTACGTATTTACGTTCGCGTTTTACGTTAATTCGTCGTAGTGTAAACGTAGTCGTAACTCGTCTTTTATTTTTCTCTTCTCAACCAAAAACGACACTAATCCAAACATTGTTATTTTATATATTGGCACATTCATACACACACCTCCTTCGAGAACGAACTTGGAATTTATTCGATTTGTCGGTTTTTCATTAAATCGTCAAGTTTAATACTTACCGCATTTATACGTTGTTTTCCTAAACACGTATATCATTTTCTACATCAAATTTTTGGCGCCGCTGCCGGGGAGGTGTTTGTGTGCCATTATTATTAGTATCGTGTTTGTGTGAGTAGTGCGTTTTGTCTTTTCATTTTTTAGAAAGCGTACATAAACGTACATACTCATTTTTGTTATTTTTCCTTATTATATTATAGTATCCAAATAAATCGTGTTTAATTTTCCTAAATTAAACACAAATCAATCTTTACTATATTATAGATATATTGGTTTTCGTTTTTATTGTGAATATATTATTACTATATTGTACTACGTAAGAACAATAAAGATACAAGTACTCCAAAAGCGTGAAAACGCAACCTTGATTCGGGATTTCATCACTCGATCATTGTATTCGAATCCAAAGCAAAAGTTTAAAGGCAAAATAGATAAATACTTTCGTGAGGTTTAATTTCAATTAACACAAACTATAAGGTGGGTATAAGGCGGTTGTATTTCACGACCTAAAGGAAAAAGGCTCTTAAGTGCTTCGCGCCGCCTCGTTTCTCCGCTTGCTTGTGCGTGTTTTGAGAAAGAAGGCTAATCGAGGGTTTGCCGCCCAAGTATTATCTACGTATATTATATTTGCTTGTGTTTTCAAGATTAAACCCTCTTGAACGTTTTGGTGTTCCACCAACGTTCTAAAGTCATCGAAAGCGTTCACTCCACGTGATCGTTTTCATTCTTTGAGGCTCCTTTAATCGAGAAAGTCGATTCGAGGAGAGATTTGTAGATTTGTGTCTACGTAATACATTCAAAAATCCAAAAAAAATAAAAAACCAATCAAAAATCAAAAAAAAAATTGAAAAATCGAAAAGCCGCAAAAAGAATCTTCTTTGCTACCACCCATTCTACGCTTAGTGCATGCGCACTCGATCGAAGGATTATTCCAATTCTAGTGAAGCTTCAAATCGACGCAATCGTAATCGAAGGAATCGACGACGTAGACGAGAATTAGAAACCGACGTTCCTAATATCGTTGTTGAAGAGACCTTAGAGGAGATGGCCGACAATCGTTCTATGATGGAATTGCTCCAAGCGCCCACCGAGGGTTATGGAGACGCGATCGTAATTCCCGCTATCGAGGCGGAGAATTTTGAGATCAAGAGCGGAATGCTTTCGTTGATCCAAGCTACGAAGTTTCGAGGTCGTGAAGCCGATAATCCTCACGACCATATTCGGAATTTTGATCGTCTTTTGGCCACGAGCAAGTTTAAGAATGTCGACACCGATGTCGTCAAGCTTATGCTTTTTTCGTACTCGCTCGATGGTGCCGCCAAGGATTGGTACGAGAAAGAGCCACCTAATTCCATAACTACGTGGAAGGATCTCGTCTCCAAGTTCGTTAATTATTTTTTCCCACCGTCTAAGACAACGTTTTTCAAAAACGAGATTACAACATTTGAGCAAAAACCGAATGAATATTTTAGAGACACGTGGGATCGTTTTAAGGAATTGCTTAGGCAATGTCCTCACCATGGTTTTTCCGAGTTGCACCAAATCGATATGTTTTACAACGGTCTTAATTTTCACGAACAAGACTCGTTGAATTCCGCCGCCGGTGGCAACTTTTTGTGTAAGACTCCAAGAGAAGCTTTGATAATTATCGAGAACCGATCCAAGGTTTACCAACTCCGCAATGCACCGAGTGTTGCCAATGTCGCCAATGTTAGTAGTTCTAATCGCGACATTGAGAGGGTTGATGCAAAAGTCGACAAGTTGACGAATGTGTTCACGTCTTATCTCATTGAGATGCAAAAGAAAGACGCTCCCGCTACGGTGAAAGCGGTTGAGGTTTCGTGTACGTTTTGTGGTGGACCTCATAATTATTACGAGTGTGCGGCTACGGATGGCCAAACGTCGAATTTGAGTGCGTTAAATGGAAACAACAATTTTTCAAATCAAAATAACGCGGGTCCATCACAACAAGGCAATTATAACCAAGGCAACAATTTTAATCAAAACCGAAACAATTTTCATGGAAATAATCAACAAGGAAATTTTTCGAATCAAAATCAAGGAGGTTATAATCAAGGTCGTAATATAACTTGGCAAAATCGAGATAACAATCAAGGAAATAATTTTTCAAGTGGTAATAAAAACAATTTTCAAAGAAGTAATCAAAACCAAGGGAACTTTAATTCAAATCAAAATAGTTCGTCAAACGATTTTCAAAGTTACATGAAAACGAATGAGGCTAATATGAGACGATTAGAGGGAGAAATTGGTACTTTGAAAAACGACTTTACTAATACTTTGAAATTACAAAACACGAAGATTGAGCAAGGGCAAATTGATATTAAAAAGATGTTTTCGGCCATTATGAACAAAGCCTCGGGTTCGTCATCGAGTTCATTACCTAGTGACACCGTTGCTAATCCGAAAGAACAATGTAAAGCCGCCTCGTCTCGTGAGAAAGGTCGTGTGATTACCCCTAACCTTAAAGGATTCCGTGTTGTTTATCCCTCTCAACCCTCGACTTCTAAGACGTCTTCTTGTTCTAAAGTCGATGGGGTGAACGTGGCGACCAAGGAAAAGAGTGCACACCCTCGTGTACCTCAAATTCCATCCACGGTTCAAAAAGAGAGCTTTGTCGACCTTACCAAAGTAACCCTTGAAGAAACTTGTGCATCGATCCTTCTTAAAAAACCCAAAAGGCGTATGCCGAGAAAGGAAAAGGATCCGGGCCAATTTCTATTACCTTGTGATTTTTCCGAGATTGAGGGATGTTTAGCCCTTGCCGATTTAGGTGCTAGCATCAATCTCATGCCTCATTCTCTTTGGAAATTGATGAGATTGCCTTCGCTTACCCCCACAAACATGACAATCGAGCTTGCAAATTGTACACCTTTAATACCAATTGGAATAGCCGAGGATGTCTATGTTAGGATTGGAAAGTTTGTTTTTCCCGCGGATTTCGTTATATCCGATTACGAGTGTGACCCTAAATGTCCCATTATTTTAGGCCGACCATTCTTATCGACGGCTCGAACCGTAATCGACGTTCACGAGGGGAGACTTACTATGAGATATGGGGATGAGAAAATAGACTTTTTCGCTAGAAAATCCCAAGGATTTTATGAGAATGAAAAAACCGAGGTTTCAAAACCTAATGATTCAAATTCTAATGATTTCAAAATGTTTACTTTAGCGGAAAGAATGAAGCTTGATGCATGTTTTGAAAGAATTAAGAAAAACGGTTTTAAAGATGATGATTTTAATGATAAAGAATACGTGTACCTAATTCAAAAGGGTATGTGTAAATACATGGATGAAAACTCACTTTGGGATGTTTTTAGCGAAACAAGTGAAACACCAATTCCGAAGGGTGACGTTAATGCCATCACGACAATGACCAAAATGGATTCGTCTTCACCACCTTCGAAGGACCACGACTTTGAGGCTTCAACTTCTAACTCCATCGAAGTGCCTCCTTTGCCTAGCCCAACACCCGTTGAGGCTAAAGGGTTTATCGACATCGATCCTCTCGTCTTAGAAAAGTCACCTAAGCATAGCCCTAGTGCTTGTAAGTCCATGGTTTTGAGTGCTCACATCGACTCTTTCTTTGACGATGACGATGGCGATTTTGCCGAGCTTGATCACGTACTTCAAAATCCACATGCTATTTTTGATTCTCCTAAGAAGAAACATGTGAAGTACGATGATTATGAGTTTGATCCCGAGATTGAGGAAATCATTGAACGAGAGCTAGCTCTTATGCCTTCACTTCCACCTACGAGTGAGGTCGACCTTTCCAAAATCGAGGATGAACTCAATGAGTTGGAACGTCTTATTTTCGATGACGAACCAACTCATGTGACCATAAATCCCATTCTCGAGGAGTTACCTAACCAACACTCCTCATTTGAGAATGACGTTTACCACATTCGTGAGGATCTAACTTATCAACGATCCCCACAAAAGAATGATGGTTTCGTGCTTGATCGTGATCTTTTCGAGAGAGTTTTAAGGAGGGGAATGACAAACCTTCGTTTGACAAGCCTATCTTTGATGAAGAACTCGATGAGATCGACGTTCATGAGGATGACGAGTATGTTGACCCCGAGGGGGCGGTGTTCTTTATTGACAAACGTTTTGAGAACTTATATAATCCGCCACCCCCTCCCACCAATGACTTAAATGTGAGGATTTTTAGCGCGACTAATTTTGAATTTGACACGCCAAATATTTTCGACATTATCAAATCGGGTTTTCATAAAGAGTTTTTGAACGATGAAAAAGGAAAAGATTTTAAAAATGTTTTAAATGACTTTTCTACATGTTTAACTCCGTCATCACCGCGTTTTATGAGTGTTACCACCTCGTCTACTCCTTTTGAAGATGGTGTGTGTGGTTTTAGTGTGGGGGAAGCCCCAAACGTTCCCTCCCATTTCTCCACCGAGGACGAGATTTACGATCCCGGAATTGCTTGTAAAGGGAAATCTCGGTCTTCCACCGATGCAATAAATGGAAAATCTTTTCGTTTGCTTGGTGTGAGTCTACCTCGAGTAGCTCATAAGTTTGCCTTACCCATTGCCCCACCTTTCTACTTCTTATCTCTTTTCTTCTACCCCATTGGGATTTGTGTTGGAGTGGCGTTGTTTCGTCTTTCATCCGAAAACGAGGACGCTATCTTTGACCCCGGTATACATATATCGGGTTTTTAAAGTACTCCACGTACTTTTGGGCCTTTTTTATCATGTAAGCCCCACCAAAAATGACCATACCAAGATTATCCCTAAATGATCACATTTATGGGGATTCGAGTCGAGCTTTTGACTCGGTTATCAAAAACAAGGTGCCTCGTGGGGGATTCTCATGCTTATCCTTGTACATATTATTGCTTTCTTAGTTAACGTAACGAGGGGACTTGTGCTCTTCCAACCTTTTTTTCGTGGTTGCTTGTGATTGTGATTTATTAGGTTCATCGTCATCATTGAAGCCTCTCGTGTTCGTTTTATAGATCACTCGAGCTTCGATCGTTGCCTTTGGAGATTCCGATATCCGATGATATCCTTTTATGTTCTAACGTTTATCTTATTAGCATAATTCATAAACGGCTTATAGGTTATTCGTTTTACCCTTTCCATGCTCGAGATTAAGCATTCGACTTCGTCTCTAGTATGGGGGTGTTTACACCCCTAGACTCGAAACATTGAGGACAATGTTTTGTTTTAGTATGGGGGGGTGAGTAGATACTTCACCTTGCTTACGTCAACACGCAATCCAATATTCATCTTTTTGTTATCATTTTGTTGCAAATAAGGCTAAAAATGGCCAAATTTTAAAATTTTTCTAGTTTTTCATAAGTGTTTAAGACACGAATGTATGTTTTCCGATGGTGAGAACGAGAGTAATTTTTGACTCGACCGTGCGTGTTGAGCACTTAGCTCGATTCCTTAACTTTTTAGGCTAAGTCTCTTAAATGAGGACGAGAAATGATAGAGTTATTTATAAGTCTCGTAATCGTCACGATCTTATGTGTAGTAATTATTAGCTTATTCTCCCAACGCTTTTGCATAATAAATTGTTAATAAATATTGATTTGGCGGTTTAGTCACTATTGTTGGGTTTCTAATTTGTTTTGGTAGCTTCCATGTAATTAAATTGGGAAAACATTAAGGTATCGCCAGCGTCACGGTTTTAAAGTATTGGCACCCGAATAATCGAAAGCTTCACCTAATAATAAGATTTCAAGTGCTCACCTAAATTAAGCAAAAATTTGAAGCTCACAAGGCTGAAAAATCTATGCCCAAATTAAAAGTGAATCAAGCCTTAATCTTCGAAGCTTTAAAGATCCAAAATTCGCCTTTGCGTGAGGATATACGTCTTTGGCTAATAAAACCACCGATGAGGCGGATAATAAAAGGCAAGGCAAGACCGAAGTCATAATAAAAGCTTCATGGCGAAGTTGAATAAAAGATGGAGGTAAACCAAAGATAATAAGGCCCTTCCGTTAGGGGGCATATAAAAGTCTTGGTAATAAGTCTCATGTTCAAAACCGTTATAAAACCGTGTTTATCGATCCTTCTTGTTGACTTAATTTTTTGACATCGTTGTCTATTGGGATGAATTATTGATTTGATGATTTTGGTTACACCGTTAAGTTTCTATTTTTAGACTTAATCTCTATTCACGCATAAGTCAATGATGTATCCTCGTGATCATTAAGACAAAATAAAATATAAGAGATACCAATTAGGAATAAGGGAGTTTAGGTTCATAATTAACACTCATGAGATGTGTTCGTGTTGCTAACTTATAATAACAATGATCTCGTTACACGCTTAGCATGGATTTGGGTGAAAATCGAGGACGACGAAATTATTTCTAACGAATCATTCACGTGTTCTTGTTCTATGATCCCAAAAGTCACTTAATAGTGATGAAAACAATACATTATGTCTAAAACACATGTAGTAGTTTATTTAATGTCTTCAATAAAAGTCATCATAAAATGAATTTTGGAAGTGCTATGATACTTAATTCTAGCATTGCGTGGGGACACGGCAATGGTTTAGTATGGGGGAGTGATGAGACTGTATTTATACATAGTCTCATCATCCAAATTGGGCTTAAAACGCTTAAAATATCGTCAAAATACCCATATATGTGCCTATGTTTGTTCATTGTGTATTTTAGGTATGGATATCGTGAATTCACCAAAAGATCAAAGGAATCAAGCAAAAACGAACACGGGAAACGAAGCCGCACAAAGAACCGGGCCCAAGTTTTGAATTTCCAAAAATAGTCCTTGAAGAATTGAAGATTGGCAAGTTTAGTCCCTCAACTATTGAAGACTTGTCACAAATGACCCTCCACTATTCATTTGTGCAAGATATATCCTTGAAGTTTGAAGACTTTACATGATAAGCCCTTGGAAATCACAAGAATTGCCATTTTAGTCCTTATTCATGGTTTAACTAAAACACATGGACTGAATTTGACAATTGCCAAAAGTTATAAACAAAGGAAAAGTGATTTGTAAACTGTTAAGACTTTGTTTGCAATAAGTTTGGGAGTTCAGGGGGCAAACCTGTGTAAACCAAACCCATACCCAATACATACCCGGTTTTAGCCCAACCAAGCCCACCTTTTACCACCATTTTACCCGACCTCCAACCCAATACCCATTTGACCAAACCGGCTGACTTAGTTTTGAATTATATTATATTAATTGCAAAACTAGCGCTAAACACACACTATTCACTCTCCTTCCCCTAATTACCCCCAAATCCTAGTCAAAGAACCCTAATCCAATTAAGGTGAAAAACAAAGGGGTTTTACCCCATTTACTCCAGAATGTTAATTTACCATCTTGTAAACCAAACCCACTTCACACACTTGTATCTCGTGACCCATGGACCCCACACGGGACAACCCTGTCACCTTCAAAAATGGCAACAAAGATATCTTAGCAGAACATCTACGTCCCACATCAAATCCTTTGTCCCAAAGCTTCCTTTTAACGTTCAAGATCATTTATTCAGAGCTGTCATCACATGGGCTTTCTTTTTGACGATTTTCAAAGATTTGACCAAGGGCACAAGAGGAACTTCATAGCTTAGGGTTTTCTTTTTTTCTTTTTATTTCTAGAAGCTTGTAGCTAATATATAAGGCAGCTTAGGATTCATAGTTCAATGTTCCAGTTTTGTACAAAGCTTTTTAAGAAATTAATGACAATGAAATTTTAAATCCTTTGTATGATCTGAGTTCCATTTTTTAATGCTTTCTAGTGTAATTTAGTTAAAGAATCACTGTTATTCAAGTTTGGTTTAAAGGTTCCCAAGTTTCCAGTTTTCAAAGAAGTTTCAGAAAATCATTTTTTAAGAGTGATTGTTAAAAAGGTTTTCAAAAACTTGAGGTTAACTTAATATTGAAGTGAAAGTGGAAATATTAAGTTAAACTCAGTTTTGTGACAAGTTTTATTAATTTCAAGTTGAGTTCTAAAAAGGTTTTGTTTAAGATTAATTTTCAGAAAAATCTTATTTTCAGTTTTCACCACTTACTGTAGCAAAAGCTACAAGCCACAAGCTTGTAGCCTTTGCTACTTGAAGGTTGTTATTTGTTTTCTTGTGGTTGTGTGCAGGTACCAAGAAATAAGCAAGCACAAATCTCATTTCCATTTCATTTGTATCAGTTCACTGTGAAGTCCATTTCTTGCACCCTTGGGTCTTTTAAAGACTCCAACAACAGGGTCCTTGCACCATTTTTATAAGATCATTTCAGCTCCATTTTGTCCTAGCAGAAGGCATCAGCCAGGTAGCATATGGCTTGAACCCTGCTTATGCTTTTTGAGTTATGTGAAATATTATGATTTGGTGTGTTTGTTATTGTTTATGAGTGATTTATGATTATTATGCATGTTAAGATGGTTTTAGTTAGTTTAGCCAAGATTTGAAAAGTTTCTGTTTGATTTTGTATGCAAAAGTTTGATTCTAAAATATTAAGGGCTGTTTGGGACAAGGGATTTAGCTACATGTTTGATTAGATGTTGGCTTGAATCCTACCTGAACTCACTTCTTGTGTTAGTATTAGGTCTATTTCAGCTTTGGTTTTCAGTTTGAATAGGATTTAGTGAGTATTGCATGTTATTTATTTGAAGAAAATAGCTACAAATCAGTAACTTGCTTTCCTGTCTTGTTATAGTGATTTTAAGCTTCAAAATCTTGTGGACTGTTAGATATTAGGTCAGTCTAGGGTTTTAGATAGCTTGTATGTTATTTGGTTAAGATTTGTGCAAGTTTTGGCCATTTGAAATCCGTTTTTGTGCACATAGCACCAGCTACTGTTCATCAGACACTCATTTAGCATAACTGTCCCTTAATTGGCCATTTTGTGTGTACTTGGTGTGAACAACTTGGTGTTTTTATATTTTATTTGACTCCCCACAACCCAACTGGTTGTGGGGGTGCCTTTGGATCCAAAAGAAACCAACTCAAGCAAAAGTTCTAGGTCAAAACATCACCAGACCTTGAATTTTCATTAACAGTGGGAACTCCTTTCCCACTGCCTTTGCTTTTGTTTCCACTGCTTAGCTAGAAGACAGAAAACAATACAAGTGTCACTATCACATCTTACTTTTTTGTCTTTAGTGGTAAAAATTAGGATTTAGACTTTCAAACTTTTTGCATTATTTTTCTTTTTTAATTTATGATTTTTCAGTATAATTTAATTTTAAGTTACTGTTCATTAAGTATTTTTTAGGGTTTATTGCTATTTTTAATTACTTTTTATTATTTAGTTTTTGTCATTTAGTGTAAAAAGTTTATATTTTTCAGTTTTAAAATTTTTTATAGATTAAGAATATTAATTTAAGATTTTTAGTTTAAAAATTATTTACTGTTCACTTTTTTAATTATTTTTTTAGTATAATTAGGGTTTAATTATAAATCTGTTTTGTCTTTTAGTGAAAATTTTTACATTTTTTAAACTTTTTCAATTTTCTACTGTTCAATAGGGTAATTCAGGATTTTTAAAATTGTTAAAATAATTTTGTCATTATTTTATTAATTTTTAGGATTATTTTAATTTAAAAATAGTTTTAAGTGATTAAAAAAATAGAAAAATAGTTTTTAAAATTTAGGAAAAATACTTTTTAGCCTTTAAATAATATAAGTGATTTATTAGTTCAATAAATTAATATTTTGAGCATTTTGTTAATTATATTTAATTTTTGGGCTTTAATTAGCATTAAAAATTGAATATTTAATTAATAAAAGGTTTTAAAATATATTTGTTGGATTTTTATTCTTATTTATATTATTTAAGACTTAGTTTAATCATTTAATTAATTTGTAGGTTTTGTTTTTTAATTTCGTCACGTTTTACGTATTTACGTTCGCGTTTTACGTTAATTCGTCGTAGTGTAAACGTAGTCGTAACTCGTCTTTTATTTTTCTCTTCTCAACCAAAAACGACACTAATCCAAACATTGTTATTTTATATATTGGCACATTCATACACACACCTCCTTCGAGAACGAACTTGGAATTTATTCGATTTGTCGGTTTTTCATTAAATCGTCAAGTTTAATACTTACCGCATTTATACGTTGTTTTCCTAAACACGTATATCATTTTCTACATCAGGACCTATGTTTGAAAACTCTGACGTTTTATGATGTAATGTACATGTTTTTATTTCATCATCTTTGTATGAACTGTAATTCATTGTTTCTTGTACTATGACATGTTACCCCCTCGTTGCCTAGTTGTTCCATGTCAGATTCTGGGGGTCTCACATATTGGTATCAAAGCGGTGGTTATAGGGAACTGAGTCGTTTTCAAAAAACTTAGTCTATAACCGAAAGTTCAAAAATTTCAGGTTTTAAGTGTCAAACACAGAATCTGCCAAATTTGTTCGATATCTGCGCGGGTAACTCTCTAATCCTAATTATTTACTTTTAATAATCGTTGTAGTATTTCTTCTCCTGTTTACATGTTGAAATATTACATTACCTTAGTGATGATAATTACAATGTCTTTTCAAAGCCTATGTGCTTCATGAATTACCATTCGATATTACTGTGGTTACATCTGCCTATACTATATTTCTTGAATTCTTGTTCTTGTGAATTGATCATGTTACCATGATTTCATATTGTTATGACGTTACCTACTTGTATTCAGAGCGCGTATGCTGTCGACTTTTCATGCTCATTTTTCTGAGTACTATTGCTATTCATTTATGCGTGATACGACTGACTTCATATGCTCGTTTGTTTTGAACCGTCTGTTTTTCTCGACTCGCTGCTACATGTTGTGCATACTCTCGTGATACCATTGTTCGGAATTGAATAAGTGTTGTTTTCGATAAAACTCCTGATTTTCATTCTTACACCGTGCATGTTGCTTTCATTGTTTTTCCCTTAAAATATCTATTTAGATACGCAGATTTTCTTTCTGACCATTCATAATTGAATGTCTAGTCTATAGACCATTGTGTAGCTCAATGTGTCTCCGGAAAAGACTAAAGGGCACCATGTGAGTCACACATCTCGAGGCATTCGTTGAATCAGTATTGAATAATATTGTGGGTTTTCATAATCTTGAATTACCTTTACGCCACCGTTTTACACGACACTTGTACATGGATTACATCTTATTTCATTGACCATTCTACGTTTCGACTTCGACTTACAACATCCGTTGTACCTTGAACATATGATCGTCATTTATTATGTGACGATTGTTTGGAATACGATCCTACTTGTATCCTCCCTTTTTCATTAAACCTCCTCGCCTCAGGAGTGTGACTTGTTAATATTTTGTTTCTTTCTCGGTATTTCTTGTGATTTTGGAAAATCACGCCGCCAGGAGACCTTCCTGCATTGCATCTTGCAGCCGAAGACACGGATGATATGCGTCGTTTTTTATCTCTCAGATTATCGTTGGCATTCTTGAACCATTTCCATACTGTGTTTTCTTTACATGATTAATTATGCAGTTTTTCTTCTCTTTCGTCTTTATGGAATCCACAAGTCTTGTGTATACATTAATTCTAAGTTATTATGAAATTCAGATTTAATTTCAAGCTGTGTCGAGAAAATATTTTTTTATAACCTTAGACATAAAAATATATTTTTACCTGTTGAGATGTTCGTTTAGGACATAATATTTTTGCCAGTAAACTTTAAAATCGAGCAAGTTACGCTTATTTGAAATTGTAAAATCTTAGAAGTTATTTTCTGAATAATTCTAAAATATCATTTGCTGACAGATTTAATGCAAGGGCATTTTCGTCTATTTTTTATCCGTTTCAAGTCTCGAGTAAAACTAGAAAGTTGTTCAAAGCATCGTTTTATATCGAATAGCATTAGACTTTGAGTCTTAAAAATATCATTTAGTGAATCAATTGGTAAAGTCAAGCCCAAAAAGTCAAAATTGACTAAAAAGGACAAAACTGATAAAATTTAAAAATATGGATTGAAGCGTTTTTGAGTTCGTTTGAGCTTGTAAAACTTTAACTAATGATATTTTGCAAACTAAAAACAATGATTGCGTTTGAACAAGTATAAAATAGTAACTTTAAGTTCGGTCATACATATACATAGATCTTGAACTTTTGAAATTCGGTAACTTCCTAATATAGAAACTTTTCTTAGTGATTGTATTATTTTTTAATTGATACCCTACTTTCTTAAAAGTATATTTTTGTCAAATAAATTACGATGTGCAGCTACGGATTACTTTATCCTTTCTTTTATATATGACTTATTTGTCATTCTATATTGTCTTTCTTTGCTTCTATCGTACCACTGAATTGGACCGAGGTTGAAGTTCTTGCTTTCGTATCGTTCGTTACCATTTTGACACGTGTCTCTTGACGATTTCGGCTAAACCTCTTGAAACCTTATCACCTTGTAACCATTTCGTTGACCGTCTTGAACTACTCCTTATTTCCTTCTTGTAACTCACTCGCTACTTTATAAACTATTGTCATGTTACCATATAAACTCAAACTGGTCTTGTTTGCGAATCATTTTACAAAATGTTTCATTTGGGCTTTCTTAAATAATTGAATGCTATCTTATCAAAATTAATTTATATTAATTTTACAATGTATTTTCACAAATTGTTCTAATACGATCTTATAAAGAACCCTTGTAACTATACAAATTGTTGATTTAAACAGTTAGCCAGTAACTTATAGGCGAAAAGTTTCATATGTTATTTTGATTCCTGTTTTTACAAATGCTATTATATACATATTTTAAATCATATGATATGTAATACTGGTTTGACGAAGCCGAGCATCGCATTGCTAGTCCTAAATTATGCATGGCCTGACCACCTATGCCTAATTTAGAAGGAGCCATGCAAGGCCAAATAGTAGTCGCCTTAAATATTTGACCAACAATCAACTTTTTAATTATGTTCCTTAAAAAGTTTGATAAAATAAAGTTTAGAAAACTTTTACATCTTATGCGAGTAACAACAATTCGTGACTTACACATATGAACCCTTATCTTTTCTTGAACAAAGCACATGCCTCGAGCACATATTTCTTACTCAACGGTCTTTGTTTTACCTGTTACCTCATCATCCTCATGATACGATTTTCGTTACCATTTGCCTAAATTCTTACCATTGATACCAGACTTGAAAGTTTCAACGTTGTTATGCTTCTATGATCGACCATCTCTGTCTATTTTGGTAGACCTTCGAAACGTCTCTGGACGCGGATAATGATTTATTATTGGACGTGGACAATGATTTCGTGTATTTGCCATGATGTGTATTAGACTTTATCGTCTTGAAATTCGTTCGTGTGAATTATGTGTTGATTTCGTCTTTCATTGCTAATGTTGTTACTGGAATTATCCTCAAGTGGCTTCTTAAGAAGTTTTTTTGTGATTCGAAAATTTATTGTGTGGCTTTTCTCCTTCGATCGTGTATCTACCCCCGAAAACTTAATAAGCCGTTGTGGTGATGTCAACCACACTCGTGAATTAATCATTTCTATAATCCTTTGTTTCTCATTATTTTTATTATTATCGACGCGTCTATTCTATCGTGTTTGTTAAGAATTGATACGACTTTCATCTTATTACCTTGTGTTATTGCTCGCATACAAATTATTGACCCTTATATGATTCATATTCGTTGATGTCTTGTCACCTTTTGGAACCAGAAAATGTTACGTGTTTATCATTTGATACCTTAAACACTTTCTTGAATTTCTAAAAAATTATTATTATTTTTTAAGAACATTTGATACATTTATCAAATGTTTAAATTACCAAAATAACTGTTTCAAGTTAAATACCAGATATATATATCATCTTTGGGAAACTTACCTAGTGTTTCAAAGGATATCAAGCTCTATCTTTTAAAGTATTTGATTATATCATACTTTACTGTCAACCTAATGAAATTATTAAATTAAATTATAATTTATAAACAATGCTTCTAAATAACTTGGAAAATCTGCTTTTCTCTAATGATAACGATAAACCTGAGTTTTTAACGATAATCTCATGTAGTCACCCAAAAGTTATTAAGCCAATCAGGATAACTATTTTGAACTGTTGTACTTTTATTTTGAAAATCCTGACAAGGAAAAGATATAGCAACATCATGCTCACTAAATACAGATAGTTTGATTTTTAAATCACTACACCTTGTAAAATTTTCTTTTAATCGGGAAAATATTTAAACTGAGGTTTAAAGTAATACCAAAATATTAGACAACTGATTGTGACAGTTTATATTTTGAATGATCATGTGTAATTCAATTTTTTTTCCTTTTATTTCTATTGTAAATAGATTCGTACGTTTTAAGATTGTCATGTTTTATAGTTGCACGATTTGCGAATCCTTGTTGATTAACAATCTTGATTCATTTTAACACACTTTATCCGTTTAAGCGATTCTTGTGTTCATTCTTGTTAGTTTATCGTACGTATTTCCAACAATTCTATCTCTTGATGTATCTCCGTATTGAAAGATCGTTATTCTAATCCAAGACTGAAAAGTTATACGAAAAGGAGTTAAGAAACTGAAACATAGTGAATTCTAACCGTTAAGATTCGTCGTGGTACGAAAATTACCTGGGAAGCAATGAATTTTGTTCTACACTTTGTACCTCCTCTTGTTTGCATCTTCTACTGTTTTCAGGAGAACTCTGGAGACCAGAGTTCCTTTAGGGGGGAAGATTGTGAGAACCCGTACTTTCCCAGCATTATTTTATTCTTTTTATTCGTGCTTCTTGAATTTTCCAACGCATTAGGTTTTCTTGTATTGTTATATGTAAATCCTGAGATTTTTAAATTATACTTTTCAAGTATTTTCTGATCGTTGATAAATACTTTGTATGGAATTATAAAATTTTTATTTTATTTTTCCATATTTAATTTAAATCAAAGTTTTGATTTAAAATCACCCGCGTGCGTTTTACAACGAGTTTATTCAAAATCAATGAACAACGAGAATTCCTAGTGATCGCGATACCGACGGATGCCCAAAATTTAACGTTTTATTATCGATTATTTCGATAATTAATATTTTCGATGATGTCGTTCTAATTACGTATTAAGTCGTGTCGGGAAATCATATAATCATTTTTATGATGCGTTGTAACTTTTGAAAAGTACTTTTACAAAAACCGAGCCCCGTAAATATTTTCAATATTTACCAATAACCATTTTCTAACCTTTAAAACAATTAATTGTTTTTAAGTCCACAAGTTTTAAACTTGACAAAAATGGTCCATCCACTACCTAACATATATATATTCATTTTTGTTTACTTCCACTACAACATACACATAACCATTAATAAAAAAACACACAAACGCCCTCCCACTCCCTTTGTTGTCGTGAACTCCACCACAAAACACCCCTTGAATCATCAACTTATACATTGATTTAGCTAAAACAAATTTTAGACCACCTCTTAGATTTTAAAGGTGATTCTAAACATACAAAAATCTTCCACATGCATCAAGATTTTATGTTCCTATGATTTTTATGGTGGGGATGAGTCTTGATCATCGTGCATGTGATGATCATGGCTAGATCATCTTGTTTTTATTCTAAAAAGGTTATTTTGATCTTTGATTTTTGTTAAAATTAATCATAGAAGTGTTTTTAGGAGTGTTTGGTTGATGGGTATGATAGTATGATGATTCTATAGGTATAGGAAAGAGTGGTTTTGCTTAGAAAATTGATTTGCCTTGTTTTCTAAAAAGGTATTTTAGGACAGCAGCATATAACAGATTTTTACGTGGGTTTAAGGTCTGAGAAAGGCTAAGATTATTTGATTTTATTGTAGAGTTTTCCTAGACGCTCGTTTTGGTATAAGATAGAGCTTCTAAGTCATTACGAGTCAAAAGTTATGCTAGTTTTAGTATTCGTGTACCGGGAGACGCAAGTCGGCACAATCCGAAATTATGGCTGATTTTGGGTCGACTCTCGGGGACTTTAGGCTTGGTTAGATAAATTCTACTACTGATTTTCAAAGTTTACAAACTTAATTTTATGAGTCTAGTAGTGGTTTCAAAAGACGGATTGTCGAATTAGTACTTTTAAAGTGGTCCAAACGGTTTTACAAAACAAGTGCACAAATCGGTCCTAAATTTGGAGTCGAGTAAAGTGTCGAGCTGATGGATTTTAAAGTGTGAACTTTGGCTCGTGAGGTCTTATACAGGTTATAAATGACCTTGACACCAATTTTCATCTAAAACGGACAAGTCTAGATAGGGTAGATCGGTGTGTACATTCGGGGTGTGCTTGCTGATTTGTATTGGACACGTAGTTCAATGCTTGTGTTGCGTGAGTTTGAGTATTCACTATTGGACATGGTGACTAACTCAAGTGCTTAGTCATTATATAAATGACTTAGTTACTGGTCCGACCGATGTATAAGGATAGTTTGACTTGCGTTGACTTGGCGTCTTATGACGGGTCGACTTCAAGTGTACAAGTGTTTTAACGTGTAGTGTTGGAATAAATGGTTAGTATGAATTCATTTGGTTCGTGTCAATGGTTTTGAAACATGAATACTTTACAAAAATTTGAGTCATATTATATTTGGTACATATCGATACTTGAGTTCGAGTCTTAACGCGCGCCTTATTTTGATAGGTTGCGGCTTTCGTTTTCCCGGGCATCCATATCGTCCGTGATCGTCTACCACTAACGTTTCTACTTAGTTGCTGAGTACCATGATTGACTTACCTCGTGGCTAAGGTGAGTTCATAGCCCCTTTTTACTTATACATGGTTTCTAAATACGGGGTGAGATTTTACATGGTGGAACACAACCATTTAAAAACTGTATGCTATCCAGAACTTGTATGCTATCCAGAACATGTATGATTTTCAGGTTTTCAATATTATTATTGCTTTTAGGCTAGCCTTGAGTTTTATCTCTCCGATCATGAACCGTTAATTATCCGGTGTGCATTGCGCGAAACGCGAATGTTGTGGGTGGATCCATCGGGATTGACTATCCCCGTCCTAATGATGCGGTTGTTTAACCATGACGCATTACATTTGTTTATACATGAGTATTTAGGCTGAATACTTACGTAGTTAAGCTTCGGTTCATGAAACTAAACAACAATAATAATCATAACGTTTCGGATAATGGTTACTATACATAACCATTTTCCCCTATTTCTTGTTTACAAACGAATGCTTGTGTTCCACATCCTTATTGCTAAACCTATGAATACCACTCAACTTTGTGTTGATGATTTTACATGTTTAATCTCAGGTATTATTACTTAGCTTTGCTTGGATGGGAGCCCACAAGATATTGTCGCAGCTTGGAGATTTCTGTGATGTTGTTAAAAGTCTGTTTTTAGTAAAAAACTGATAGGAGTTTATTCTATCTTTTGGGCAACTTATTGTTATAAATCGAGACGAAATAATATAAATTTTCCGCTTCTAAAACTCTGGGACCTGTGTTTGAAAACTCTGACGTTTTATGATGTAATGTACATGTTTTTATTTCGTCAGCTTTGTATGAACTGTAATTCATTGTTTCTTATACTATGACGTGTTACCCCCTCGTTGCCTAGTTGTTCCATGTCAGATTCTGGGGGTCTCACAGTAACTAGTACATAACTGGTCATGTTTTTATATAAAGCTCAGGCAAATTTAACTTAGTTATTAAAATGATTACTGATAAAACTTATACATATACTAGAGAAAACATTTGGTTGCAGACGGAAATCTTAATCATGCATAAGAAAGGAAGTCCTTTCTGAAGGACGGAAAATCCGTACCTTGTGTCCAGTCTGGCTGAAAAGAAAACGGATGAAACTCCTATTCTGACTTTACAAAAGCTACAAGAATAAAGGACGCGAATGAGTTGTCTGATTACTGTATAATTTACTAGTTCTGAGTGTTCTTAGCTGTTTTATATATTTCTTGTATTATTTTATTGTCTTGTGTATAATCTGGTAAATCTGTATGTTTCTTAAAATATTTACTGAATAGCGTATATCATGTATTTCTGATCACTGTATATTATACTGTATTCTGATTATGGTATTATACTGTATTCTGGTATTATAATATTACTATAAATAGTGACTTGCTATAAATAGAAAGTTTCTAAATTTAGAAAGATTTTCAAATTAGTTTTCTTGAAACTTAAATCATAAAATAAATCACATGCTTATAAGTAATTCAAATGATTTAATTAATATCAATTAAATTTCGTTAATTAATTTAATAAAACAAAACTACTTGATTTATTTATTTATAAAACTAATTTTATAAAATGATTTAATAAAATATTAACATGAACCTCGTATTTCATAATTACACGCGAGACCTCAAACCCGTGTTAAAACCTTCCCCGAGACACCCATGTCTCGGGTTAAACCAAACCGGCCCACTTCGTGGTCTCCCCCTTGCTGACGTCACCCAGCAGTAGCCACTGGCCTAGTGCCAGTTGCTACTGCCCCTATTGTGGTTCCCACTGTTTAGTCATAGCTTCCCACTGCTAGTTACTTGTACCCACTGTCCTGTTCATTGTTCCCACCGTTGGGTTGAGTTCCCACTGTTTATCCCAAACACTCCCCTGTGAGCCAAACCAAACACCCCATGTTTGATTGACCACGTTTACCCCTGTTTTTACAAGTTACACCCCGTTTAGGGGGTTTTGGCTATGGTTGAACACACAAACACACCACCGTCCCCTGTGTGGGTCACGGCTGGCCATCAACAACACACACCGAGACCTTATGGTCTCGGTTTTCGTGAATCACGTAGAAACACAAAACCCTTTTATTTCAGTTCCATGATTTCCCTTTTTTCGGTTCTTGATTAAATAACATAAATCGTGATCTAAGAAAAATGATAAATGATTACCGTTATTAGCTTGATAAAGGAATGACAATACACACGAATAAATGGGGAAGAAAGAAAACCCGATCCTTTTTTTTGTCTTTTCTATTGGCAGCCACAAAGAACACAACCCTAGTTTTTTTAATATATTTTTTTTTTCTCTTACCGTTTGTGACAAAAAGTAGAAAGGGGTTTACCCCGTTTTGTTTTCTTAGCAAGTGAACCCGGCCTAAAAGCCCAACTCCTTTCTTTCTTGTTTTAAAACGCAACCCACCACTAATACATATACTCTTTTATATTTTCGTGTCGCGTTTAATATTTACGTACGTGTTTGCGTTTTAAATCTCTGAATTGTATTTATTATTTTCTGAAAATAAATACCTACTAATACTGAATAGCTAGTAGTTAATTATTAACTAGTAACAATTATTTTCTGAATAATTAAATTACGTCACGATTTTAATTAAGACTGAAACTCTGTGAATTTAATATTCGTGGATTTTAAACATCGCGTACGTGTTCGTATAAAAATCCTCGTGAATATTTTCTGACGTGGATTATTTATTTCCTGAATAAATAATAATTGCGTAATATCTAAATTAATACTGTTATTTATTATCTGAATAATTAGTTACGCAACGTTTAAATTAAAGTTGTGACTGTACGTAATTAATGTTCGTGGACTTTTAAGGCGGGTTTTACAACTCTTCCCCTTTAAAAAAAATTCGTACTCGAATTAAGGACGCGATAATGTTGTGGTTTTACAGTTCTTCCTCTCTAAAAAGGAGAAATTCGTCCTCGAATTAAAGGTAATAAGCTGTTGAAGTTATAAAAGTTGGGAAAGACACATAGGCTGAAAGAATATGAAAGATGAAAGGACATATAAGCTGAAAGATAATTCGTCCTCCAATTAGGACATAATGCTGTTAAAATCCGGAATATATATGTCTGGTGGGCCTACGGCTCAATATTGATATCGAACCGCACATACCATCAAGACAAATAATGAACCGCGGGCAGAGCCCATGTTAAGTTCATGAAAATGAAATAAAATTTTCAAACCAAGTTTTTCTAAAATACTTAAGATATATTTTAAGCCTATTGAAAATCATTGGACCACTTCAATACTAGGTTATAATACCTTAATGAAGGATTACGAGTGGAATCGAGACCGAAAAAGACCGGAACGAAGAAACGACTACTCGTAAACAAAGAGAAGAAAGAGAGAAACAAAGAAGGGTGAATCAAAGCCATGAATCAATTCTCAATAGACGAATGACAATATTCAAGTTGTTGAGACGAAGAGCTTGTGTCATATATAGTGGTTCATGACGTGCCTTTCCGGCGTAAGACGAAACGGCTTTGGTAATGAACAATACCAAGCTCTTTTTTGTTGTATAGATCAAGAACACTTAAAACTAAATGTCTCAAACTTTTACAAACAATGATCAAGGATATAGATTCACTTTCTCTCCCTTGTGATCGGATTAATATCATTGTTAAGGATCACAATGACAACATCCTTGGAATATTTCAATTCCAAATGTCTAGTATCCTAACTACAACATATGATGTAGCTTGGTATCTTAAAGGATTAATCATTCAACTTGGAGATGAGCTCAGTTGCACATACTACACATGATATAGGGCCTACTCACCGTATTAGGTGGCAAACCATATAAATCATGCTTAATACTTTAAGCTACTACTAACTCACATTACACCACCCATGTGAGTCAAGTATCCAAGACAATGAAGGTTTGAGAGGGTGAAAGAATAGAATCACATAATCACAAACAAGTGTCAAGGCAAGGATGCCAAGTGCAATCACATAGTCAAGTAATGATCAAAAGAATGATCAAAGGGCGTGTGTAAGGATGAAAACGTACCTTAACTGTAAAGTGCATCCCTAGTCTTTTATGGACTAGTGCAACAACCAAAACTTGACCAAAATACATACTTAGTCTTCTAGGAATAGTATCACATCCACCTATCTTGATATCATCATCCTATGATGTTGGAGATCAAAAAGAGATGAGTCTTCAACACGTGTAAGCAAATCAATCCATAATCAAATTAATGATCAGCCTTCATGAGTACCTACAAAAAAGAAAGATACAAACTAGTAGATACATTTCAAAAATAAATCTAAAATGCATAAAAGCTACTAATAAGTTCATAATCAAGATGAGTTGATATAACATTAATTTTAAGGTCCACTTTTATAAAAAAAAATAGTTTTGACCAAAAAGAAAACTTTAGAGCAACCAACCTTTCTAATTAGTAAAGACAATAGATCGATCCAAACTTTAAAGCACAATATACTTCAAAGATCTTATGTGACCGTTGCTTTGATACCAATTGTAGAAACTAGAAGGGGAGGGGGTTGAATAGTTTCTCTAAATAAGACCCTAATTAAAATATATTTATCATTAGGAATGGCTATATCTTGAAAACTTTTTTCATAATAGTTAAGTCAATTTCCAATGCTTTAAAGTATTTGCTATATCTAGTGATTATGATAATGCAATGCATGAATGCAAAGACAAGTAAGTAAAGAGAAAGGAAAGAAACAACCAAAGGAAAGACACCAAGATATATAGTAGTTCGACAACGAAGCTCTTTCTTCGTTCCTATCCCACTCCTCGAGTATACCTTATTCGAGATTTCCACTATATCCACAAGCTCCCTTATTCGCGGAGAAAATCTTACAACGTCGCTTACAATGTTTTCTGACACTAAGATAAATGTCGAGTTCTAATCCTAAGCTAGAACCAATCTTCGTCGCCCATCTTCTTTTCTGACACAAGGCTAGATGTCGAGTCCTAATCCAAAGGTAGAACCAATCTTCGTCGCCCATCTTTTTTTCTAACATAAGGATAGATGTTGAGTCTTAATCAAAATCTAGAACCAATCTTCACACACATATTACTTTCTAGTTAAATGAGAACTCACACACTCATACTCACAATTACATCACTTTGTAGTTTAGTGAGAACTTACTCATAAGACACACTACATCACTTTAGATTTTAGTGATAACTAACAAAAGACACATCCAAGTATATACATATACCTTGGATCAACACAAGACTAATCCAAGTATACACAAATACCTTAGATCTACACGAGACACAAATAAACAAAATGATAAACATGCTTATATATAAGAAAAGATGATATTCATCAAGGCTTCATCTTTTATCACATCGTAAATATGTGAGTGATCTTCTCTTTGGACATATAAAGAAGGGGATCAAGAGAATAATCATAAGTAAACATACTTAACATATTAGGTGATCATTTAC